>LR738710.1:583166411-583301467 GCA_902687465.1 Secale cereale
CTGGGCCCCCCGGGCCTCCGCTGATGCCCCCCTTTGGCATATATTTATATCGTGTCCCGAAACCCTCGAGACGGGAACCTTTTTTCGCGATCTCATCTCTGTTCTGCCGCCACCGCGCTTCCAAGATCGGGAGCGCGAGGAGAACTCTTCCCGGCACCCTGCCGGAGGGGAGGATCACCACCGGGAGCTTCTCCACCACCATGGACGCCTCCCGGATGAGTTGTGAGTAGTCTCCCTTGGACCATGGGTCCATGACCAGTAGCTATGTGATGTTCTCCTCCCGTTCTTGTGCTTCACTAATTAGTCCTCGTGAGCTGCCCTACATGATCGAGGCACATATGTAATCCTTATGCTGTTGCTATGATGAGTTTGCTGGGATCCGATGGATTGTGCGATTATGTTCAGATTGTGTTTGAGTAATATATTTGATCTACCTCTTTTATATTTATGTTCGTAAGTAATTCTTGCATGTTCTCCGTTGTTATTTATTGCTTTGGCCAAGTAGTAGGTAGTGACTCCAAGAGGGAACGTTATGCTTGATTGTGGGTTCATGCCCCTCGATGACTAGCTTGTGTGACAGAAACATGAGTCTAGGGGATGTGCTGTTGCCACAAGGGGGAAAACAATGGTGCTTGTGCCCGCGGGTGCAAGGATTGTTTACTTTACGCAAAGTTCTTTTAATGCAGTTGTCTGTTGCTTTGAGTTTACACTATGGGTGGGACTCGTAACTTAATACCAGCGAGATGTTCTGGATAGATATCTCAAGGTGGATGATTAGTAGTAGATGCAGATGGATTTCGGTCTACTTGCCTTGGCGTACCGCCCATGCTTTGAACCTCTACCTTTCTTACAACATAGTTAGCATTGGTTTGCGCACATAATTCTGTCAATTGCCCAGCTGTAATTGGTTTACCTCACATAGCTGTTTTCTCGTCTTTTGGGAGAGAGACATCACTAGTGAACATCATGGGACCCCGGTCCATATTACCATCATTGATCACATCCGCTATTTACTTTCAGCTTTTACTTACTATTGCAGCAATACCTATCACTATTATCACTTGCGTTTGATCCTTTGTAAACTACAAGGCCGGAGAGATTGACAACCTCTCTGTACTCGTTGAGAGCAAAGTTATTTGTATCTGTGTGTAGGTCCACGTTGATTGCTAATATCTGGCGCCGTTAGCAGTTAACACCTTATTGTTGAAACTGGGAGTCTCGGGGAAATCGATCCTTGGTATCTTTGCCAAGGGAAAACTTCCGCTACACTGCATCTCAAACCTTCCACTTGGGGTAACCAACGAGGGGCGAGAAGCCATCAAGCACTTGTTGGTTATCAAGACCTTTTTCTTGCGCCGTTGCCGGGGAGCATAGCTCTATTCTCTGAGTCACTTGGGGTTTATATATGTTAATCACTATGAAGAATCTGAAGGATGGTAGAACCAAGATCATTCCCTCTAGAACGAGGGGAGGTAAGGAAGTGCCATCTAGCTCTCCGCTTGATTCTCCTTATGTTTTGAGTAAACTTGCGACACCTACACCTACTATTCATTCAGATATGTCGCACATTATTGATGATGCCACTTCTATTATGAATGATGCTCATGATGCTACAATTATGCTTAGTGAAACTGTGCCATTGGGCGAGTTACTTGATAAACATCTTGCTAGAGCTAGTACTATTGATTATGCTGAAGATGATGATATTTCTGAAACTGATGAAATTATTGATACAGAAAACTTTGAAACATCGGCTAGACCTACTTCCCCTAGATATGAATTGCCTATTGTTCCTGAGGGATATATTATGGAGGGAGAAGTATCTAGAGACTTTCTTGTTTGTGAGGATAGGAATGATCTTAAGAAATTAGTACGCAAGTCGAAAGAAAAGTCTTTGAATGCTAGAATGCAATATGATCCTGAATTTGCTACTTCACCTATCCAAGTTACTGATAAGGATTATGAATTCTCTGTTGATCCTGAGTTAATTACTTTAGTTGAATCTGATCCTTTTCATGGTTATGAATCTGAAACTATTGTGGCACATCTTACTAAATTAAATGATATAGCCACCCTATTTTCTCATGAGGAAAAATTCGCTATTATTATATTCTTAAGTTGTGTCCTTTCTCATTAAAGGGTGGTGCTAAGTTATGGTTTAATTCTCTTGCTCCTGGTTGTGTGCGTATTCCCCTGGATATGATTTACTATTTCTCTACAAAATATTTTCCTACTCATAAGAAGCAAGCTGTCATACAGGAAAAATTTAATTTTGGGCAAATTGAAGAAGAGAGTCTCCCACAAGCTTGAGGGAGGCTTCTCCAATTACTTAATGCTTTGCCTGATCATCATCTCAAGAAAAATGAAATACTTGATATCTTTTATAATGGACTAACCGATGCTTCTAGGGACAACCTAGATAGTTGTGATGGTTGTGTTTTCAGGGAGCGAACTGTTGAGTAAGCTGAAAAACTATTGAATAGTATATTGAGTAATGATAATGATTGGACTCTTCCTGAACCAACTTCGAAGCCAACTCCGAAGAAAAGAGGTATTTTATTTCTCAGTCCCGAAGATATGCAAGAGGCAAAGAAATCTATGAAATAAAAAGGTATTAAAGTTGAAAATGTTAAGAATTTACCGCCTATTGAAGAAATACATGGTCTTGATAACTCTACACGGGTAGTAGAGGTAAATTCTCTATAGATTTGATGAAGGTGATATTCCTCATAATGAGTTTTCTAGCCAATGCTTAGATGAGTTTGATAATTTCATTGTCAAACAAGAAAACTTCAATGAAACATAACACTTATATGCTGGAATGCTTGGGTGATCATGTGATTAGAACTTCTAATGATCTTAAGCTTATTAGTAAACATGCTTCCATGGTTACCATTCAAGTAGAACAAGTACTCAAGGCACAAAATGATTTGCTTAATGAGTTGAATAGTAAGAATAATGATAATGTTGTTATGGTTGCAACTAGAGGAGGCAAAGTGACTCGGGAACCTTTGTATCCTGAGGGCCATCCTAAGAGAATTGAGTAGGATTCTCAGAGAATTAACATTGATAAACATAGTCCTAGTAATAAAAAGAAAAAAGAAAACTGATAGGACTCTGCATGCTTCTAGTGAACCTGTTATAGACGCACCTGAGAATCCCAAAAATATTTATATTTATGATGTTGAGACTCGGTCTGGTAATGAACATGAACCTAGTGATAATGTTAATGATGATGTTCATACCGACGCTCAACCTAGTAATGATAATGATGTAGAGATTAAACCTGTTGATGATCTTGATAACCCACAATCAAAGAATCAACGTTATGATAAGAGATACTTCATTGCTAGGAAACATGGTAAAGAAAGGGAACCATAGGTTCAGAAACCCATGCCCTTTCATCCTCAACCATCCAATAAAAACGATGATGAGGATTCTGAACGCTTTAGTGAGATGATTAGACCTACCTTTTTGCGTATGCGTTTGACTGATATGCTTAAAATGTCCCCTTATGCCAAATATATGAAATAAATTGTTACTAATAACTGGAAGCTGAAATTTCCACCATGCTTGCTAATTATACTTTTAAGGGTGGAATACCAAAGAAACTTGGAGATCCAGGAATACCCACTATACCATGCTCCACTAAAGGAAACTATGTTAAAACTACTTTATGTGATCTTGGAGCCGTTGTTAGTGTTATGCCTTTCTCTTTATATCGTAGACTTGAATTGAATAAGTTGACACCAACTGAAATTTATTTGCAAATGGCAGATCAATCAACTGCTATACCTATTGGTATTTGTGAGGATGTGCCTGTTGTGGTTGCAAACGTTACTATCTTAGTGGACTTTGTTATTCTTGATATTCCCGAGGACGATAGTATGTCGATTATCCTAGGTAGGCCTTTTTTGAATACTGCAGGGGCTGTTATTGATTGCAACGAAGGCAATGTCACTTTTCATATTAATGGTAATGAGCATACGGTCCATTTTCCGAAGAAACAACGTCAAGTTAATAGCATCAATTATATTGGAAAAAATTTAACTATCACTATTGGAGGTTTTGAATTCCATATTCCTACTGTCAAAAAGAAATATGATATTCTTATTGTTGGGGACATGCATATCCCCATTGAGGTAACCTAGTGTATTCAAAAATTCTCTCGTTTTATGTTATTCGAAAGAAGTTTGTTAATGAGACTTGATCAGCCTCGTTGACGGATTCCTTTTGATGAACATGAGATGGATGAATTTAGAGAACACCACCTTCTGTACATACTCTTTACTTTCTGGTATTTAGCTTAAATAATGCGAAAATAGTATTATCTCTCTGTTTTCTGAATTATCCGTGCAATAAAAAATGTCCCAAAAATAAAAGTTCTCCAAATGCCCTGGAAACTTAACATGATTTTTGTGGAATATTTTAAGATTTTTGGCACTGAGTATGCACCAGGGGGCTGCACCGGTGGGCCACAAGGGTGGAGAGCGTGGCCTACCCCCTGGGTGCGCCCCTTGTCCTTGTGGGCCCCACGTGGGCCCCCTCCACTTATTCCAGCACCCATCCTATCCTTCTTCCTCCAAAAAAATCATTCACCATCTCAAACCTGTGTTCTAGCTCAGCTTGCTGCCATTTTCGATCTCCTTGCTCAATTCATCATTTGCAAAACTGATTTGGGGGATTGGTCTTCGGTGTGTGACTCCTCCAATGGTCCAATTAGTTTTTGTTCTAGTGCTTTATTTATTGCATTTTTTTGCTACTGTGGTTACCTTGTTCTTGAGCTTGCATGTGAAATTTATATGGTCCAAAGTAGTTTGATGCATGATATAGCCTCTAGACACTTGTAGGAGTAGTTGCTATCAATTTTGTTGAGTTTGGTTCACTTTTATTTTGATTCACTAAAAATTTCAAAAATTTCCAGAGAAATAAAATGATGAGGAGAATGTTGAGAGGCTCCTTGAGCCGAGGTTCGAAGGAAAAGGAGAATGAGGAGAAGGAGAAGCCCAAGTACAATCATCCCCATACCACAGAGATTCGGACGTGTGAATGGCCATGTGATGTATTCTTATAGGCGGTCGGAATTTATGAGGATTTCTATTATTTGGCCGAGAATGTAGGCATCACCGACTTCCTCCGCGACCAGTGTGATCAGTATCTAATACTTTTGTGCAAAATTTTCATTTTCATTCTAGAAGATCACCACCCATGGTAGAATTTGATTTATATGATGAGCATAAGGAGATGAATCTTTATGACTTCTCTGAGGTATGCAAACTACCTTATGAAGGAAGCGTCGATGAACCACGTCTTAGAGACGTGGAAGATTTTATTGATGCAGTTATTGTAGGGGAAAGGAGAAGGGTGTCAGAATCGAGAGTGGGCAGTTAATTTTTTCCTGTTTTACGCTATTATTCATTATTTGCCGGGAGATGTTTGGTTGGTCGCAGAGAGAGTGGAGGCCTTAGTGCCCCTGACCTTGCCATTTTGCGCCATGCTTTAATTCGTGATAGAACTTTTAGTTTGGGTGCTATGGTTGCTAAACGGTTGAGTTTAAACCGTACTAAGGGTCCCATTTTTGGAGGGATCTTCGCCTCCCGCCTTGCTCAATGCTTTGAGATGCCCATTAGACATTATGAAGAAGAGGAGAAATTGCTACCCACTATTTATTTAGATTATGACAGCATGGTAGCGCGGAAATTTATTCTTCTGATGAGGAAAAGAAGCTTATTTATAATTTGTTATTCCGTCAGAATACTTTCCAGACTATTATTTTGCCTATACATTTTTTTTTATATTCATTCAGGCAAGTACACTATTTGGCCCTAGGACATCTATAGATTTTGGGGACTTCCACAACCCTCAATGCCTGAGCCAGCAACAACCCTTGATCCTTATCATGAGCCTATCTTTCAGTGGGAGCCGCAGGAGCTCGCAAACTAGTGGAACCCCTAGAATCCACCTGAGTACTCAGGAGAGGGCTACTTTGAGCCGTGTCCTAGAACAACTTAGGCCAAAAGCCTAAGCTTGAGGGAGTACATATTTCTCACCGACATTACATTCATGTTCACACATTTATCCCTGTTGTCGGTGCTCATACTTTTTCATTGTATTATCCATGTTAGTTTATTTTTATCGCTTACTTCTTGTTTGTTTGAAAACTTTAGAAAACTCAAAAATATTTCTTGCTTCTTATTGTCTTTTCTTTCTAGTTAGTTTCTTAGTAGTTTGTCGTATTAAAAGAAAATCCAGAAAGATTTCACGTTCTTCTTTTGTTTGTTGGGAGCTTTCATGTGTAAATAGTTTTTATCGTTCTTGTTTTTCTCTCTTCGGAAAAACAAAAACTCCAAAAATATTTCATTGTGTTTCTTTAAAGTTATTTTCTTTTCCTTTGGGGATCAAGAGGAGAAGACCACGACGAAAATGATGAGTGGCTCTCATATGCATTATTGTTGATCTAACAAAGAGCCCATATTACCTTGTCTTCTCCTTTGAATAAATGTGGCAGATTCCAGCTTAATCTAATGCACGTGCACTATTATTATTATTCACACCATTTGGTCGTGCAAGTGAAAGGCAATAATGACGATATATGATGAAATGATTGAGATGGAGAAAAGCTGGTATGAACTCGACCTATTTTGTTTTTGTAAATATGATTAGCTTGTCATTCCTGATTTAGCCCATTATGAATGAAACATGTTTGCAATGACAATTAGAGATTATAGTTACTAATTCCATGCTTAAATCGCTAGGAGTTTATAATGGTTTACCTTGCGTGCCAACATGTTGTTAAAATGGTTGTGATGTAGTATGATAGGATTGTATCCTCCTTTGAATGATTTAAGTGGCTCGACTTGGCACATGTTCATAGATGTAGTTGAAACAAAATCAACATAGCCTCCACCATATTTATGTTCATGGTAATTTATATCCTACTCATGCTTGCACTCAATGTTGCTTAATCTCAAGGCATGATTATGACCGTTGTCGCTCTCTAGCTGGTCGCTTCCCAGTCTCTTTCTAGCCTTCACCTGTACTAAGCAGGAATACTGCTTGTGCATCCACTTCCATAAACCCAAAGTTGTTCCATAAGAGTCCACAATACCTACCTATATGCGGTATTGATACGTATCCAACGTATCTATAATTTTTTATTGTTCCATGCCATTATTTATGAAGTCTTGGATGTTTAATGGGCTTTATCATTCACTTTTATACCATTTTTGGGACTAACCTACTAACCCAAAGGCCCAGTCCAGATTGCTGTTTTTTTTGCCTATTTCAGTGTTTCGCAGAAAAAGAATATCAAACGGAGTCCAAACGGAATGAAACCTTCGCGGGAGATATTTTTGGAGAAAATCACGCACAGGAAGCTGGAGAACCACGTCAGTGGATCGTGGAGCCACCCTCGAGGGTGGGGGCGCGCCCCCTTTCCCAAGGCGCGCCCCCTGCCTCGAGGCCTCCTCAAGTAGCCCCCGGTGCCCTCCTTCTTCCTATATAAGTCCACGTACCCCAGAAACTCCGAGAACAGAGAGAAAACCCTAATTCCACTGCCATACCTTCTGTTCCCGTGGAGATCCCATCTTGGAGCCTGTTCCGGAGCTCCACCGGAGGGGGATCCATCACGGAGGCCTTCATCATCATCATCATCGCCCTCACCATGAGTTGTGAGTAGTTTACCACAGACCTTTGGGTCCATAGCTAGTATCTAGATGACTTCTTCTCTCTCTCCGGATCTCAATACAAAGTTCTCCTCGGTATTCGAGGAGATCTATTCGATGTAATCTCTTTTTGCGGTGTGTTTGTCGAGATCCGATGAATTATGAGTTTATGATCAAGGTTATCTATGAAAGATATTTGGTTCTTCTCGGAACTTTTTATGTGTGCTCATAATATCCTTGCAAGTCTCTTCGAATTATTGGTTTGGTTTGGCCTACTAGATCTATAGTTCTTGCAATGGGAGAAATGCTTGGCTTTGGGTTCAATCTTGCGGTGTCCTTTCCCAGTGACAGTAGGGGCAGCAAGGCACGTATTGTATTGTTGCCATCGAGGATAAAAAGATGGGGTTTATATCATATTGCTTGAGTTTATCCCACTACATCATGTCATCTTGCTTAAGGCATTACTTTGTTCATATGAACTCAATACACTAGATGCATGCTGGATAGCAGTCGATGCGTGGAGTAATAGTAGTAGATGCACGCAGGAGTCGGTCTACTTGTCTCGGACGTGATGCCTATATACAATGATCATGCCTAGATAGTCTCATAATTATTCGCTTTTCTATCAATTGCTCGACATTAATTTGTTTAACCATCGTAGAATATCGCTATCATGAGAGAAGCCACTAGAGAAAACTATGGCCCCCGGGTCTATTCTCTACATATCAATCTACATCTACTTTACTTTTACCGCTTTTATTTGTTGTTTTATTGAACTAAAAATACCAAAAATATAAACTATCACCTCTAACAGATCTCACTTTCGTAAGTGACAGTAAAGGGATTGACAACCCCTTATCGCGTTGGCTGCGAAGTTCTTATTTGTTTGTGCAGGTGCGAGGGACTCGCGCGTGATCTCCTACTGGATTGATACCTTGGTTCTCAAAAATGGAGGAAAATACTTACGCTACTGTGCTGCATCTCCCTTTCCTCTTCGAGGGAATACAACACAAGCTCAAGAGGTAGCAAGAAGAATTTCTGGCGTCGTTGCCGGGGAGGCTTACGCAAAAGTCATATACCAAGTACCTATCACAAACCCTTATCCTTCGCATTACATTTATTTGCCTCTCGTTTTCCTCTCCCCCACTTTACCCTTGACGTTTTATCTGCCCATCTTCTTGCCGTGTGTTTATCGTCTGCTTGCCTCTTGTCTGCTTATGTTGCCATGTGCCTTCTATTTGCTTGCATCTTTGCTTGCTAAAAATCTATTGTTATGGATCACCTTAAAGTGTTCTATTTGGATCATCTTCGATCCTTATGCTCTCGTGCTGAAACCCCAACTAGCCTAGTTGATGGGAAATCTTTAGATGAGCAAGCTCATTTTGTAGCGACCCGATCCAAATGGATCGAAGTCTCTGTGCTTAAGTGTCATCCCTGGATCGGTATGCTGACACACACAGTACTCGATGAATTATAACAGAGTTCAATCACACACTTTATTACATCGAGATCCTCAAAAGAGTATTATTACAATAATATGGCCAAAGGCCATCTGGATAAAATAACTGCGGAAGCATCAAAAGTAAAAATGAGTCCATCAACTCCACGGCAAACTGAGTGCAGAACAACGACCTATCGCACCTTTACTCCTCGTCGGAAAACTCTGCAACATGAGACGTTGCAGCCGTGTAGGTCAGCACATGGAATATGCTGGCAATGTCACACCATAGAAATAATAATAAAGAAAAAGAATGTCTCTATATGCAAATTTAGCTGGTGGAGGCTCTAAGTTTAATGTTTGCATAAAGCCAATTTTACCCTACAACAAAGGAATAAATTTTTATTTACTACTAAGTTAAAAATGCCATTATTGAGAAGGTTCCTCCAACTCAATCCCAAAATTCCCAAGTTATTAGTAACCCAATAATTTCATTAAGAAGAGTGATGAGATCAACCAATAATTCACTTCTAGATACTCAAGTTGTCCATAACCGGGGACACGGCTAATCATGATTAGTTTGTACACTCTGCAGAGGTTTGCGCACTTTTCCCCACAAGACTCGACCACCTCCATGATCGGAAGATCGAGACATAGTCTTTCTGAAGTATTTCCTCCAAACCCTGGGTAGACCGGTACACCTACTTTCCCCTACATCAGCTAGTCTACCACGGAAAGAGGTCACACAACTTACTCAACTATGCCAGAGCCCATAATGGCTTGTGGCTGCACACGGAAGTTTCTAGGCATGAAATATCTTATGATCCCTTTGAGCCTGGGTGGAGAACCTAGGGTAATCACACGGGTACTCCGGGATTCCCCTTGGGCAAGCACTGGTTTCTCCAGGTGCCCCAAACAATCCACCCAGATGTATATTAAAGTTGCCACCTTATGTTGTCCCAAAATTATTATCTCTCGCAACTTGCATGTATCACACATACCAATCCCCGTCTACGAGCATGGCTAAGCAATATATGATATAACGAATATTCCCGGGGTGATCAAAGGTCATAGGTTCCTACCAAATGAACTACATAGCATAACCACATGTTCCCAATCCTACTCATGCAATCTTTGAGGGTGAAACTAATGCATAGTAAAAACTGGGTATTTAAACTTATGATCAAAGTGTGAACTTGCCTTGCTGACGTTCGTTGAACTCTAAAGATTCGTAGTAGCAAGCTTCGCACTCCGGATGATCTAGCGTAAGCAAGCAATAACATACATAAGCATACAAGCAAAGATCCAAAAAGAAAACGAATAGAAGACTTCGAAAAACTCCTAAAACACCAAAATAAAGTTTATGTACAGAATATAATTTTCACAGCAACAAAAATAAATGGTTTTGGTTTTAACAGAAGGTACATGTCGCAAGTTTCGATTTGCAAAAAGAATCACCCAAAACGGAGTTACGAAACTCAAGTTATGGCCTAACGAAGTTTGAATTCAGATCTGTTTGAATTCAAATTTTTAAAATTTTCAAAAATATATTTCGTTTGGTTCTCTGGATAGAGGATATTTTTATGAAACCGTAGGAAAAAAGAATCAACTAAATCGGATCTATAGACTAAAAGATATACTAGAAACAAGTTTTGGTAAAGAATCTGAATTGGAAAATATACTGATAAAAGAGAAAAAAAATTGAACAGGGTGTTCACCGGACTTGTCGCCGGAGACGAGGGAGAAGGTGGCTCCGGTGTGTTTCGGCGAAGGACGCGTACGGGACGGTGTAGAGGACGATGTGGTGAACCTCTTGATCAAGTTTTGGTTGAAGATAGCTTCATGTACACGCGGTGAGAGGTCGCCGGACTTCACGAACTCCGGCGAGCAATTGGCGAGGTTTGGGAGGGGGAAAAGCTCCAGAAGGAGAGGGCTTCGGACGAGGGGTGAGAGGGGCTCGCGGGGTGCCTTTTATAGGGCTTGGGGAGGTCCAGAGTTGGGTGGGGCGAGATGTGTTAATGGTGGCTATTTCTCTGCCTCGTAATGGCCATTACAGGCGACTCCAAGGCGCACTAGGAAGGGGAAGGGGTAGAGGAAGGCGAGGGGAACCGATTTCGGGGGTTAGTGAGTGCGGGGCAAGGGAGTTGAGGGGAGAGAGAGGTGGAGCGCCATGGAAGTTCTCCGTTCGTTGCTCCTCTGTAGATGAATGAGAGGAAGAAGGAGATAGCGCTGGCATGGGCCTGCTGGGCTTCGTTTTTTTTTACTTTTTTTTTGACAGAGAGAAAAAAAATGTATAGATAGAAAATAAAAATATATTAATATAGGACATATATATATATCAAAAATTTCAGAAAAATAAATCCTACATGATGAACTATTTTTCAGAGGCTAAATAAAAACTTTATAAAAAAACATTTTTCTAAAAAAAATTCAAAAGAAAGTCAAATTTGAATTCAAAATTTTTGGCATTGTTTTCTTCTGACTTTTTGGAGTGTCATGTTCGCTCCTCTCAGAATTATTATTTAGATCTGAAGAAAAATGTTCACATAATAATATGGTCTTATATATGACCTTGTGAACATTTATCCTGCCTATAATGCAAATTAAAAAAAACATTTTTGTTAAACTAGTAAAATAAATTGCAAATAAAACCCAACAAATATATTTTGGTTCCAAATTCAAATTCCAATATTTTCCTTCTGATTTTGAAGAAGTCATTTTATCTTCTCTCTTTATTTTTGGAATAATGGAAATGATTTTTTTTATGGAACCAAGTTTGATCCAATTTCCAAATTTTGAAATTTCAAAAGTGGGTTTTAGGGAAACTTCCAACTCCCTCTTTTGGTCCTTGAGTTGCTCAAAGTTCCTTGGATCAGAATCAAATAATACAAATGGGGCAAAATGCATAAATCATGGATGCATATGAATGATCTATTTATAAACATCCAAATTGAAAATTTGGGATGTTACACATTTTGTGCGTCACCGTTTGTCTGAAAAAGGGAGACCCTTATGGAATCAAATAAACAGATTGCTATGTTATGCTTGGAATCTTTGTGAAATTTGTGATTTTACTTGTTGCTCTAAGAACCCTAATAAACACCTCCCCTACCTATGTGAGTTTAATGATAATGAAATCTTATCCTCTTATGCAAAGGGTGTTTATAGTTACTACGATATCGAACAAATTGAATAATTTGTTGCTTTTAAGGGTGCTTATAAAGTTGCTTCTTTGATAGAAAAGTATGATATTACTCTCTACGAATCTGAAAATTTTGACATACTTAAATATTGCTTTGAAAACTATGCTCATAATGCCTATGTCAAAGAATTTATTGAAAGAATGACCGCTGCTTTGAAAGAAAATAAAGCTATGCATGAATCTATAGATAATTTTGATTCCGATGATTTGATTGGAATATCCCTTGATGAACATGATGCTTGCTATCCTTGTGGCTATGATGCCAATATTTATGAAGATGAGTTTGCTATAGTTCCTTATGTTAAACATGAGAACGTTGCAATTGCACCCATACTTGATAGTTCCTTCGATGAAAAGCATGATTGCAATGATGTTATTATAAATTCTCTTAATGTCAATTGTGCTAATGATACGCAAAACCCTAAGCTTGGGGATGCCTATTTTGCTATGCTCACTACTTGTTGCAATGATCATGATTGGGGTGATGATTCTTACGATCTTGGAAATTTATTTAAACCCCGTCATGAATATGAGATTGATAATAATGTTTGCCATAAAATTGAAAGTGGATTTGAAAGAGTGTCAACTTTTGATCCCACTGCTTTAGATATTGATCAATCTTATGTTTTTTTTATAAAAGTGGGTTTGGGAAGGTCATGACTTTAGTTAATGTTACTCCCACTATTTTGGAAGAGTGTCAACTTCGTATGCATGTGAGTCGTGTTGAGAATATGTTATGTGATAGCTATATTGTTTAATTTTCTTATGATCCTACATGCAATTATTACGAGAGAGGAAAATATGGTCGTAGAAATCTCCATGTTACTAAATTACCTCTCGTTATGTTGAGATTGCTATTGTTTGTTTCTTCTTCCTTGCATAGGCTAGATCTTGCTTGTATTGCTAATTTGTTTTCCTATAAAATGCCTATGCATAGGAAGTATGTTATACTTATGTGTGATTTTCACTTGCTTTATGATGCTCTTTGTGTGCTTCAATTCTTATCTTTCATGTGAGCATCATTGAATTATCAATGCCTAGCTAAGGGGCGTAAAACGATAGCGCTTGTTGGGAGGCAACCCAATTTTTTGTTTTTTGTTTTTGTTGTTGTTAGGGAATAAATATTGCATCTAGCCTCTGATTAGATCTGTTTTCATGTTTTGTTTAGTGTTTGTGCCAAGTAGAACCTTTGGGAAGACTTGTGTGGAGTTTATATGATCTTGCTGTGAAAAACAGAATCGTTAGCGCTCGCTAAAGTAGTCGTGAGATTTTACTGGAGCGCGCTTTTTAGTTGATTATTTTTGCAGATGATTGGTAGACAAATTACGAAAATTTACCAATTTAGTTTGAATTTTTTGGAGTTCCAGAAGTAGGCGAATCCTGCAGATTACTACAGACTGTTCTGTCTTTGACAGATTCTGTTTTTCGTGTGTTGTTTGCTTATTCCGATGCATCTATGAGTAGTATTGGAGGATATGAACCATAGAGAAGTTGGAGTATAGTAGGTTTAACACCATTATAAACAAATAATGAATTCATTGTTGTACCTTTGAGTGGTGGTTTGCTTTCGTATACTAACGGAGCTCACGAGAATTTTTGTCTAAGTTTTGTGTTGTGAAGTTTTCAAGTTTTGAGTATTGCTTTGATGGACTATGGAACAAGGAGTCCTAAGCTTGTGGATGCCCATGGCTCCCCAAGTAAATTCTAGATAATCAAAAGCCTAAGCTTGGGGATGCCCCGGGAAGGCATCCCCTCTTTCGTCTTCATCCATCGGTAACTATACTTGGAGTTATATTTTTATTCGCAACATGTTATGTGTTTTGCTTGGAGCGTCTAGTATAATTTGAGTCTTTGCTTGTTAGTTTGCCACAATCATCCTTGCTGGACACACCTATTCGAGAGAGTTAAATATGGCCTAGAAATTATTAGAACACTCTATGTGCTTCACTTACATCTCTTGAGTTGAATAATTTTTGCTCTAGTGCTTCACTTATATCTTTTAGAGCACGGTGGTGGTAATATTTTGTAGAAATTGTTGAATTCTCATGATTCACTTATATCTATTTGAGAGTCTATTAAAACAGCATGGTAATGTGTTTATGCTAAAAGAACTAGTCTTCACATGATAAACGTCCAATGTCAATGTAGTAAAAAAATTCACACCAAGTGCATTGAATAGAATGAGATGTTGGATGCTTGATAATTGTTTTGAGACATGAGGATAGTGATATTAGAGTCATGCTAGTGGAGTTATTATGTAATTTAGAAATACTTGTGTTAAGGTTAGTGATTCCCGTATCATGCACGTATGGTGAACCGCTATGTGATGAAGTTAGAGCATGAGGTATTTGTAGAGTGCCAACCTTTGTGTGGAGGTCAGGGGCGTGCGATGGTTAACTCCTACCAACCTCCCCCCTAGGAGCATGCGTTGATTGCTTTGTTTTGATGTCTCGTAGATTTTTGCAATAAGTATATGAGTTCTTATGACTAATGTTGAGTCCATGGATTATACGCACTCTCACCCTTCCACCATTGCTAGCCTCTCTTGTACCGCGCAACTTTCGCCGGTGCCAAAACCCACTATATATCCTTCCTCAAAACAGCCACCATATTGTTCCACAAAACTGCCACCATACCTACCTATCATGGCATTTCCATAGCCATTCCGAGATATATTGCCATGCAACTTTCCACCGCTCCATTTATATGACACGCATCATATGGTCATATTGCCATGCATGATCATGTAGTTGACGTTGTAGTTGTGGCAAAGCCACCATGCATAATTTTTCATATATGTCACTTGTGATTCATTGCATATCCCGGTACACCGCCGGAGGCATTCATGTAGAGTCATACTTGTTGTAGTATCGAGTTGTAATTTCAAGTTGTAATAAAAAGTGTGATGATCATCATTATTAGAGCATTGTCCCATGTGAAGAAAGGTCAATAAAAAAAAGAGATGGCCCAAAAAAATAGAGAGGGGCTAATAAAAAAAAGAGAAAGCTCCTCCAAAAAAAATGCGAGAAATGAGAGAAGGGACAATTGCTACTATCTTTTTCCACACTTGTGCTTCAAAGTAGCACCATGTTCTTCATTGTAGAGAGTCTCATGTTTAGTCACTTTCATATACTAGTGGGAATTTTCATTATAGAACTTGGCTTGTATATTCCAACGCTCGGCTTCCTCAAATTCCCTAGGTCTTCGTGAGCAAGCAAGTTGGATGCACACCCACTAGTTTCTTTTGTTGAGCTTTCATTCATATTTAGCTCTAGTGCATCCGTTGCATGGCAATCCCTACTCATTCACATTGATATCTATTGATGGGCATCTCCATAGTCTGTTGATACGCCTAGTCGATGTGAGACTATCTCCCTTCTTTTTGTCTTCTCCACAACCACCTATATTCCACCCATAGTGCTATATCCATGGCTCACGCTCATGTATTGCGTGAAAGTTGAAAGTTTGGAAAGATAGAGTATGAAAACAAATGCTTGGCTGAAATCGGGGTTGTGCATGATGTGAATATTTTGTGTGATGAAGAGGGAGCATAGCCAGACTATTTGATTTTGTAGGGATAACTTTCTTTAGCCATAGTATTTTGAGAAGACATGATTGCTTTGTTAGTATGCTTGAAGTATTGTTATTTCTTATGTCAATATAGACTTTTATCTTGAATCTTTCAGATTTGAACGTTCATGCCACAATTAAGAGAATTACATTGAAAAATTATATTGGTTAGCATTCCATCAAAAATTCTTTCTTTATCATTTACCTACTCGAGGACGAGCAGGAATTAAGCTTGGGGATGCTTGATACATCTCCAACGTATCAATAATTTTTGATTGTTCGATGCTATTTTTTATGAAGTCTTGGGTGTTTAATGGGCTTTATCATTCACTTTTATATCATTTTTGGGACTAACCTACTAACCCAAAGGCCCAGTCCAGATTGCTGTTTTTTTGCCTATTTCAGGGTTTTGTAGAAAAAGAATATCAAACGAAGTCCAAACGGAATGAAACCTTCGCGAGAGATATTTTTGGAGAAAATCACGCACAGGAAGCTCGAGAACCACGTCAGAGGATCGAGGAGCCGCCCTCGAGGGTGGGGGGCGTGCCCCCCTTCCCAGGGCGCGCGCCCCTGCCTCGAGGCCTCCTCAAGTGGCCCCCGTTTCCCTCCTTCTTCCTATATAAGTCCACATACCCCAGAAACTCGGAGAATAGAGAGAAAACCCTAATTCCACCGTCGTACCTTCTGTTCCCGTGGAGATCCCATCTTGGAGCCTGTTCCGGAGCTCCACGGGAGGGAGATCCATCACAGAGGCCTTCATCATCATCATCATCATCGCCCTCACCACGAGTTGTGAGTAGTTTACCACAGACCTTCGGGTCAATAGATAGTGTCTAGATGGCTTCTTCTCTATCTCCGGATCTCAATACAAAGTTCTCCTCGGTCTTCGAGGAGATCTATTCGATGTAATCTCTTTTTGGGGTGTGTTTGTCAAGATCCGATGAATTGTGAGTTTATGATCAAGGTTATCTATGAAAGATATTTGGTTCTTCTCTGAACTTTTTATGTGTGCTCATAATATCCTTGCAAGTCTCTTCGAATTATTGGTGGTTTGGCCTACTAGATCTATAGTTCTTGCAATGGGAGAAGTGCTTGGCTTTGGATTCAATCTTGCGGTGTCCTTTCCCGGTGACAGTATGGGCAGCAAGGCACGTATTGTATTGTTGCCATCGAGGATAAAAAGATGGGGTTCATATCATATTGCTTGAGTTTATCCCTCTACATCATGTCATCTTGCTTAAGGTGTTACTCTGTTCGTATGAACTCAATACACTAGATGCATGCTAGATAGCGGTCAATGTGTGGAGTAATAGTAGTAGATGCAGGCAGGAGTCGGTCTACTTGTCTCAGACGTGATGCCTATATACAATGATCATGCCTAGATAGTCTCATAATTATTCGCTTTTCTATCAATTGCTCGATAGTAATTTGTTTACCCACCGTAGAATATCGCCATCATGAGAGAAGCCACTAGAGAAAACTATGGCCCCCGGGTCTATTCTCAACATATCAATCTACATCTAATTTACTTTTACCGCTTTTATTTGCTGTTTTATTAAACTAAAAATACCAAAAATATAAACTATCATCTCTATCAGATCTCACTTTCGTAAGTGACCGTAAAGGGATTGACAACCCCTTATCACGTTGGCTGCGAAGTTCTTATTTATTTGTGCAGGTGCGAGGGACTCGCGCGTGGTCTCCTACTGGATTGATAGCTTGGTTCTCAAAAACGGAGGGAAATACTTACGCTATTGTGCTGCATCTCCCTTTCCTCTTCAAGGGAATACAACGCAAGCTCAAGAGGTAGCAGGTATTTACCTGTCGTTCCGAGTAAATTTGCATGTGCCAATCTCTAAACCTTACAAAAAAAATCCTGTTTTGTATGCCCAAATCGCCCATCTGGCGACTGGGGGCTGTCTTTATCTTCCATGCTAGGTGTGTTATTCTCACGATGAGTAGACTCCACTTGTCATTCATGATAAAATGGCTGGTAATCGGGATGCCCAGTCCCATGCTCAAAATCAAATCGCAAATAATTAGACAAAGCTCCCCCAGGACTATTGTTGGTTTGGACGGTGCTCGTTGTTTCGGATAAGCCATGGAGTGTGTTTGATGGTGGAGGGGGAGTAAAACTTTACCATTCTGTTTGGGAACCGCCTATAATGTAGGTAGCATAGAAGATATTGAGAACTCTTGGTCGTAGTGTTGACAAAGAAAGCATACCGCTCAAATTATATTCATCTCTAATTTCAAAACTTGAGCTCTCGCACCTCTGCAAATCCCTGCTTCCCTCTGCGAAGGGCCTATCTATTTAGTTTTATTGTTGTGTCATCATCCTCTTATAAAAAGCACCAGTTGGAGAGCACCTCTGTCATTTATATGATTTGTTATTAATTGATATTGAGTATGAGTGTGACTGGATCTCTTTCACCATGAATTACAATGTCTAGTTAGTCCTTGATCTTCTTAGGTGCTCTCCATTTATTTTTTGCGGTCTCAGAAAGGGCTAGCGAGATACCATTTTATTATATTATATCATGATTGTTTTGAAAAAGTGTTGTCATCCGAGATTTATTATTATTGCTCGCTAGTTGATTATGTCATTGATATGAGTAAACATGAGACCTAAATGTTATTCTGAATATGGTTAGTCCATAATCTTTGCTGAAAACTTGAATGCTGGCTCTACATATTTGCAACAACAAGATCAAACAAAGTTTGTAAAAGTTTTTCTTTATCACTTTTAGTTTGTCAACTGAATTGCTTGAGGACAAGCAATGGGTTAAGCTTGGGGGAGTTGATACGTTTCCATCATATCTACTTTTCCAAACTCTTTTGCCCATGTTTTGGACTCTAATTTGCATGATTTGAATGGAACTAACCCGAACTGACGAAGTTTTCAGCAGAATTGCCTTGGTGTTATTTTTGTGCAGAAATAAAAGTTCTCGGAATGACCTAAAATTTCACGGAGAATATTTTCAGAATATATTAAAAATACTGGCGAAAAGAACTACTGGAGGGGCCCCACACCCAGGCCACAAGGGTGGGGGCGCCCCCCTACTGCGCGCCCCCTACCTTGTGGGACCCCTGGACCTTCCCCGACGCCAACTCCAACTCCATATAACCTATTTCGGGGAGGAAAAAGTTAGAGAGAAGATCCCATCATGTTTTACGATACGGAGCCGCTGCCACCGCCTGTCCATCATTGGCAGACCTAATCTGCAGTACGTTCTGGGCTCCGGAGAGTGGAGATCGTCGCCGTCGTCATCACCAACCATCCTCCATCACCAATTTCATGATGCTCACCGCCGTGTGTGACTAATCCCATCGTAGGCTTGCTGGACGGTGATGGGTTGGATGAGATTTATCACGTAATCAAGTTAGTTTTGTTAGGGTTTGATCCTTAGTATCCACTATGTTCTGAGTTTGATGTTGCTTTGACTTTGCTATGCTTAATGCTTGTCACTAGGGCCCGAGTGCCATGATTTCAGATGTGAACCTATTATGTTTTTATGAATATATCTGTGTTCTTGATCCTATCTTGGAAGTCAATAGTCACCTACTATGTGTTATGATCCGGCAACCCCGGAGTGATAATAGCCAGGACACTTCTCGGTGATGACCATAGTTTGAGGAGTTCATGTATTCACTAAGTGCTAATTGCTTCCTCGCTACTTTCCCGAGGTGCGTTGGTATTTCCCTTCAAGAGAAAAGGGGATGCAGCAAGAGTGAAGTAAGTATTTCCCTCAGTTTTTGAGAACCAATTTATCAATCCAGTTGGAGATCACACACTAGTCGCCAAATACCTGCACAAACAATCAAACAACTTGCACCCAACGCTATAAAGGGATTTTCAGTCCCTTCTAGGTTATTTTCAAAAGTGAGATCCAATAGAGATAAATGAAGAATTAAAGTAAATATTTTTGGGTTTTGGTTTATAGATTGAAAAGTAAAAGATTCCAAAATAGTAGATCGGAAACTTATAAGATGTAAAAGAGACCCGGGGGCCATAGATCTTACTAGAGGCTTCTCTCATGATAGCAAGTATTACGGTGGGTGAAAAATTACTGTCAAGCAGATGATAGAAAAGCGAATAATTATAATGATATCTATGGCAATGATCATGAATATAGGCATCACGTCCGTGACAAGTAGGCCGACTCATGCCTGCATCTACTACTATTACTCCATGCATCGACCGCTATCTAGCATGCACCTAGTGTATTAAGTTTATAAAAACAGAGTAACGCAATAGGTAAGATGACATGATGTAGAGGAATGAACACAAGCAATATGATGAAAACCCCATCTTTGTATCCCCAACGACAACAATACAATACATGTCATGTCCCTTTTTCACTGGGATTGAGCACCGCAAGATTGAACCCAAAGCAAAACAGTTCTCCCATTGCAAGAAAAATCAATCTAGTTGGCCAAACCAAACCGATAGTTAGAAGAGAATTACTAAGATACCAAATCATGCGTATAAGAGTTCGGAGAAGATTCAAATATTATTCATAAATAATCTGATCATAAACCCATAATTAATCGGATCTTGACAAACACACTGCAAAAGAAGATTACATCAGATAGCTCTCCAAGAACAACGAGGAGAACATGGTAATGAAGAACAACAAGAGATAAGAAGCCATCTAGCTACTAGCTATGGACCCGTAGGTCTGTGGTAAACTACTCACACTTCATCGGAAGGGCAATATGGTTGATGTAGATGCCCTCCGTGCTTGATTCCCCCTCCGGCAGAGTACTAGAAACGGCCTCCAGATGGGATCTCGCGAGAACAGAAGGTTACGACGGCGGAAAAGTGGTTTCGATGGATGTTCTAATGTTTCTGGAATATATTGGTATATATAGGCTGAAGAATTAGGTCAGGAGATGCTCGAGGGGCCCACAAGGGAGGGGGCACGCCCTACCCCCGAGGGAGCGCCCTCCATCCTTGTGGCCGCCTTGCAGCTCCCCTGACGTGCACTCCAAGTCCATCTCATGTCTTCTGGTCCAAGAAAAATCCTCGTGAAGTTTCGTTCCGTTTGGACTCCATTTGATATTCCTTTTCTGCGAAACTAAAAAACAAGGAAAAACAGAAACGGGCACTCGGCTCTGGGTTAATAGGTTAGTCCCAAAAATCATATAAAATAGCATATAAATGCATATAAAACATCCAAGATAGATAATATAATAGCATGGAACAATAAAAAATGATAGAGACATTGGAGATGTATCACTAATGCTTTGGTCCGGTACTCTATTAAAAGGAGGCCTTAATATCCCTTAGTTTCCATTAGGACACCACTGCCGCGGGAGTGTAGGACAAAAGATGTCATGCAAGTTCTTTTCCATAAGCACGTATGACTATAGTCGGAATGCATGCCTACATTAGATTGATGAATTGCAGCTAGTTATGTGTCACCCTAGGTTATAACTGCTACATGATGAATATTATCCAACACCTATCATTGCCAATCCATTGCCTACGAGTTCCTTCCATAGTGATACTTGCTTTGTTACTTTCGTTACTACTGTTGTCACCATCACTACAAAACTTCTACTGTTACTTTTGCCACTGTTACCGCTACTTCCATATTACTTTGCTGCTAAATACTCTGCTGCAGATATTAAGTTTTCCAGGTGTGGTTGAATTGACAACACAACTACTAATACTTCAGAATATTCTTTGGCTCCCCTTGTGTCGAATCTATAAATTTGGGTTGAATACTCTACCCTCGGAAACTGTTGAGATCCCCTATACTTGTGGGTTATCACGGATGCCCCGGATAGCATCCCCTCATTCGTCTTCGATATTATCGGTAACCACACTCAAAACTTTATTTTTATTCATCACATGATATGTGTTTTACTTGGCATGTCATTTTCTTTTAACCGGATTTTCTTGCTGCTATCTAGAATCATGTTTTGTATCTTTTATGTCAATAAAAAATTCAAGTATAGCCTTTAACATGCTTAGTTTGCATGTTCATGAGTTGTTGTTTGAAAACAGAAAGTTTTTGGTTATTGCTTTAAATCTCCAAAAATGCCATAATGTGATAAAAGATTGAAATTTCGACACGGTAAGCTATGATAAACTTAATACAGTGTGGAAAGTTTTCATAATTTTTTTGAGTTAAATAAGTATGATTTTGTTTCATCCTTTACAGACTGTTCTGTTTAGACATATTTTTGTTATGATTGAATTGTTTGCATATGTTTTCTTTTTTAATGATTCTATTTGCGAAGAGGAGTATTAAATATGAAGAGGCATTTAGTATGCAATGTTTAATTATAATTTTAGTACTTTGTTACAGTGGATAATTTTAAGGTTTTGCATTGATTTACACTAACTTATCTCACTAGTTCTTGTTAAGTTTGGTGTGGATGGAGTTTTTAAGATTTAGGAAAACCGTTATATGAGAGGAATTAAGGAGATACAATAATTCAAGCTTGGGGATGCCCAAGGCTCCCCAAGTGTCGGGGGAAACTGTCCGCCACAAGCACCTATGGGACCGGAGCCCCTTGTCTGTGCGGTACGAGGGCGGAGGGAGCACAAAGAGCAGATCGAAGCAGACGCGCGGGCAGTTTTACCCAGGTTCGGGCCGCACGGATGCGTAAAACCCTACTCCTGCTTGGTTGTGTATTGAGTTGGGCGCTCGGGAGCTTGAAGAAGCAGCTACACCGTGCGTGAGAGTAATCTAGGTTTCGAGCCCCCTCCACGTTGTGCATGGGCCTCCTTTTATAGTGCAAGGGGTCACCGACAGGTGTCAACGTAGGAGAAAGGGGTAAAAAAGTAAAAGAGGTGGTAGTTGTAACAATGCGGGAACAGTAGAGCTACAGTACAGAACAGTGGTCTATACCTACTTTAACAGTGGGGGACAAGGGCATTTAATGCCCGTCGCCGTCGACCTCAAAAGCTCCCGCCTTAGCGTCTCCGTCCGCCACGGCGACGGATTTATCGCCGTAGAGTGCCACCGTGTACCCCAGGCTGCACAGCCATCCGCCACGCGTCCCTGGATAGGCCCCAGGGCGACGCGTGGGCCGATGAGCTGGAGCGCGGGCACACAGCGCAGCCTTCCCGGCAAGCACCTTGCCGGGGCCTTGATCTTGCCGGGCCCGGGAACTTGCCGCTCCCCGGGCCCCTTGCCGGGGCGCGCATAGCGCCGAGGCGATGTCTCCTAGTCTTCCTGGCAAGCTCCTCTTGCCAGGGTCCTGTGTTAGTGGAACAGTCTTGAGCCTGGTACGGCCTTCCCGGCAAGCTCCCCTTGCCGGGGTCTTGGTCTTATGTCTCGTATACTTTGTTTTTGAATGGTTTAATAAGGAGCAGGAAGGTCTCCGGCGAGCCCGCAGTAAACCTTGCCGCGGGAAGCTGCAACTGCCCGTGCACAAGTTGGGGTACTGAGGCACCCCTACCTTAGTACACCGACAGGAGCCCCCGGGCCTGGGCCACACACGGTGCCGAGCGCTGTTGGGCCAGGCCCAAAACAGTGCACGGGCACCCGCGGCCCGCGGCGCGCCGAATCCACTTCCATATCCGCCGCACCCCACGGTAACGGCACGCGTCGATCGCGGCGCCGTGGGATGGGACGTGCCCACGATCTCTTAATGGAAAGGGCGAAACGCCCCCCACTCCCCCATAAAAGCAGAGGTAGTAGGCGCGGTTCCCCTTCCTGCGCTCTCATTACGTCGTCTTCCACCTGCAAAAGATTCCTTCTTGCGCTCCGCCTCCACACCTCCGCCGCCGCCGAGCTCTTCGCCCCCTTCCTCCCGCCGCGTCCGCCATGGCCCCAAAGACCGACAAGGCGAAGGCGGAGAAAACCAAGAAGGAGAAATCCGAGCAAGCGGCCAAGCTCATCGCTTACCGGAAGCGGCACGTCGTCTTCCCGCCGAAGCTCGGCGTGCAGGAACTCTGGAACAAGTACTACTTGTTCTGGTCCAAAGGAACCGATGCGCATCCCCGCACGCGAGCATACCCGGCCGTCGCCAAGGACAACTATCCCGGCGGGTATCACTTCTTTGCTGCCTTTTTCCATTGTGGTCTCTGTCCTCCTTTTTCGAACTTCTTCTGTGATATCATGAACACATATGGCTTCCATCTGCTTGACTTCACCCCCAACGCCATTCTCACCATGGCTGTTTTCGCACATATGTGCGAAAACTTCATAGGAGTCCACCCCAATGTAGCCCTCTTTAGACACTTCTTCACTCCTAGAGCCGAGGCCGATGCCCCCCTCTCCGGAGGAATTTCTTGGATCTTCCGTCTCAACAAGAAAGGGGCGTACTTGCCGGGGGAGCTCCGCGGCAAGTGGGAGGAATGGCGAGCGGAGTGGTGCTGGATTGTAGAAGACCAGCCGCAAGCCTTTACTGCGCCGCGCACGACGCCCATTGTGCGCGGCAGAGATTGGAGTGATCTAGACTCCGACGACGTCAAGCTCGACATCGCTCTCGTCCGGATTCTCCGTCTTCGGATGGCCCGGCTGTCGGTTGCCGAGGTGGGCGCAGATTTCCTCCGCCGGCGCATCGCCCCTCTCCAAGACCGGAAGAGGCCGGCATGGGAGTACGGCGGCCCGGCAGATATCATGAGGCTGCGCCCCGGGCTTAATTTCAACTTCACCACTCTGGAGCTGCGCGGGATGGTACGGGAACTTTTTAAGTATGACCCGACGCACCCTGAGTGGTTCAGGACTCCCCGGGAAGTGGTGCCGCTCTGCAACAACGCCGCGAGGGACCGGATCCTTGCCATGATGCCGATGTGCGACTCGCATGGCTTGGACCGCTCGTGGATCGCCCCGAAGCCCATCGACGTCCTCAACTTCTACGACAACCTCACCGAGGTGGCGAGTAACAAGGAGGACCTCAAGCTGCACACGCGGGACACCACCGACCAGGAAATCGCCTATATCGCTTCTCGGGCTGAGGAGGCCGCCGCAGCCGCGGCGGCAGGAGTCTTCGGGTTCTCGCCGGAGGAGGCGGAGGCCGAGGAGGCGTCCACCCAGGCGGAGGAGGCGGAGATCCGCCGGTTGCTGAACCTCCCACCCGACGCGCTCGCCGGGGTCCCCTCGTTGAGGCACTCCGGGATCCATGGGATCGCGACGGAGGCCGCGGCAATGGAGGGCACCGCCGGAGGGAGCAGAGGCGCCGCGAGGGGCGGAGGCGCCAAGGGAAAGAGGGCCGCAGTGCTAGACGCTGGGCCCAGCGAGCCGGCCGGGGCAGAGGAGGAGGAGGAGGAGGAGGCCGAAGACTCCGGCGGATCCACGGAGTTATACGCCGACGACCTCTCCTCGTCGGAGAGCTCCCCGCCCCCGGCAAGCCCGAGGCAGTCCCCGGCAAAGCGCCTCCGCAAGGCGGCGACGGGGGAGAGGGCGCAGGCGCCCCGGCAACAGCCACCTCGGCGGGCGGCTCCACGGGGGAGTCAAGCCGCGCCAAGGCCGTCCGGCGCACCAGCCGCGGCGGAGGCGGCCCGTGCGCGGACCACGACGGAGGCGCCCCGCAGGCCGGCAGCGAGCCGGCAGGGGTCTTCTCGGAGCGGAGCAACGGCTCCGCCCGCTCCTCGGGCGCCGGCGGCCACAGGGGCTGGGTCTTCGCAGCCCCCATCCCCGGTGAACACCAAGCGCGCGAGGGAGTCTTCACCTCCCGCTCCTCGCGTCGACGCGCCCACGGTGGAGTATGACTTCTCCGCCCTGAGCGAGGACGACGAGGAGGACCAGGAGTAAGGATCCGAGATTCTACATCTTCTTGATTTTTGTCTTGAACTTCTGTTTATGCTGACTCTGTTCACTGTTTTGATTTCAGGACCCTGGCCCACCGCGCAGCGAAGAAGGCCAAGGCGCCCGAGGCCGAGGTCGCGGAAGGCTCAGCGGCAGCGGCAACAGAGGGTGTGCCGGAGCCGAGCCTGCCGGACTCGAGCACTGCTCCGATGAGCAGCCCCCAGCGCAGCCCGCGGCGCAGCCCCCAGCGTAAGTCTGGGGTTCTCTTTTCGCTTGTCGGGGCACGCCTGAGGCTTTGATTTTGTCTTCACGTATTGACGTCTCTTGTCTTGCTTCGCGCAGAGGAGGAGCCGCAGCGGGAAGAGCGCCCAGAGGTCACAGCTGAGGAGCCGCAGGCCCCGCCATCCCCGCCAAGGCAGAACTCTCCGGCAAGGGAGAGTGCTCCGTCAAGGACGGGTAAGGCAGAGTACCCCGCCAAGGACGAGAAGCCCGGCAAGGGCGGCCACCCCGCCAAGGCCAAGTTCCCCGGCAAGGGCGACTACTCCGACGAGGCCGAGCTCCCCAGCGAGGGAGCCCGCCGCTGAGGACGTCCGCCAAGGTAATCTTTGTAACTTATCTTCTTGGCTTGTCTCTTTTTTGGATATTTGCTTGAGTCTTGAATTCCTTTCTCTTCTTCTTCTTTCTAGATCTTCCTCCTCCTGCGCCCATGGAGACGGAGGTAATTGTCCTCGAGGAGGAGGACGCGCAGGGCGGCGGCGGCGACGCTCCAGTCGTCGAGGAGGTAACCGAGGCCGCCGAGCCGGCCGCGCAAGAAACTGCTCCGGCTGCGGACGCAGCGGCCGGGGAGGGGGACGGTGGCCGCACCGCCGACCCGGAGGCGGCGGGAGCATCTGATGCTGCACCGGCCACCGGTCCCTCCGCCGGCGAAGAGCAGAGGTTCTATCTCGAGGCCCCCAATGGCGTCTTCATTCAGATGCCGTGGGGGTCTTCGTCGCGAGCTCCTGCGGAGGGCGAGGCGTTCGACGGAGAGGTCCTCGCCTCCGCAGGCCTGAAGATCGTCCAGGCGCCCGGTGGAGGTGAGGGGCCCGAGGAGGAGCGATTGCTTCATCAGCTCCTGGCCCTTTACCGGGCCAGGCAAGCAAAGCTCGCTTCCCGGGAGGCTCTTGCCGCCAAGGCTGCGGCAGAGATGGAGAAGCGTGCGGCGGAGCTCAGCGCCGCCAATCAGGCTGCCCTCCGCCAGGTGGCGGAGGAGCGCGAGCGTCTCGCCGGCGAGTACCAAGAGTGGGTGCTCGAGAAGGCTGAAGCCGATGAACAGCAGCGCCTCGCCGGGGTGGAGATGTCCCGGCGAGAGGGAGAGCTCGCGCAGCGGAAGGTTGAGCTGGACTCCCATGAAGAAGACCTTGCCGCTCGTGAGGCTGTCCTTGGCGGGGAGCTGAAGGAGGCGAAGGCCGCCGCGGTTGCCGCGGAGGACGCCAAGAAAGAGCTCGCCGCCAAGGTCGAACAACTGGAGAAGGCGATGAAGGTGAGCGCCGAGAAGGTCGCCGCGCTCATTCTGGAGCGCGAGAAGGATGCTCACACAAACTCGGAGCTTCAGGTGAGTTTATCCAAGAGGGGTGACGAGCTGAAGGCCGCCAAGGACTCCATTGAGGACCTGGAGCTGAAGGTCACCACCCTGAAGGAATCGCTCGATGCTGCCCGGGCTCAAGAGACCAAGTTGAAGGATGAGCTCCGCAAGGAGCGAACCTTGATGGAGAGCGTCAACAAGGCATCCGAGCTTTTCCGGCAGACTATTGAAGTGTGGACCGAAGAGCTGGTTTCTTCTGCGTCCAATATTGACCAGGAGTTGCTGGCGTTGAAGGTCGAACATCTTATCTACTCGCCGGATCCAGATCTCCCGCACAGCGCCAAGCTCAGCCTCTTCTTCAGAGGCGTCGCTCCAGCTCTTGCAGGTCTCCGGAACCGCATCCCCGCGCAGCTGGCCGAGGAGTCGCGCCGGCTCTGCGCGGGAACTCTGGAGCGGGTCTTGACGAAGATCGTGTACCGCAACCCGGGAATCAACCTCACGAACGTTCTTCGCACCCTGCCGGCAGATGCAGACACGGAGGCCCTGAAGGAGCAGGTCGGCCACATCATCGCCAAGGTGGCAAAGCTTGGCAGGAAGGAAGGCGACCGCGTAGACTAGGGCCCCATTTATCTTTATCTTTTTGTTGCTGCACATCATACTATGAACTCATTAGTCCATCGCGACAAACTATCATCTGTAAGATATTTGCTTTACTTCGATCAATCAGTGCAATGTTATCTTCCTCGTTTCAATCTTTGACTTTGTATGTTTTTCACCCTACGCTCTCGGGGAGCTTGCCGGCAAGGGGCCCTTGCCGCGAGCGCTGAGTGCTGGACTCTGAGCAGCCTGCTGGCCAAGGTCTTCGCCGGCAAGCAACCTTGCCGCAGCTAGTCGCGACGCACTTAGCTTGCTGAGCGTACTCGGAAACGAGGCAAGGGCGCGACACTTGTCGCAGCTCACTTAAATCGTTGAGTGAACTCGAAAACAAGATAAGGGTGCGGCAAGCTACGGGTAGGTTCCTCCGCGCACAGGTTTTCCATACAAAGTGCGATCGTTCAAGGAAGACAACCAAAAATTTAAAATTTGAGCTGGTCAAATTCTAACAACTTATCTTTCATATGCTGCTTGCTCATATTGCTTGCTTCCCGGTAAGGCTTCTCTTTCTTGAACAGCACTTGGTTCTTCCTCCACCTCCTTCCCCCCGGCAAACTTGTGCGCGAGGACCGTTCCTTCTGTTTAAGAGGAAATAAAAAGGGAGAGGGAAACAAGTATCTGGCCTTTCGGCATAATAGTGCTTACCGTATAT
Source organism: Secale cereale (assembly GCA_902687465.1). Lineage (NCBI taxonomy): Eukaryota > Viridiplantae > Streptophyta > Magnoliopsida > Poales > Poaceae > Secale > Secale cereale. Next base: position 583,194,869 of record LR738710.1, read on the forward strand.
CTGAGTGTTACATCAAATGCCAAACAGAACATGCAAATAGCAAAGAGAAGCATGCAAAAGGCAATCGATGCGAAAAACACGAAAGCTTTACTGATGCACGGGGTCTGCGCCCGGCTTTGTACAAAGGGTTACATGCAACAGCGGCAAAGCTTGTACAAAAGGTGGTTGCCGGAGCGGATCACGGCAACCGCGCCTTAGGGGTGAAATTTGCGAAGATGCTCTATGTTCCAGGAGTTGCTCACCGGTAAGCCTTCTTCGGTCTCGAGGCGGACAGCGCCGGGCCTCGTAACTTGTCTCACCCGATAAGGGCCTTCCCACTTCGGCGTCAACTTGTTGGAATTCTTGGCGGACTGAACACGCCGAAGAACAAGGTCGCCTTCCTCGAGACTCCTGGCCTTGACTTTGCGGCTATGGTAGCGGCGCAAAGCTTGCTGGTATCGAGCAGCTCGTACAGCAGCCTGGAGACGTCCCTCCTCAAGGAGCAATGCGTCATCTTGCCGCAGTTGCTCTTGCTCGAGCTCATCATAAGCGAGTACTCGAGGAGATCCGTATACGAGTTCCATGGGGAGAACTGCCTCTGCTCCATAAACTAGAGCAAAAGGTGTCTGTCCGGTGGCTCGACTTGGTGTCGTTCTGATTGACCAAAGAGCCGCCGGGAGCTCCTCTATCCAATTCTTTCCGCACTTGCGCAGCCTGTCAAAGGTCCTTGTCTTGAGTCCGCGCAGCACTTCAGCATTTGCCCTCTCCGCTTGACCGTTGCTCCTCGGGTGAGCAACAGAAGCGAAACAGACCTTGGCGCCAAGGTCTTGGACGTACTGCATGAAGGTGCGACTAGTGAATTGCGTACCGTTATCGGTGATGATCCTGTTAGGGATCCCGAAACGGCAAACAATCGACCTGAAGAATCTGACTGCTGACTGTGCTGTCACCTTTCTCACTGGCTCCACTTCTGGCCACTTTGTGAACTTGTCGATTGCAACGTACAAGTACTCAAAGCCCCCGACAGCTCGAGGGAAAGGGCCGAGGATGTCGAGCCCCCAGACCGAGAAGGGCCATGATAAGGGGATTGTTTGGAGAGCTTGAGCTGGCTGATGAATTTGCTTTGCATGAAACTGGCACGCTTCACACTTGGTTACTAGTGCAGTTGCATCTTGGAGGGCTTCTTGCCAAAAGAACCCTTGCCGGAAAGCTTTCCCGGCAAGCGCCCTTGCGCCAATGTGGTGGCCGCATATGCCTCCGTGTATTTCTGCCAACAGCTTCTGTCCATCTTCTCTGGAGATACACTTCAATCTGACACCGTTGAGTCTTCTTCTGTATAGCTCGTTATCCACGAACTGATACATACTTGACTGCCTGGTTATCTTCTCTACCTCTTGAGGGTCGTCGGGAAGTTCTCCAGTTTGCAGAAAACGGACGATCTGCTGCGCCCATGCCGGAGCCCGAGGCTCGACGGCAAGGACTAAAGGCTCGAGGGCCGCTGCGGGAACCTCAGCTTCTACGGCAAAGACCTCTGATCCTGCCGGAGCTGATGGTCCCCCGGCAAGCTCGCCGGGGCGAGGCTTGTCGGGAACACTTGCTTCAACTGCACAAGCCTGAGGGCTTGCAGGAGCAAACTGTTCCTCAGCGTTGTCGTTGATCTTGTGAACTTTGGCGGCGGGTTCAGGGAGATCCGCCGGTAAGTAGTCGCCGGAGACCAACTTTCTCTTCTTGGACTGCCCAATTGATGGTGTAACTGATGGCTGAGTCAGCTTGAGCAAAAAGGTCCCTGGTTCTACAGGTAACTTCATCGCGGCGCACTTTGAAAGGCCATCTGCAATCTCATTTTGAGCTCTCGGGACGTGCTCCATCTGCAAACCTTCAAAGTGCTCTTCAAGCTTTCTCACTTCATCGACATAAGCTTCCATCAAAGGGCTCTGATAGCTCTTGTTAACTTGTCGGACCACCAACTGGGAATCGCCCCGCACAATCAACTTTCTGATCCCAAGTTCGGCCGCAATCCTGAGGCCGGCAAGCAAGCCTTCATATTCTGCAGTGTTGTTTGTCGCTTGCTCCCTGGGAAAGTGCATCTGGATAACATATTTGAGGTGCTCTCCGGTGGGCGCGATGAGTACCACGCCGGCACCGGCGCCTTGCAGCGAGAAGGCACCGTCAAAATACATTACCCATTCACTTGTCGCTTCTTGTACCGGTGCGCTTGTTTCTTGAACTTCATCTTCTGGTGTTGGGGTCCATTCGGCAATGAATTCTGCCAAGGCTCGGCTCTGTATGGTTGAAGTACTTTCAAACTTGAGTCCAAAGCTTGACAGCTCCAGTGCCCACTCGACGATCCTGCCTGTTGCCTCTGGATTATGCAATATTCTTTTCAACGGAAAGCGAGTGACCACTGTTATCTCATGGGCTTGGAAGTAGTGGCGCAGCTTTCTTGAGGCCATGAGGAGGCCGAAAAGCAATTTTTGCACACCAGAGTACCTTGATCTAGCCCCTTGGAGAAGGGAACTTACAAAATACACTGGGCGCTGCACCATCTTCTTCCGCATCTCTCCTTGTTCCTGTGCAGAGTCTTCCTTGTCGGGGCCAGAGCTCGTCGGGACAGCCCCCTGCTTGTCGCTAGATTCGCTCGCCGGTGATGCTGACTCCTCGTCGGACTCCCTCTCCGCCACTAACGCAGCACTAACCACCTGGTTGGTTGCCGCTAAGTATAGCAACAACTTTTCCTGTGGTCTAGGTGCGACAAGTGTAGGAGTGGAGGACAGGTACCGTTTCAAATCCTGCAACGCCGCCTCCGCTTCCGGAGTCCACTTCATGGGACCTGCCTTCTTCAAGATTTTGAAGAAAGGTAGGGCGCGTTCTGCGGATTTTGAAATGAACCTGCTGAGGGCAGCAACACAACCTGCAAGCCTTCTGACATCCTTGACGCGCTTCGGGGCCTCTATCTGCTCAATGGCTTTGATCTTGTCGGGGTTTGCTTCAATCCCCCTCTGTGATACAAAGAACCCGAGAAGCTTGCCGGAGGGGACTCCAAAGACGCACTTCTCGGGGTTCAACTTGAGCTGTATCCTGCGCAGGTTCTGAAACGTTTCTTCCAAGTCTTGAATCAGGGTTTCCTTGCTTTTGCTCTTCACCACGATGTCATCCATGTAAGCTTCTACATTTCTGTGGATCTGTGGCTCAAAAGCAGTGTATACTACCCTTGCAAAGGTTGAGCCTGCATTCTTCAGTCCAAATGGCATGCGGATAAAGCAATAAGTGCCACATGGAGTGATAAATGCAGTCTTCTCTTCATCCTCCTTGGCCATGAAAATCTGATGATAGCCTGAGTATGCATCAAGAAAACAGAGTAGCTCACATCCGGCAGTGGAGTCAACGATTTGGTCAATGCGCGGCAAAGGGAAGGGATCCTTGGGACATGCTTTATTCACATCGGTGAAGTCTATACACAGTCTCCACTTCCCGTTGGCTTTGCGCACGACGACTGGGTTTGCCAACCACGTCGGATGGATCACACCTCTAACTAGACCTGCTGCCTCTAGTTTCTTGATTTCCTCATTGATGAACTCTTGGCGCTCCACGGCTTGCTTCCTCACTTTCTGCTTGATGGGCCGCGCATGAGGACAGACAGCAAGCTTGTGCTCAATCACCTTCCTGGGAACACCGGGGATGTCAGATGGTTGCCAAGCAAACACATCGACATTCGCCCGCAGGAAGGCGATGAGCGCGCTTTCCTATTTGCTGTCAAGGGTGGCACTGATGGTGAAGGTACCACCAGTGCCATCCTCCTTCGCGGACACTTTCTTGGTTGCCGGAGGAGCAGCCATTCCTTTCTTGCTCTTGCCGGTGGAGCTCGATGGAACGTCCTCGACGGCAGCGCAGCACTCCGAAGAGGTGCGGTTGCCGGAGTGGGCCCCAGAGCACTTGCCGGGCTTGGTCTTCGTCTTCTTCCCCCCGGGAGCTTCAGCGGCAAGAGTATCCTTCTCGGCCGCAGCTGCCGCATCCCGGTAAATCTTGTCGGCGCAAATAGGCGCATCCTTCTTGTCGCTGTGGACAGTGATGACGCTTATCGGCCCCGGCATCTTCAGCACGTTGTAAGCATAGTGGGAAGCTGCCATGAACTTGGCAAGGGCGGGACGGCCGAGTATTCCATTGTAGGGCAATGGAATATCAGCAACGTCAAAGGTGATGCGCTCAGTCCTGAAGTTGAGCTCCCCGCCAAAGGTCACCGGCAGAGTGATCTTTCCCTTGGGCTTGCTCCTTCCCGGGTTGATTCCTTGGAATGAACCGGTCTCTTCGAGCTCGCCATCTTGAATTTGGAGCTTCTTGATCACAGCAGAGGAGATCAAGTTCAGCCCGGCCCCGCCGTCAACCAACATTTTGGTGACCTTGAGGTTGCGGATGGTGGGAGAAACCAGCATCGGCAAGCACCCGACCGCGGTGGTGCGGTCAGGGTGATCCTCAAGATCAAAAATGATGGGCGTGCTGGACCATTTGAGGAGCCTGCGCGACTCCACGGGCGGCTCCGCTGCATTCACCTCACGCACCCACTGTTTTAGCTGGCGGTGGGAGGTGTGCAGGGAGGCGCCACCGTCGACGCACAGGACCTCCGTGGCCTTCTGGAACTCCTGCTCGCTGTTCTCGTCATCCTCCATATCTTCATCATCGTCTTCGTCGTTGTCGCGGCCCCGGGGAGGTCGATCTCCTTGCCGCTGCTTGGCCTTGCCGCGGCGTCCTCCCCGGCCGTTAAACGGCCGCTTCTTGCTGGGCTCTTCCCCGCCACCCTGGGCCTTCTCCTTGTCGCGCCTCTCGTACTCAGCTTTTTGCTGCTCGACGAGGTACTCGACGCGCTTGCAGTTGGAGAGATCGTGACCCTTGGTGCGGTGAATCTTACAGTATTGCTTGTCGGAGCTACCCGGCTTGTCGGTCGCCGCCGCAGGGGCAGGCTCCTTGCCGGAGCCGCCAGCCTGCGCTTGCTTGGCGGAGGCCTCCTTGCCGGACTTCTCGACGGCAAGCACTTCCTTCTTGCCCTTCTTTCTGTTGTTCCGCCGCCGGCTCTTCTTTGTCGGGGCGGCGTCGTCGCTGTCGCTCCCCCCTGCGCCAGCATCCTCCCCGGGGAGTTTCCTCCCCTCTTCCGCGCGGGCGCACTTGTCAGCAAGAGCGTAGAGCTCGCTGACGTCCCGAATCTTCGTCATCGCCATCTCTTCACGCATGCGGCGGTTACGCACGTTCTGATGGAACGCGCTGATAACCGCGGCAGGGTGAACGTCAGGGATGTTGTGCTGCACCCGGCTGAAGCGTTGGATATATTTGCGCAGGGGTTCGCCCTCCTTCTGGGCCAAGATGTGGAGATCGCTCTCCTGGCCATGGGGTTTGTGGCCGCCGGTGAAGGCGCCAACAAACTGATGGCAGAGGTCGGCCCAAGAAGAGATAGAGCCTTCCGGCAAGTGCATGAGCCACGAACGGACGTTCGGTTTCAGCACGAGCGGGAAGTAGTTGGCTAAGATCTTCTCGTCGCGCCCCCCGGCAGCTTGCACTGCAATAGTGTAGACGCTGAGAAACTCCGAGGGGTGCGTCTTGCCGTCGTACTTCTCCGGTACGTCGGGCTTAAAGTTCTTCATGCTGGGCCACTGGACGCGCCGCAGCTCGCGGGTGAACGCAGGGCAGCCTGCCGCGTACGGCAAGTCGCCTGGTTCACCGGGCGCGCGCGCGTCGACAGTGTCTCCAGCTCTCTTGTCGGATTGTCGCCGAGCTTCTCGGCGGCGCTCGATCGTGGTTCGAGCGTCTTCATCTCGCCGGTCGTCGAGGACCTGGCGCTGGTCCCGACGGGCCCGCGGGTCCGACGAGGCTGTAGAGCCGTCGTCGGGGTTGTTCCGACGGGGCGGCGTCTTCTGCTTCTGCGGCGGGGAGTGCACGCTTGTCGCACCCCCAGCAGTCTTGTCGCCGATAGCCTTCGTCTTCTCGGCTTGCCGCGGCCGTGAGGCCGACGGCTGCGGCGGAGAGTCGTTGTTGGCGAAGTCTATCAGGCTCCGGATAGTGGCCCTCCATTCTTCGGCCTTGTCGGCCGCCGGAGGAAAATCGAGGAGCAGCTGCGCCCTTGCGAGCGCTTCTGCTGGAGTAGTGGGGAACGCGGGCGAGCGGTGCGAGGAGCGGGATACGCTCGGACTTCTAACAACGTTAGAAGGAGCGGGGTCCCGCGCTGGCGCCTTCGCTTTGCTTGTGCCCGGACGGGGGTCCGGGGCGTCCCGCGAACCTCCAGTTTGGCCTTGCCCCAGCAAGCGGATACCACCTCCCGTGGTATGGCGCTGCGGGGTCGTCGTGTGCTGTGACGGACGCGGCGCGTCCACGGAGACCGAGGTCCGGTCGTCCGTCCTGTTCTTGGATCTGGTGGCGCCGTGAGTGTCCTCACCGGCAACCACCCTTCCGACGGCGTCTCCCCCGCCCACCGTTGGCTCCGGTGGTGGTGGGTGAGACGCAGACGGGCCTCCGACCTCCGAAGGCTTCTTCTTCGGGGCCATGGAGTTGTCGCTGATGAAGTTGCTGATGAAGCTGGAGAGGTTGATGAAAAATGCGCCCGCGCGAACGCCAGATCAGGTTCGCACAACCTCGACGCCCCCTACCTGGCGCGCCAAAGATGTCGGGGGAAACTGTCCGCCACAAGCACCTATGGGACCGGAGCCCCTTGTCTGTGCGGTACGAGGGCGGAGGGAGCACAAAGAGCAGATCGAAGCAGACGCGCGGGCAGTTTTACCCAGGTTCGGGCCGCACGGATGCGTAAAACCCTACTCCTGCTTGGTTGTGTATTGAGTTGGGCGCTCGGGAGCTTGAAGAAGCAGCTACACCGTGCGTGAGAGTAATCTAGGTTTCGAACCCCCTCCACGTTGTGCATGGGCCTCCTTTTATAGTGCAAGGGGTCACCGACAGGTGTCAACGTAGGAGAAAGGGGTAAAAAAGTAAAAGAGGTGGTAGTTGTAACAGTGCGGGAACAGTAGAGCTACAGTACAGAACAGTGGTCTATACCTACTTTAACAGTGGGGGACAAGGGCATTTAATGCCCGTCGCCGTCGACCTCAAAAGCTCCCGCCTTAGCGTCTCCGTCCGCCACGGCGACGGATTTATCGCCGTAGAGTGCCACCGTGTACCCCAGGCTGCACAGCCATCCGCCACGCGTCCCTGGATAGGCCCCAGGGCGACGCGTGGGCCGATGAGCTGGAGCGCGGGCACACAGCGCAGCCTTCCCGGCAAGCACCTTGCCGGGGCCTTGATCTTGCCGGGCCCGGGAACTTGCCGCTCCCCGGGCCCCTTGCCGGGGCGCGCATAGCGCCGAGGCGATGTCTCCTAGTCTTCCTGGCAAGCTCCTCTTGCCAGGGTCCTGTGTTAGTGGAACAGTCTTGAGCCTGGTACGGCCTTCCCGGCAAGCTCCCCTTGCCGGGGTCTTGGTCTTATGTCTCGTATACTTTGTTTTTGAATGGTTTAATAAGGAGCAGGAAGGTCTCCGGCGAGCCCGCAGTAAACCTTGCCGCGGGAAGCTGCAACTGCCCGTGCACAAGTTGGGGTACTGAGGCACCCCTACCTTAGTACACCGACACCAAGTCAATATTTCAATCAGTCTCAAGCATCTAAGCTTGGGGATGCCCCGGTAGGCATCCCACCTTTCTTCATCAACAACTATAGGTTAGCCTCGGATGAGCCTAATTTTTATTTATTCACATGATATGTGCTATTCTTGGTGTGTAATTTTATTTTATTTTTCTTAGTTGTTTGAATAAAATACTTTGTTCCAAAATTTTAAATTAGAGAGAGTCCTCACATAGCTACTTAATTGTTTGACTACTCATTTGTCTTCACTTATATCTTTTGGAGTAGTTTGTCCTTCACTCTTGTGCTTCACTCATATCCTAAAAGTAAATTGTTGTAAGAATTGAATATCATAAATATCAAATTATATATGCTTCATATTCTTGTCCCATGGGGAGTAATGACTTCACATATAAGAAGTATAGTGGTAAAATTTATTGAAAGTTAGGAACATGGCATTTGGTCACTTGAACAATTCATGAAATAATATTGAAGGAAGAGATATTTCACATATAAATATGATATCTTGGACATCTTCTATGATTGTGATCACCCATTAATTATTTTCAGACTTGATCAAGTAGTTGATGTTGGACAAGGAAGATAATTTAATGGGTTATGTTTGCTTATATTCACATAGAAGTTATATTGTCATGGATCCTCTAACATGTGATGCTTGCTTATAATATTTTGCTAGCCAAAATTCCATACTAAATAGAGATACTACTTGTGCATCCAAAAACCCTTAGACCCACTTTCTTGCCATAAGAGTCCACCATATCTACCTATGGATTTAATAAGATCCTTCAAGTAAGTTGTCATCGGGGCAAAAAGCAATAAAAATTGCTCCTAAATATGTATGATATTTTATTGCAAGGGGAAATAAGCTTTGTACAAACTTGTGATGGTAATTAAATAAAAGTGATAAACTACACAATAAAGGTTGCTATCACAAGGAACAATATAAAGTGGCATTCCTTTATATTAAGAGTTTGCACATCCAAGAATCAAAAGTGCATGACAACCTCTTCTTCTCTCTGTGAAGTGCCTATCTTTTAGTTTTAAGCTTTTACTTTTATGCAAGAGACAATGGTATTCATCCTCCTTTCAACCTTAATTATTCTCCACTTGGCAAGCATCATGTGGTAGGGAATGATCCAAGCACTTATATCCAGTTGAATATTAATCATGAGTTACTATTGTTGACATTAACTCTGAGATAAGTAAGTTGGGAGAAAAAATATTGAGCCCCCATCTTCCTTTGTGTCTGATTGAAAAAGTTTGTTCTAAAAATATGCTTTGAGTGTCAGCAATCATGGAAGACTAAATGATAGTTAAGTATGTGGAATTTGTCAAATAAAAGCTCTTACATAGAACCTTCCTGAAAATAAGATGAATTGTAATTGTTCAATGGCTGAAAACATAGTTTGCTAGTTTTCAAGAAAGTTTATGGTTTATACTTTAACATGTGGATAGCTTGCTACTTGATCGTGAGAATTTTTATGAGAAATGAGCTACTGATTATGATACATAAGTATGCTAGAAAAAGTGATTGAAATTATCATTGATCAAACTTACGCACTATGCTATCATTCACACTTCATAAATTATTTCTTTTATCATTTACCTACTCGACCACGAGCATGAATTAAGCTTGGGGATGATGGTATGTATCCAACGTATCTATAATTTATGAAGTATTCATGTCATATTTACCAAAGTTCTACATAGTTTTGGTGCACTTTTATATGATTTTGATATATTAACCTATTGACCTAGTGCCCGAGTCAGATCGTGCCTTTTCGCTATTTTGTTGTTTTGCAGAAAATCCATACCAAATGAAGTCCAATTGCCACAAATCTTTACGTTGATATTTAATGGACAAGAGACCCCAAGGATCCTCACAGGTGGATCAAGGGGTGGCCAAGGGAGACACGAGCCTTGGACGCGCACCCCTGAGCTCGTGCGCCCCTGGAATACCCCTCCCTGACATGAAATCAATGCAAAAAAAAATCCTATGAATATAGATACCCAAAAAACTTAACCTAGAATTTCCGCTCTATCACCGCAAGCCTTTGTTCCAAAGCAATCTCATCCGGAGACCTGTTTTGACACCCTGCACGAGGGGGAAATCATCATCGGAGGCCATCTTCATCATCTCGGCAGTCTCTATGACGAGGAGGGAGTAGTTCACCCTCAGGGCTGACGATATGTACAAGTACTCATGTGTTTGATCTCTCTCTCTTTTTCTCTCTTTATCTCTCTCATGTTCTTGATTTGGCATGATACCATGGGCTTTGTTAATATAGTCAGATCATATGGTGTTCTTCCCTCTCTATATTGTTGTGATGAATTGAGTTTTTGTTATGTTGGATTGAATATTTTGGATTTGAGAACACTTGACGTATGTCTTGCATGTGGATAACCGTGGTGGCAATGGGTGTTCTATTGAGTCACTTGATATATGTTTTGGTAATCAACTTGCATATTCTCGTGGTGACAATGGGCTAATCTAGGCACATAGGTTGATACATGTTTTCATCCTACTTTCTCCAATAGAAACTTTGGGGTAGTCTTTGAAGTTCTTTGTGATCGATTGAATAATATGAATTTGAAATTGTTTGATGCATAAATAATAGTTAACTCGCGGATACCTACGGTGACATTGCAGTATCTAGCTGACATTAGAGTTGATTGATGCATACCATATGGTGTTATTTTAGTATGAACTCTAGGGCTGTTTGTGACACTTATAGGGATGGATCAATAGATTGATCGGAAAGGAAAACTTTGAGGTGGTTTTCCACATACAAAAATTGCATCTTATGTTCTTTGCTATTGATAAGAACTTCAGAGTGAATCTTTGTCACATGTTGAGGGATTGTTATATGATTCAGTTATGTTAGCACTGTTGAGAGATTGCACTAGTGAAAGTATGAACCCCAGTCCTTGTTATCAAGCATTTCAATACCATTTGTGCTCACTTTTACTACTTTCTACCTTGTTGTTTTTATTATTTCAAACATATATCTACTGCTCATAGGACACTTGTATCACCATCTCTTCACTGAACTAGTGCACCTATACAATTTACCATTGTATTCGGTGTGTTGGGGAGACAACAGGTTTCTTCTGTTTAATTGTAGGGTTGTAAGAGAGAGAACATCTTCATCCTACACCTCCCACGTACTGATATACCTTAGCTTGTCCACTTGAGGGACATTTGTCATTGTCCTACATAACTCTGCGCTTGGAGGCTAAACAGAGTCTACAAGAAGAAAAGTTACATAGTAGACAACATATGCTGATGATGCTCTCCTCGTGCTCATTTTGTTGACATTTCGATGGGATCCGGTTTATAAAAGTTTTACAGGTGGACGGTCTGCGTCAGTTTCCACGTCAAACGGGTGCTCATATGGGCGTGTGCGCCCGTATGGAACGTCATATTTTGCTTTGTTTTGCACAAACATCTCTATTGATTCCTTCCTCTTCCATTCTCCATCCTTTCCATTCCCACACTTGATTTCTTCCCTTTTTAGCCCATTTCCTATGGAAACACATCTAAACGAGGATTTGTGGAATCATTTGCATTCATTAGTCATTAGTAACAATATCGGAGAGAATATCTATTTTAAATGAAATATCACGGTTTAAACAAAGGTGAATGTGTGTAAAAATATAACTCATGACCCACCTCCACAAAATTTCAGCCAAATCCCTATAGTCAATCTCTCTCCATCTTTGGTCAAAGTTCCTGTCGAGAAATTTTGCTAGAAGAGGCTGACCAAAATAGTGTAGCTTTTAAAGAAGCAAAGCCATAGGGGAGCACCATGTTTAAGGGACTAAGTGTTGGATATGGTCTGCGAGGCCAGGTCACACTGCATGCACCAGTCCATATGGTGATCGCAAGGCTTGCCCGAGCCTGGCATGCCAAACTGCGTGCTCTGGTTGTCAGCACCCTCGGCCACCGTCCAAACGACAATCTCACACACTGCAGCTTATCTATAGCATCGTCCACACCCACCCCCTCAAACACGTAGCTGCACTGGAACCCCTCCCAACACTAACAAGCGGCTCGCCAGAAGCAAACATGGCTCGGCCACAGGTGTACAATGACTCGTAGCGATCGACCAGCCCCACTTTGTCTGCCTAGCACTACGCCCATGCTCTTGCTCCCCACTACCTCCCTCTATACTATTCTCATTGCCCATGTGCAAGCCATAGTCGCACCAATAGGTTCTCCAAGGCGCAACCAGAGCTTGGCATATTCGTTTGCTATAATGGAGCTCTTCCCAAGACTTCTCCGCACCCACAGCTCCACCACTGGCCACAAAACAAACATAAAAGCCCCGGGGCAAGTCCAGGAGGGCCTCTAGCCTCGAATCCTTGTTGAAGCTCCATCGCAGATCCCCATGGCCATGGCTCTCCTTCGATCATCCCTAGCCTCTACCACAGCTTCCTTCGAGTGTGTCTTGTTCTCCTAAGCAAGCTATGGCGGTTGGTTGCTCCAATTGACATCGGGAACTCCAACTCCGATGAGTTTCACCGCCCGTCGAGAAGGAAGCTAAGTTTTTCGTCCGTCCACCTCTGGTCGTGCTGTGGAGGAAAGTAACATTGTTCGAGAAGACTGAGAATATTGTGACACTCCACTGGATTAAGGCAACCACATCACCCATTTGCATGATGGCATTGAAATGACCATGGTTTTCAAATGAATATTTGGGGTAGTTTTGCATATTCATTAATTGAGGATATGATGACTATACTTGCTTTATTCATGCTCATACTTATACCATGTTCATGATTGCATTTAGCATGTTCAATGATTATTTGTTAAGTACTAGTCTATGTGTGATCACTTGTTACTTTCATTAACATAGTGATAGAAATGTTATGATATTAAACAAATTGTTGCTCTTGTCAGTTTATTTTGCTATGACTTAGATCATGTTAGTCAAGTTAAGATCATCATTAAATAAACTTGCACGAACATGTTGATCAATTCATAGTGCCACTGAGCCGAACTCACCGGTGCGACCACATTCGCCACTATGGGAAGTCCCTGACTTGGTATATTGACGTGCCTTTTATTGGTATCACCAAAGAGGGGAGCTTATGCGTGCATGCTATCCTAGCCCAGTAGGCGGCAATAACCTTGTGAGCCTGGGTTATATGGTACTGGGTCCCCGTTTGGGACCGTTCTGTTTAGCCACGAGGTGGTAGGTGTCACGAGAGGTGACATAGGGGACACCTAGGACATAACCTGGGGGGTATGCTGATGGTATGGTAAGAGTGTCATGTGGTAGTCAAGTTTTGTTGAAGCGGCACCGGTCCACCCGTAGGTGAAGTGCATGGAAGTACGGGGCCAGGGGCTTCATGGTGTGGGTAAAGTGCGCGACCTATGCAATGTGTATGAATCTATTTGAATAGCCATGTCCATGGTTATGGACACATTTTGTACTAGGTCACACTATTGATAAACTTTAATGATGGAAGAACTCGTCGTAAAGGTGTTATGATATTGATCTTGAAGTGTTTGTGGAAAGAAGTTGGTTGATCTTTAAGTGGTCATGGGATGATCACGAGCATGAGTAAGTTGGTCCATGTGACCTTAAACAGCAACCCATGTCTTAGTAAGCTCAACAGTAATGGTATAATCTATTTCATCATGTTGATAATCGCTTAACCTATAATTGTGATGCTATTGTCTGTCTTGATTGCTTTGGTTGTTTTGAGCTTGCGAGTACATTTAAAGTACTCACCTGGCTTATCATGCCAGATGTAGGAGAATCCGTGCATGTAGATGTTGACGATTTGTACTTAACGAACTAGGGTGTGTCCCAGCAATGTCCCTTTGGAACGGAGTCCCATCACCCAGTCACTCCGGAGAAGGGCTTGGTGGGTAGTAACTGGTCGTAGGGTACTTGGAGGCTGTCGAATGTCTCGATGGACAGGACATTGAGCCCTGAGCCACCATCGATGATGGTCTTGGTAACTTGGACGTTACTGATGACGGGCGAACAAAGCATCAGGAGGGCGCCGACCGTAGCCGCGCACTTGAGCTGGTCTGCTGAACTGAAGGTGATAGGGCACCTGGACCACCTGAGTGGGCGAGTAGCCTCGAGCTTGGGGAGAGCCGCGTTTACTTCCTGGGCGAATTGCTTGAAGAGGCGCTGAGAGGCTGGGGCCTGTGCTCTGCCCAGGATGCAGGCGATGGCACGTGGCTCCTGGAAGCTCCCAGACCCCTCGTCCTGGTCGTCGTTCCTCCTTGGTGGCGACTGAGGTGGGAGGCTAGCTGAAAGTGCAACTAATCCCCGGGTGGTTTTGGTAATTAATAACAACATATATATCATTGAACTAATAGTTACTTGAGAATCATTTCAGAGAAGTTCAGTGATATGGGTATGGAAATGTCTGAAGAAGTGGACCCCTCAAAATGCTAAGGCAAGCATTGGCAAAAGCTCAAGACTCCATTTTTGGTTTAGTGATCAAAGATCACATTGAGTCCATAGGAAAAGCCAATACTATTAAAAGGGGATGAGGTTGTGTTGATGATCTGGTTGCTCAAGTGCTTAGTGATATATCTCCTTAACTATCAGCAACTTTCACTACTAAACACACTCATAAGTAATCTCGGACAAACTGATTCTTCCAACTCAGTCCCACCGAGATGAACCACCTCAGCCATAAGCCAAACCCTAGAAAAATCGGTCAATCCGAGTTTGAGTTCGGTCTCACCGAAATACGGGCTGCCAACCTTCTGTAACCGTTTGACTTCATTTCGGAATATCCGAGTTGATAATTTCGGTCTCATCGAAACTGGCAAGTTCCTATCTTTGACTCATATCGGACAAACCGAGATGGTATTTTCGGTCCCACCGAAAACCCCAACGTTCACTATATTTGAACTTTCGGTCTGACCGAGTTTCCACTTCGGTCTCACCGAGATTGCTCAATTATGTGTGTAACGGTTGGATTTTGTGTGGAGGCTATATATACCCCTCCACCCCCTCTTCATTCGTGGAGAGAGCCATCAGAAAGAACTACCACTCCTACCTTACACTTTCTGAGAAGAGAACTACCTACCCTTGTGTTGAGATCAAGTTGCTCCATTCCTACCATATGAAACTTGATTTCTACCCTTCCCAAGTTGCTTTCCACTCAATCCTTTCTTCCACCATAGCCATATCAGTGAGGAGAGTTGAGTGTTGGGGAGATTATCATTTGAAGCACAAGAGCAAGGAGTTCATCATCATCTACAACATCTATTACCTTTTGGAGGGTGGTGCCTCCTAGATTGGTTAGGTGTCGCTTGGGAGCCTCCGTCATCGAGATGTGGAGTTGAACCAAGAAGTTTGTAAGGGCAAGGAGATCGCCTACTTCGTGAAGATCTACCCCGAGTAAGTCTAGCCCTCCGTGGGCGTAGGCCATGATGGAATAGACAAGGTTGCTTCTTCGTGGACCCTTCGTGGGTGGAGCCCTCCGTGGACTCGCGCAGCCGTTACCCTCCGTGGGTTGAAGTCTCCATCAACGTGGATGTACGATAGCACCACCTACCGGAACCACGAGAAAAATCTCCGCGTCTCCAAATTGAGTTTGATCTTCTCCACCTCCCTTTACTACATGTGCAATTTACTTTCCGCTGCTTATACTCTAGAATTGCATGTGTAGGGTGATACTTGTCTTGATCATAATTGTGAAACTGCCAAAAACTGTTCAGGATCAAAAGGCAGAATTTTTATATTTACAAGTAGTCTAATCACCCCCCCCCTCTAGACATACTTTCGATCCTACAAGTGGTATCAGAGCTTTGGTCTCCATTGTTTTGGTTTCCATTGCATTGGACTCCATAAGCTTGGTTTCACAACCTAGGAGAGTATGGCGTCTAGTGAGGGTAATTATCGTAGAGGTCCTTACTTTGATGGTACAAATTTTGCTAGTTGGAAGCATAAAATGAAAATGCATATTCTTGGTCATAACCCAGCCGCATGGGGCATTATTTGTGTTGGTATGCAAGGTGAATTCTTCGAGGAAGGAAAAGTTCCGGATCGTGAAGCTACACCGGAAGAGTTGCGGATGTTGCAAAACAATGCTCAAGCTTGTGACATTCTCTTCAATGCCTTGTGTCCCGAGGAGTTCAACAAAATCAGCCGTCTTGAGAATGCTAAAGAGATTTGGGATACTTGGGTTGAAATGCACGAAGGTACTGAATATGTGAAGGAATCAAAGCTAGATATTCTTCAAGGTCAACTTGACAAGTTCAAGATGAAGGATGGTGAAGGAGTCACTGAAATGTACTCTAGGCTTGCTCTCATCACAAATGAGATTGCCGGCTTAGGAAGCGAAGAAATGACTGACCGATTCATCATTAAGAAGATTCTCAGAGCTTTGGATGGAAAGTATGACACCGTGTGCACTTTGATCCAAATGATGCCAAACTACAAGACTCTCAAGCCAACTGAAGTCATTGGAAGAATTGTTGCTCATGAGATGACACTTAAGGATAAGGAAGAGCTTCACAACAAGTCAAGTAGTGCTTACAAAGCTACAAGTGATGCTCCCACAACCTCAAGTGACAAGTTAATTTCCAATGAAGAGATAAGCCTAATGGTTAAGAACTTCAACAAGTTCTACAAGAATAGAGGCAAAGAGAGAAGCTCAAAGTCTAGATCATATGATGAAAAGAGATCTTCTAGCCGTGATCGAAACTGCTACAATTGTGGAAGACCCAGACACTTCTCAAATGAGTGTACGGCTCCCCACAAGAGAAGAGAAGAATCTCCAAGAAGAAGATCAAGAGATGAGTCACCTCGGAAAGAGAGAAGGAGTAGAGATGATCGTTATGAACGAAGACCCTCTCGGAGAAGCAGGGATTCGTAAAGGAAAGACAAGTCATCAAGGAGCTACACAAGAAGAAGACATCAAGCTCATGTAGGTGAATGGGTCTCCGGCTCCGACTCCGACAATCAATCCGATGGAAGCTATCACTCCGACTTCGACTACAGTCAAGATGAAGGTGTTGCCGGACTTGCTCTCGTATCCTCCAACTCCAACTCCTACGACTTATTTGATTCACCAAATGAGGGAATTGGAAGATGCTAAAGGCCCCAAGGTAACACACCCTGAATTCATTGACTTTGATAGTGATGAGGATGACTTGCTTGGTGAAGATGAGCTCTTGCATGATAAATCTAGTGAGCTTAGTAACGATGAAAATGCTAGTAGTCTTTATAGTCGAGAAGAGTCGAATGACAATGCTATGAAGGAGATTGAGCGTCTAACTAAAGAACTAAACACTCTTAAGTTAGCTCATGAAACAACTCAAGAAGATCATAGAGAGCTCCTAAGATCTCATGAGAAGCTACGCTTCGAGAAGCTCACTCTAGAGCAAGAAGATGAGTTTCTAAAAGCGATCAATGACGATCTTCGAAAGAAGAGTTCTTCATATCTTGCCAAACGACTTCTCTTGTCTAATTTCTTGCCACCTATTAAGACTAAGCATGACAAGCATAAGAAAAATTCTTCCTCTAGTAGTAACAATAACCATGCTAAATCCAATATTGTTGCTTCTAGTAGTTCTCTTGATTCCACTAACAATGTTTCAAGCCAAGTTACACTTGAGCAAGAGAATAGCTTATTGAAGGGAATCATAGAGAAAGGTGTCTACAAGAGTCTTGCCGGAAGCAAGAACTTTGAGGAAATTGTTCGCAAGCAAGGAAGGCACCGGAAGAATCAAGGAATTGGTTTTGAGCGAAAGTTCAACGCCGAAGGTGTTGAGTGGGAAGAAGGTCAATATCCTACTCCACAGTTTGTTTCTCAAAAGGAGAAGTATGATCCTACTTCTTCCAATGTGGAACAAGCTCAAGATGACCTTCCACCACAAGACCACAAGCTAAAAGCCAAGGACAAGCTTCTAGAGGAGATTGATGCATTCATTAAGCACCTCAAGCCATGGTCAAGTGGGTTCCCAAGGAAACGTCAAGTTCTACTTCGTCAAGCTCAACTACAACCCCAAGTATTCCCATCAAGATGATGTGGATCCCGAAGAAGAAGAACTAGAAAGTTCTTGAGGGTGACTCCGCCAACATACTTCACTCACATTCATTTTGGCAACTTGTGCAATCAACTTCCACATCATGCACTAGTTCATGGAGTCACAAACCCTCTTGTTGGTAAGTCAAGGGACAAGGTAATCATTGCTTTCATAGGACATCATCTTTTGTGAACTTCAATCTATGTCTATGGATATCCTTGTTTGTTCCTTGTGGGACTAACCCATGTAGGTATTGAAAGTGCCCTAATCCAAAGGATAGCTCCCAACTCTTGATGATCTACATCAACATTGAGCATCCACATCTTCAACATCTACATGAAGTCTTCTACGATAACCCAAGGTTAGTTTGACCCTTTAAAAGGGGTTCTCACATCTAGGGGGAGCTTTGCTCTAAAAAATTGAGCTAAAGCATCTTCAAATGATGTGATCACATCAATGCTTTATGTAAAAGTGGTAACCCCACTTGTGCTTAAACGATGAGTATGACCTATGATCAAATGTTCTCATTTGGCTCCTAAGTCAAAATACTCATATAAAGATGACCTAGTCATCGACAAATTGTGTGCTAGTAGCTAGAGTTTTGGTTGTGCATGTTTGACACATATTTCATTTGCTATCTTATTGTGTGAGCATGTTGAATGCATGATTTTATCCATTCGAGGACATCCATTTGTTGTTTTGGTTGTTTTGATTTTTCTGGCCAAATGGATGGACAAGAATGCCTAAGCACCTTCCCTAGCTATCTATGCTTTCTTGTCTCAAATTCTATTCATGCTCAAATCACAAACTTTGAACAAGTCATTTTTGGACTCTCCGGGTGAGGAGCACTCGGAGCCACCGATCCGTCTAAGGCTGACTTCCAAAACCTTCTAAGTCAATTTCGGTCAGACCAACTTCTCCCACTCGGTCCAACCGAAACGCTTAGACTGATCTAGGTTTCATCTTGGTGAAACCGAGTTCTAAATCTCGGCGTGACCGATATGCGTAACTGCACAGCAGTTATCCATTTCGGTGTCACCGAGTTTTTCAACTCGGTCCCACCGACAGCAAGGGGATATAAATACTGAGGGCAGCGCGTGATTTTTCCTTCAAACCGTTTCGCCCCCAAGTCCCCTGCTGCCGTCGCCCTGATCTCCGGATCGTCGCCGTCGTCGCCTGTGCGCCCTCGCCGCAGGTCTCCGCCGCCGTCAACGGTTTTCTCCTCCGCGCCGTTGCCGCCGTAGAGGGACTCTACCAAGTTAGGGTGAGTCTCGATCCCTCTCGTGCTCCCCATCTGATTCTTTGCACGATTGGTTTGCCCTGCATCTAGCCACGATTGAAAAATTCCTTAACATCAGATCGGTTCTAGTTTCGAGTAAAATTCTTAGGGTTAGGTTTCCACGGAACACATCTCGGTGAAACCGATTTTGAAAACTCGGAATGACCGATTTGGCCTCTGGCCATTGCACTGCACCTTTCGGTCTAACCGAGTCGTGCAAATCGGTGTGACCGATGTAGAGTCTTAGTGAAACCCTAGTGTTTCGGCAGGACCGAAACCCACTTCGGTCTGACCGAAAGTGGTGTGATAAGCCTCTGTATACACTTCGGATTCACCAAAACTGAAAATCGGTTTGACCGAAATGCATTCTGTGAAAACTCAAAACTAAGATTTGAACTCATTTTTTTTGCAAAAACCTCTGCAGTTTGTGATAACTCTTCTACTCTGCCTATACCTTATCTATTCACAGGTTGTCAGCCATGTCAGATGCCAGTGACAGCCAGAACAGGTCTGAATCACCGTTTGCAGAGATTCCTGAGGCAGATACTAGTCCTGAGGCTAGTAGTCCTAGTGATGATGGTGAGAGGAGTACCCCTAGAGGTTTGCCTCCTGCAGCCACCAGAACCAGAAAGCAGAGAAATTCTGATGCTGAGGACTCTGACTTCATTGCTGAGGAAGTAACCTCCAAGCCCAAGAGAAATGTTGTTGCCAAAGAGCACCAAGGGCAGCAGTTCAAGAAAGGCACCAGCAAGGTCAAGCAATCAGCTGTTGCCAAGAAGCTAAACTTGGAAGAGCCAGCCCAAAGTAAAGTGAAGAAAACTTCCAAGAGGAAGAGGGTAGTGTATGCTGAACCTCATGTTGATGCAGCAGAAGAAGAAGAAGAAGAAGCACCCCAGCCTCCTCCTCAGAAGGCTAAACTCATGGGTGATGCAATTAGGGCTCAAGCCACTTCTAAGCCCAAGAAGCCTGCTCAAGCTAAGGCAGCTCCAGCAAAGCCTTCTGCCAAGCCCAAGAGGACAACCAGGAACATCCCAGCCTCTGAGAAGAACAAAGGTGATGTGCCACCGTCTGAGTCTGAAGAAGAACATGTGTTGCTGAAGCTCCGTCCAAAATTGCCACTTCACAATGATGCTCATCCTCAAGCCGAGGATATGAAGGCAAGGAAGGATAGAGGTCTCAGGCTATGGAGACAGTCTGATCCATATGCCGTGAGGAGAAGGACTGCTGTGGACCCCAGATTTCACACCAGAGAGCAGCAGGACTTCTATGAGACCGTGCTGATGGATAAGAAGCCTATTGTTGCAGATACCAGGTACGTTGACTGGGAGTACATTGACAGTGAAGAGCACCGATACTTCTTTCCCCATGTGCATGAGAGCTTCACTCCATGTGGAGTTGATGAGTTTGTGGGTCAGAAACTGACAGACTGGAATGACGAGATGATTATGCAGTTCTACGCCATAGCCCACTTCTATCCTGATGGGAAGATCACCTGGATGACTGAAGGTCAAAGGTTTTCTTCGTCTGTTGAAGAATGGGCAGAACTTCTGAATGCTCCAGTGCAGAGAGAGGACGACATTGATGTCTATGGGATTCCTAAGAAGAACCATGATTCCATGAAGAACATGTACAAGGAGATCCCCGCAGCAGATTTGGAAGGGTGGAAGCTTGGCTCAGTGTACTATCTCCAGGCAGGTCTCCCTACCACAAACACTATTCTGAGGCATACTTTGATGCCCAAGTCTGGAGACCATCGCATGATCCGAGGCTATTCTATCAACATGCTGCACATACTCGATGAGAAGGCACCTTTCAAGGTGATGGACTTAATGGTAGAGACCATTAAGAGGACTGCAGCTGACCAAAAGAGGTCGTGTGGATTTGCCCCGCAGATTCAGATGCTTATCTATGCCAAGTTTGGCACGGGCAAATTCATGTTGGATAGGAAGCACTTACCACTACAGCCAGAGCATGAAGATAACGTTGTTGTGATGGACGAGGAGGATCCAACTTCGGTTGAAGGTCAAGCCAAGATTGAAGCTGCTAAGAAAGCCAAAGCTGATAAAGAGGCAGCAGCAGCAGCAGCTAAACCAAAGAGCTTCGGAGAGCAGATTCTTGAAGCTACCCAGAGGATTGAACAACGCCTGGCCAGCATTGAACAATCTCAGGAAAGCTTGAAAAGGATTGTTGACGACAAGATCCACGCTCTGGACGTGAAGCTGACTGAACTTCAGGTGACCGTCAACAAGCTTGAGGCAGACATGGAGGAAGCTAGGCAGGACAGAGCAGAGCTCGTGCAGGATGATCTAGTCCAGGACTCTCATCGCCAGACTGCTCAGGTTCCCAGAGGATCCCGATCAGCAGCTATCCCAGTGACTGACTCCAGGGCTACCACTTCAGCACCTCCTAAAGCTCCAGCAGTTACTCCAGCCACTGCTCCAGTATCCACTCCTCCAGTGCAGACATCAGCTGAAGTCTTCGCCGATGCCGTCATATCTACTCCGACATCTACCCAGACGGGAGCCGCCAGCAGAGCCCACAGTGACGCTTAGCTCTATGCTTTTCAAACTTTTTGGTAACTTGTTGCCAAAGGGGGAGAAATTGTATAGATCATAGGGCTTCGAGAGAGAGAGTGCTCTTTCGTTCTTTTGCCGGTTTTCTTTGAGATACATTTGGTTCCTTTGGTTCTTGAAACTTTCAGTGTGCTTGATACTACGTTTGTTGCTACCTTAATGAGTGCTTAGTCATACTATGCTTTAATGTGTGCTTAATGCCTATCATATGCTATTCCTATCTTGTATGGCTATTTACTCATGTCTTGGTGATTGGGTGCATGTTATTCATTCTTATCATTTTGTGCGCTCCACCAAGATGTATGTGACATGGAAGAGTGACCCATGATCCTAATTGATTGTGCATTTGCATTCAAACGCAAATTTTAAATAATGCACAAATTTAGGGGGAGCTCTTGTTTATCACATACTTCTCAAAGCGACGATATTATTCATTGATTATATCTTTTGTCGAAGCTTTGATCTATATGTTGTCATCAATTACCAAAAAGGGGGAGATTGAAAGTGCAACTAATCCCCGGGTGGTTTTGGTAATTAATAACAACATATATATCATTGAACTAATAGTTACTTGAGAATCATTTCAGAGAAGTTCAGTGATATGAGTATGGAAATGTCTGAAGAAGTGGACCCCTCAAAATGCTAAGGCAAGCATTGGCAAAAGCTCAAGACTCCATTTTTGGTTTAGTGATCAAAGATCACATTGAGTCCATAGGAAAAGCCAATACTATTAAAAGGGGATGAGGTTGTGTTGATGATCTAGTTGCTCAAGTGCTTAGTGATATATCTCCTTAACTATCAGCAACTTTCACTACTAAACACACTCATAAGTAATCTCGGACATACCGATTCTTCCAACTCAGTCCCACCGAGATGAACCACCTCAGCCATAAGCCAAACCCTAGAAAAATCGGTCAATCCGAGTTTGAGTTCGGTCTCACCGAAATACGGGCTGCCAACCTTCTGTAACCGTTTGACTTCATTTCGGAATATCCGAGTTGATAATTTCGGTCTCACCGAAACTGGCAAGTTCCTATCTTTGACTCATATCGGACAAACCGAGATGGTATTTTCGGTCCCACCAAAAACCCCAACGTTCACTATATTTGAACTTTCGGTCTGACCGAGTTTCCACTTCGGTCTCACCGAGATTGCTCAATTATGTGTGTAACGGTTGGATTTTGTGTGGAGGCTACATATACCCCTCCACCCCCTCTTCATTCGTGGAGAGAGCTATCAGAAAGAACTACCACTCCTACCTTACACTTTCTGAGAAGAGAACTACCTACCCTTGTGTTGAGATCAAGTTGCTCCATTCCTACCATATGAAACTTGATTTCTAACCTTCCCAAGTTGCTTTCCACTCAATCCTTTCTTCCACCACAGCCATATCAGTGAGGAGAGTTGAGTGTTGGGGAGATTATCATTTGAAGCACAAGAGCAAGGAGTTCATCATCATCTAGAACATCTATTACCTTTTGGAGGGTGGTGCCTCCTAGATTGGTTAGGTGTCGCTTGGGAGCCTCCGTCATCGAGATGTGGAGTTGAACCAAGAAGTTTGTAAGGGCAAGGAGATCGCCTACTTCGTGAAGATCTACCCCGAGTAAGGCTAGCCCTCCGTGGGCGTAGGCCATGATGGAATAGACAAGGTTGCTTCTTCGTGGACCCTTCGTGGGTGGAGCCCTCCGTGGACTCGCGCAGCCGTTACCCTCCGTGGGTTGAAGTCTCCATCAACGTGGATGTACGATAGCACCACCTATCGGAACCACGAGAAAAATCTCCGCGTCTCCAAATTGCGTTTGATCTTCTCCACCTCTCTTTACTACATGTGCAATTTACTTTCCGCTTCTTATACTCTAGAATTGCATGTGTAGGGTGATACTTGTCTTGATCATAATTGTGAAACTGCCAAAAACTGTTCATGATCAAAAGGCAGAATTTTTATATTTACAAGTAGTATAATCACCCCCCCTCTAGACATACTTTCGATCCTACACTAGCCTTGCCCTGAGGGCGGCCCTCACGAGGCTGGTCCCTCCAGGCGCCCTCACGGAGCTGATCACGCCAACGGTCCTCCCGAGGTTGATCATGCCACACCTGGCGGGGGCCGCGGTCGTCCCAGCGTCCCCCGGTCCGGCTTCCCCCATGGCTGTAGCCACGGTTACTGCGCTCAGGGCGTTGGATGACGCGTCCTTTGTGGAGGGCCCTGAGCTCTTGGCAGTCGTGGGTGTTGTGGTTGTGCATGTTGTGGAAAGCGCGGAACGCACGGCTGTTATTGGATGATTCTGGGTAGTCGCGGCCGCGCTTCATATCTGGTTCAGCCCTGAGCACTGCTGCTCCTTTGCGCTTCACGCCTTGCTCTTGGCCTTCTTCTCTTCGGGCTCAGCAACGGGGAGCTCGACGAGGGAGAGGCACCCCTCCTCAGCTCTGGCGCACTTGGTCGCGAGGTTCAACAGCTCCAGGGACGTGCACAGATCTTTGTGGATGGCGAGCTCCTCCTTCATCTTGACGTCACGGACACCATCTGAGAACGCTGAAATGATGGCCTCGTCCGTGACCTTGGGGATCTTGACGCGGACGCTGTTGAAGCATTGGATGAACTTCTGTAGGGTTTCTCCTGGTTATTGCTTGATACGCCGCAGCTCACCCGCGGCCGGGGGACGGTCTTGGGTGCCCTAGAAGTTGACGATGAACCGCTCGCGCATCTCGCTCCAGGTCGAGATCGATCCCGCGGGCAGGTTCAGGAGCCACGAGCGCGCGCCATCTTTGAGGCCGTGGGGAACCAGTTCGCCATGATCTTCTCATTGCTGCTGGATGCTTCGATGCTCAGCTCGTAGAGCTGCAGGAACTCCGTAGGGTCGGGGGTGCCGTCGTAGCATGGAGGCAGGCCGGGCTTGAACTTGCCAGGCCAGTTGACGTTTCGCAACTCGGGGGCGAGGGCCTTGCAGCCTACTGTCGACACCGGAGCTTGTCAGGGAGGTTGGTCTTCGTCCTCGCGCGCCACCACGGAGAGGGGCCCGCGGTCTCGACATAGCGGACGAGGGAGCGCTGGCGCTCCTCCGCGGGGCTGATGGATCTCTTGGCAGCTTCCTTCTTCGTGCCCTGGCGCCGCGCGTGGGCGATCACGCCGCGGGGCTACGTGCCTTGGGTCTTGGATGACGCCTTGGCGCGGAGGTAGCAGAGGAGCTTCATAAGCCACGTCGTTCGCATGTGGAGGCGGACGAGGTAGCGAGAGGGACGGCGCTGGAGAGCCCCCAGCGGCGCTGACGAGCTCGGTGATGCGGTCGAGCCATTCTTCGTAGAAGTCGTCCACGGGGCGGCAGCGCAGGGGCTCGCATGCCATGAGCGACGCAGCCTGCGCGTCCGCGGGTCCGTGACGAGCATGGGATGATGAGACTACTGGGGTTAGTGACGGGGTCGCGGTGCGTCCGTCTCACCGCACAGAGGGGTGCAGGGACAAGTCCTGCTGTTCATGCCGCGCCGTGCCAGTGGCGGCATTGGCGGCAGGCGATGGAGAACGGCGGGGCGGCCCGCCGGCATGAGCTATCTGAGCAACGCGGGCGGCAAGGGCAGCCCACCGCTCAGCACGGGCTATGCGAGCGTCGGTCATGGAACCGGTGGGACAGCAAAGTGGATCGACGAAAGGGAAGTTTCGGCACACCCCTACCTAACGCGCCAAATGTCGGATCCTGGGTTCCGGCAAAACCCTTGTGGTTCAAACTCTGGGGTGCGCACGAGGATCTCTCCTTCCGCCCTAGCTCATATACTCACCGATCCCTAGGCCTAGCTCGTGAGATCCGAAGAACAAGGGACACAAGGTTTATACTGGTTCGGGCCACAGTTGTGGTGTAATACCTTAATCCAGTGTGGTGTGGTGGATTGCCTTGTAGGCTAAGTAGGAACTAGTACATGGGTGAACTGCCTCCTGAGGAGAGGTGTTCTTGTGCTCGAGTGAGCTTGTGTGTGCGTGGCCTTCTATCTGATCAACTCAAGATGAGATCCCCTCCCAATGGTGGTGGCTAGTCCTTTTTATAGTGGCCCGGGTCCTCTTCCCAAATATTGAGCGGGAAGGGATCCCACAACGGCCAAATTTGAAAGGGTACAGCTAGTACAAGCTATCCTGAAAAAAGGTGGTATTCGCCTGCCAAAGGCTCTGGTGGTGACGCCGCCGTGGGCTCCATGATGACCTCCGCTCTGCCGTCCTGCTGGTCTTGGTCTCGTTGCACTGATATGGAAACCTTTGCATGATGCCTCGGGACTCCTCGCCTGCACCTGCTCCTTTAGCACCAAAGAGGAACTAGCACTCTGTGCTCGCTGGCGCCCGTCTGGCCTTGGTCGTCACTGCTCACGTCACGAGGATCTCGCGAGGTACCCCTTGCCTAGATATCTCCGATCCTCATGAGCCAGCCTAGTGAGGCCGCCCCAGGGGATGTCTTGCGTTGTCCGCCTCGCGAGGCTCGGCCCCTCGCGAGGGTCTTGAGTGGTTGCTGAAGAGGTTGGGTCGTACCAGGCTGCCTGATGAGCAACGCCCTGGGCCGCAGGCAGGCAAGTCTGGGTACCCCCGTTCCCAGAACGCCGACATTTACCCTCAACCAGGCTGAACTGAGACACAGAAGCAATGCAGGAAAAGTTAGATACCACAACCAAACACGCTCGTGGTGCTCGCGTTGGGCGGTGATGGGAGGTACAGTAGTTTGATTGACATGAACATTGCAGTCAAACCATGGAGATCCAATCCTTCGTGTGCATCTTTAGTATAGACATGGTCCTGTCTACTTTTAGACTCGAAACCGATCAGCAAAATACCCTAAAGAAGTGACATCAGTTTTCAATCTATTTGGAGCAAACATGTCGACAACATCAGGTGCTCTACATGGATCTCACCGCAAGGACTGGTGCCTCGACGTCACAAAAATGTTCACTCTAGGGCTGACCTGGGCGAACAGAAGCGGCCTATTCCACGTCATCCACCCACACTCTCGCACTTGTGTGTATCATTTCACCCACCCCCACTTCCTCTCTCCTCACCCACCTCATCGATGGCTCTCTCCTCAGCGATTTCTTGGCAACGGTGCTATGGCAACACCCAACGTCGATTCGTATCCTACAGGTGCGCTATGCGGGTGCTGAGGCCCGTGTGCACTCTTTAGTGGGTGGAATCCTAGTGTCGCGGCCTGCGTCGAGTGCGGCACGAGTTAGTGGAGATGAGGCACGAGTTTCTTGATCCCCATGTGAATGCCGTGGAGGTTCTCGTGCAGGCGTGCTGTGAAGGAAATATGCAAAAGGATTGCATTTTTTAATCTTTGCTCATTTTATTCAGTTTTTTTGCCAAAAAAGGGGTTAACATTGTCAGCATGGATATTCATTGAAAGGGGTTGAATCTTTCAACTTTTTTGTGAATACTCCATATAATCCAACCTTAGTGCCTTAAAAATATTATTTTTCCACTTTTTGTAACCAAACTATGACACACTTGTACTTCAATTTTGAGTTACTTACTGTAAATGTCCAGAAATTTATTTAATCAATGGAATATAGTAGAAAAGCTCAAAATCTTTTGTAGTAAGCTTCCAATTTGGTCCATTTTATATGAAAATTGCAAACATTTAATTTTCAATTTTATTTGTGGTACTTGCTTTACAAAAACTTTTTTGGCACTTCAAAAATGATTTTTTACCTTGATAACAAATTTTTGGAATCTCCCTTTCATAATCATGTTTGGCATGCTAAGCCCCATGTCTGTGCCAAATATCGTCACCTTATATGGAAATATGACATGTATATGGTCATGAAATTTGCAAAAGTACAATTTTCAATCTTATTTTTAAATTGCGATGGCTGGAGTCCGGTACGAAGTGGTCGATTCAATTGTTACACTACATCAAAGCACATACGACTCATGGGGACAAAATAGGATGGTGAGGCACTCTCGGAGGTGCTCTCAATTAGTCGGAGTGGTCGGAGACGAGCGCGCGACTCCGACCAAGCCAGCGCTAGGCTTCCACCAGGAGGAGATAGTAGAGAGGGAGAGGGAGCATGCGAGCGAGGGCGAGAAAGAGAGAGAAGAGCGAGGAGGGTGTCCTTGATGCGGGGGTCTACGGGCTACCTCCACCCACAGAGCCACTTCCGCCGTGTCCAGTGGCCAATGGCATGGCCTGAGAGCTAGGGGCTTTTTTCTTACTACTTCCCTTTGCTCTATTGGTCCCGCATGTAATAGAAAGACAGAGAGGACGATGATGTGCTTTGGTGTCCAATCTCAGCTACACCCGCGATTAGCAGAAAATTCACAAAAAATAGTAGAATCTTTCAAAGAATTCTGTTTTTTCATCGAAGATAATTTGGTATGTAAGGTGCGCTCCAAATTTTAGATCATGTGGACATGTGAGTAGCTCTTGGAAAAAAAACAAATTTGGAGTCTGAGGAGGTGATTCAGTGCCCAAGCTCAGCTGGATTCGCGATGAGCACAACAAAAATAGTAGAAAATTCAAAAAATTCCGAAAAAAAATCATGGAAGATAATTTGGTGCGGTCCAAATTTCAGATCATTTGAACATGTGAGTAGCTCTTGGCAAAAACAAAAATCTGAAGTCTATTAAAAGGTTTACTGTTCATGTATTGTCCTGGTCCAATTTGTCTTTTTTGATGAGAGCAACTCATGTGTCCAAATGATGTGAACTATGGAGCGCACCTCACGCATCAAATTGTCGTCCACGCAAATAAAATTCAGAAAATTTTGAATTTACTTAGTATTTGTTTTGTATTTTCTCTTTACTGGGTGCAAATGATCCTGGGCTAAAAAATGGATATTCGGAGCGGGTTTGTTTTTTAGCAAGGCCCCGTTGACATGTCAAAATTTTAAGTTGCCACACACGGCGGCATTTTTAATGGTCCCAGTCTTCATGAACTCATCCATCTAACGGTCAACGGGCCGGACCCAACGAAAATGCTTTGTTTGGCCATTTGTGAGCACATGGTGAAGTGCGGAGGGTAAAGGTGAGAAAAGTTAGTTGGCTTGGACCAAACTGAGCACAACTAAGGAACCAGGTGCACGAAAATAGAAATCCCAATAAATAGAACTAAAACTAAAACAGAAAAGTCAAAACAAACCTGAAAATTAACTTTAACAAAAACTCTAAACATAAAGACTAGGAATACTAAACTCCTCCCCTGTAACGGCGCGGGAAAAAGGGCTTGATACCTCCTTTTATTGATCTGATAATGGAACAGAAAAGTGCATCCCGCACCTATTTCCCCATAGGTGACCCTGGATTATCAAACCAATGAGAAAAATATTCCCTTGATGCGATGGTCTGCAAGATTTTATCAAAGTGTCAAATCCAGCTTTTTTCTACAGAAAGACTGTAAGGGAACCCCCTACAGTATAATTGGTGCAACAAACCCAAATTGCAAGTACCGTGCCTTGAACCTTGGTGGGTGGGAAGGCATCAGCCCCTTCCCACCACAAGGCTATGCCTTAGTCAGCTTTTGACCGGATCAACAAGCAAATAGTGATTCAAACACTTATAATAAAATAGAAGTATTGGTATGAGGTCTTAATACTTACAAGCATGTACTGGTGTTTAGGAACAAATATGATCTTAATTTGTGCGTTGGAAGTAACCAATCGAGATGTGCTTGTTACGGGTCGAAGTGGGGGAGGTGTCCAAATAAGATCTTGATCGACACGAGTCCATCATCAAGAATCATTTGTCCTACCGCAGGCCCTATTCGTCACACGGGGTTGCCTTGATAATTAAGATAATGAAACCAGACAGTCCCTTTGGGTGTTTAATGACCACACCTCATGTATCCCAAATGATATGATCCATGTTACCCTACTGAACCTTTACTATCGTCGGTGTTCGGTATAGCACTTCATGATCACCTCCCTCCTAGCCTCACTAGTCCTCGATCTCCATGATCCTGGGTACCTGCAGGGATGAATATCACACACAATACAAGAGATATCTACAAAAAAATACAGAGGATGTTATTTCAAAGCCCTTCATTGATCCCCACAACAAATATAGAGGGTTGCAAGGCTCATGCCTTAACCCATACCTTACCGAACTACTCACACATGGAGATCAGGTCGCGAGAAGAAAACATTAAAGAACACATCTTGGAGATTGATTGATCGCAAATATGTGTTACAATGGATGCCTTGTGAATGGATGATTAGAAGTATGAAGTAGAGGAGGAAGCACTAAGGTGGTGATGGTGGCTATGGAGATGGAAATGGCGGCGGCTAGGGTTTGTAGATGAAGATGAGGGGTGAAGGTGTTCTGGATTTTGATACGTCTCCAACGTATCTATACTTTATGAAGTATTCATGCCATATCTACCTATGTTCTACATAGCTTTGGTGCACTTCTATATGATTTTGATGTACTAACCTATTGACCTAGTGCCCAATGCTAGTTCCTGTTTTTTTGCTATTTTTTGTTTCACATAAAATCCATACCAAACAAATTCCAATTTCCACGAAACTTTATGGTGTTTTTTCATGGACTAGAAGAGACCCACGAAGCCTCAGAGGTGGACTAGGGCGTGGACAGAGGAGCCATGAGCCCGAGAAGTCCCCCATAGAGAACGCCCCTAAGCTCGTGGGCCCCTCTTATACCCCCCTAACGTGAAATCAACACAAAAAATTCCTATAAATACTTAAACCCCCGAATGTTAACCTAGAACTTCCGCCCCGCCTCTCTGTTCCAATTCGATCTTAGTCATATCCCTATTTTGGCACCCTGCTGGAGGGGAAAATCATCACCGGAGGCCATCTTCATCATCCTGAAGGTCTCGATGACATGAAGGGAGTAGTTCACCCACAGGATTGAGGGTATGTACCAGTCGTTATGTGTTTGATCTCTCTCTCTTGTCTTCTTTATTTGGTACAATCTTGATGAACCATGGGCTTTGTTAATATAGTCAGATCATATGGTGTTCTTACCTCTCTCTCATGTTGTGATGAATTGAGTATTTGCCTTTGATGTTTTGTTATGTTGGATTGAATGTTTTGTATTTGAGAACAGTTGTTGTATGTATTGCACGTGGATACCGGTTGTGACAATGGGGCATTTTATTGAGTCACTTGATATATGTTTAGGTAATCAACATGCGGATTCACGTGGTGACATTGGGGTAATCTAGAAACATAGCGAGGTTGAGACACGTTGTCATCCTACTTTCTCAGATAGAAACTTTGGGATACTTGATACGTCCAAAACGTATCTATAATTTCTGCTTGCTCCATGCCACTTTTGGGTGATATTGCTATGATATTCATACACTTCCATACACTTTTGATCATATTTGGACTAACTTACTAATCCAGTGCACCCCAGTGCCAGTTTCTGTTTTTGGCTGTTTTTGTATTTCAGGTTTTCACGTTACGAGAACTGCCAGGAAAAATCCAGAAAAATTATATAAAAAATCAGCGTTCCGGAAACTACCGTGCGTCCGAAGGGCAGCCGGGGGGGCACCAGGGCTCCAGGCGCCCTGGCGGCGCGCCCCCCTGGGCCGCGCCGGGGGGGCGCCTGGGCCCCCCGAAGCTTCCCCGATGCCCCCCTTTGGCATATATTTAAAGCATCCTCCGAAACCCTCAGAACAGGAACTCTTTTCGCGATCCCATCTCTGTTCCGTCGCCGCCGCCGCTTCCAAGATCGGGAGCACCAGGAGAACTCTTCCCGGCACCCTGCCGGAGGGGAGGATCACCACCGGGAGCTTCTCCACCACCATGGACGCCTCCCGGATGAGTCGTGAGTAGTCTCCCTTGGACCATGAGTCCATGACCAGTAGCTATGTGATGTTCTCCTCCCGTTCTTGTGCTTCACTAATTAGTCCTCGTGAGCTGCCCTACACGATCGAGGCACATATGTAATCCTTATGCTGTTGCTATGTTGAGTTTGCTGGGATCCGATGGATTATGGGATTATGTTCAGATTGATCTTGAGTAATATATTTGATCTACCTCTTTTATATTTATGTTCATAAGTAATTCTTGCATGTTCTCCGTTGTTATTTATTGCTTTGGCCAAGTAATACGTAGTGACTCCAAGAGGGAACGTTATGCTCGATTGTGGGTTCATGCCCCTCGATGACTAGCTTGAGTGACAGAAACATGAGTCTAGGGGATGTGCTGTTGCCACAAGGGGGAAAACAACGGTGCTTGTGCCCGCGGGTGCAAGGATTGTTTACTTTACGCAAAGTTCTTTTAATGCAGTTGTCTGTTGCATTGAGTTTACACTATGGGTGGGACTCGCAACTTAATACCAGCGAGATGTTCTGGATAGATATCTCAAGGTGGATGATTAGTAGTAGATATTGATGGATTTCGGTCTACTTAATTTGGCGTACTGCCCATGCTTTGAACCTCAACCTTTCTTGCAATGTAATCAGCATTGGTTTGCGTTCGTGGTCCTGTCAATTGCCCAGCTGTAATTTGTTTACCTCACATAGCTGTTTTATCGTCTTTTGGGAGAGAGACATCACTAGTGAACATCATGAGACTCCGGTCCATATTACCATCATTGATCACATCCGCTATTTACTTTTCGCTTTTACTTACTATTGCAAACACTATCTATCACTACTATCATTTGCGTTTAGCCCTTTGTGAACTACAAGGCCGGAGGGATTGACAACCTCTCTGTACTCGTTGGGAGCAAAGTTATTTGTATCTGTGTGTAGGTCCACGTTGATTGCTAATACGCGCCGTTAGCAGTTGACACCTACTTGTTGAACCTAGGAGTCTCTGGGGATTCGATCCTTGGCATCTTTGCTAAGGTAAAACACTTCTACATACAGCATCTTACACCTTCCACTTGGGGTAACCAACGAGGGGTTCGAGGCCCATCAAGGAGTATTTTCTGGCGTCGTTGCCGGGGACTCCACTCTTCAGGATAGGGGAGTTGCACGCTATCTTTTACCTTTGCTTTTTAGTCTTGTTAGTTTACCTTTCATTTTTGCTTTAGTATCTTTTATCAAAAATCATAAAAATAGTTATCTTGCTTGCTTGCTACTATGGGTTCCACCGAGAACACCAAGTTGTGTGACTTCACTAGTCACAACAACGATGACTTTATCAGCACACCTATCACTACACCTGCCACTTCAGCACCTTCATATGAAATTAAACCTGCTTTACTGAACTTAGTCATGAAAGATCAATTCTCCAGTGCTGGAGATGATGCTGCTTTACACTTGAACAACTTTATTGAACTTTGTGATATGCAAAAGTACCGAGAAATAGATGGTAATATTGTTAAGCTTAAGCTTTTTCCTTTCTCCTTGAGGGGAGGAGCTAAAATTTGGTTTCAGTCTTTGCCTAGAAATAGCATAGATTCTTGGGACAAGTGCAAAGATGCTTTTATTGGAAAATACTATCCACCTGCTAAAATTATCCAACTTAGAAGTAACATAACGAATTTTAAACAATTGGATAATGAACACGTTGCCCAAGCTTGGGAACGTATGAAGTCTCTTATCAAGAACTGCCCTACTCACGGTTTGACTATTTGGATGGTTATCCAAACTTTTTATGCAGGCTTGAACTTTACCTCGCGGAACTTGTTAGATTCAGCCGCGGGAGGAACTTTTATGTCAACTACACTTGGTGCTGCCACAAAGCTTCTCGATGAGATGATGACCAACTATTCCCAATGGCACACCGAACGCGCTCCAACAGGTAGGAAGGTAAACTCTATCGAGGAGATTTCCTCCTTAAATGAAAAAGTTGACTTGATCATGTCTCTACTTCCGAAGCAATCTACTGTTGATCCTCGTGATGTTCCTTTAAATTCTTTGATTGCTCAAGAACAAGTAGATGTGAACTTTATCTCTAGAAACAATTTTAACAACAATGCTTATAGGAGTAACTTTGGTAGCAATCCTAGACCGTTCCCCTCTAATTCTTATGGGAACAACAATGCTTATCCTAGTACCAAGAACTCCACTACTGAACTAGAGATTATGCTTAAAGATTTCATCACTACCCAAAAAGCCTTTAATAAGAGTGTAGAAGAAAAACTACATAAACTAGATGATCTTTCTTTTAAGGTAGACCATTTAGCCAATGAGGTAAAATTGCTAAATATTAAAACTTCTCCTCTTGAGGAGAGGGAAGTCATTCCTATTAATGCTACTCAAGTGCAAATTAATGAAAATATTAGGATGATGGCTAAACTTAAAGAAAGATGGGCTAGAGAAAGGGAGGAAGAGGATAGAATTAAGAGCCTTCCTACCCACCACGCTGTTGCTACTATCAAAGTTGTTGAGGATATCCAAACTCTTAGCACCCAATGTACTCCTGGTCCCAGTGGACCTATTAATGGTTATGCTATGACTATAGAAACTACCAAACATGTGAACCTAAAAGACACCACTACCACTTTACTTGATGCTCGTGACCTTGATTTTGATAATTGCACTCTTACCGAAGTTATTGATTTCCTTCACAAGATGTCTAGAGACCCCCGCACTAGCACGCTTAATCTTGCCTTCACAGAGCATATCACTAATGCTCTCATCAAAGCTAGGGAGGAGAAACTTAGAGTAGAAGCCTCCATACCTAGAAAGCTAGAAGATGGTTGGGATCCTATGATAAAAATTAAATTGAATGACTTCTCTTGTTATGCATTATGTGATGTTGGAGCTAGTACCTCTGTTATGCCCAAAAGAATATATGATATGCTTAAATTGAAACCTTATGATTCTTGTTCTTTTGGTGTTCGTCTCGTTGATTCTTCCATAAAGAAACCTTTGGGGAGGATCGACGATGTTCTTATCGTTGTTAATGATAATTATGTTCCCGTTGATTTCACTATTATGGATATTGAATGTCCTTCATGTCCAATTATTTTGGGACGTCCCTTTTTACGCACCGTTGGTGCTATCATTGACATGAAATAGGGTAATATAAAATTTCTGTTTCCTCTCAAGAAAGGGATGGAACACTTCCCTCGAAAGAAGATCAATTTACCTTTTGAGTCCGTTGTACGGGCTAGCTATTCTTTCACTCTTGATAAAACTTGATCTATATGCATTATGCCTAGCTTAAAGGCATAAAAGAAAGCGCTTTTGGGAGGCAGCCCACATGAATAAATTTTTTGCTTTTGTTGTGTCTTGATGTTGTTTACTGCTGTAGCATCATCATTGTATCTTTGCTTTTCATATTTGTGCCAAGTATAGCCTCTGATTGCTAGAAAGTTCAAAAGTTGTGAGGTGCTGTCCAGAAAACAGATTCTGTCCTTGGATAGAAAAATTCGTATAAAATCACCAGATCATCTTTTTGTCTGAATTTTTTAGACAGCGTTCTCTATATAATTGTCTTTCGTGCGTCTGTTCTGAGTTTTTTGATTTGAGTTGCAGAAGTGCCCCGAACAAATCGATTACTACCTGCTGTTCTGTTTTTCACAGATTCTGTCCTGTTTTGCCTTTCCTTCATTTTGCAAACCAAGAGCTTGCTTTTTCTTTGCAAAAACCTTTTGGCAATCTTGAGAAACAGTAGAACTTCAAGAATATCTTTATTTCCAGCAAGGTATAATTATTTTATTAAGGGTACTAACCTCGCTAATCAGATTATGATGAGTTATGTATGAAGGGAGTTTTCAAGTGTGCGAGGGAAGATGATAAAAAGATTCAGGAGTGTCAAGCGCTCAAGCTTGGGGATGCCCCCGTGCACCCCCAAGAAATATTCAAGGAGACTCAAGCGTCTAAGCTTGGGGATGCCCCCCGTGCATCCCCTTCTCCATCAACATTATCAGTTCGTCTTTCGTTTCGCTATATTTTTATCACTTCATGTGTTATGTGCTATGCTTGGAGCGTCTTGCTTTTAGTTTCCTTTTTAGTTTTTCATAACGAGTCGGAACTCAATATTCTTTATGTGGGAGAGAAACATGCTCCACTTCTACCAAGAACATAAAATAGAATTTTCATGTCTATCTTTGCTGTGTATGTTCTTTGTCTTTAAATAGCTACTATCATGCTCTGCTC
The DNA here is from genome assembly GCA_902687465.1 of Secale cereale. Lineage (NCBI taxonomy): Eukaryota > Viridiplantae > Streptophyta > Magnoliopsida > Poales > Poaceae > Secale > Secale cereale. The sequence goes on from LR738710.1 coordinate 583,230,311, forward strand.
TTAGTATTCATGCTTATCTTTTCAAAGAGCTCTTGTTTAGTTGGTTGCTTGAACTCTCTTTAATTATCATGCTCACCTTATTAAGAGAGTTTGCTTCCGTCGCATTGGTTAATATGTCTATGATAAAGATGCTACGTGCATAATGGTGCTTAGTAGTTCAGGTTTTCTTATGGTTAATCTCATATAGCTGGGGGATTCCCAATGTGTTATTGGAGTACCAACTTGATTTGTTTGCCTATGATGTGGTATGGTTTAGTAATATCTTCCTTCGAGAATTTATTTTGATTGACTTGGCGTATGCTCACGCATATTTAAGACTGTAAAGAAAGTCTGTCAAGCCTTGATGATCTTTTATTTCTGAGTAGCGATATAACTACCATGCCTGATTCAATATTGCTTTGTCGCTCTGCATGATTATGACCGTCATTGCTCTCTTAGTTGGTCGCTCCCAGTCTTTTTGCTAACCTCCACCTGTACTAAGCAGACTAACCTTGCAATACATAGCTCATGGGAAAGTAGCTTAAAAACTATTGTGTTAAAGAATATGTTGCTTATGTATCTTATTTCTTATAAGTTGCTTGCTGAGCGGTAACCATGTTTCTGGGGACGCTATCAACTGTCACACTTTTGTTGAATATCATGTGAGTTGCTATGCATGTTCGTCTTGTCTGAAGTAAGGGTGATTTGCCATGGGTTGAATGAGTATGCATATTGTTAGAGAAGAACATTGGGCCGCCAACCAAAGCCTTGTATCATGGTGGAAGTTTTAGCTTGGACATTAATCCTCAATCTCTTATGAGAATATGCTTATGCATTAAAGAGGAGTCCATCATCTTTTTTCTATGTTGTCCCGGTATGGATGTCCTCAAGTTGAGATCTATCAAAAACGAGAAATCAAATGCGATTTATCTCCTTGGACCTTTGTACAGGTGGCATAGAGGTACCCCTTTGTGACACTTGGTTGAAACATATGTAATGCAATGATAACCCATGGAAATCCGAGCTAATTAGGACAAGGTGCGAGCACTATTGGTATTCGATGCATGAGGCTTGCAACTTATAGGATGTCTTATGCATGACACATATGAAGTACTACTACCGTTGACAAAATTGCTTCCATGTTTTCAAAATAAAAAGCTCTAGCACATAACCATTCTTTTACTTTTATGTTGAGTCTCCACCTTCTTTCTTCAAGCACCAACTACTGAGAGCGTGATTGTCATTCTGAGTGTAATGTGCATTGTCCCAAAGTAGCATTGTCTTTTGCATGATTGTGATATTGTTTATTTTGAAATCATTGTATCTAGTCATCACTTAAACCTTGAAGGTGCCCCTGCATTTATGTTTTGCTTCACTAAAGGGGGCAAGCTAGATATCACTTTATCATATTTTCACATCATGTTCATTGCAAATCTATTTGATGCTTCAATGTCATGTTGTAAAACTTTCAGTCATTTGTGATTTTCTCATGAGGCAACTTAATTACTATAGAATGATTGTCTCAGTAAGCTTTTGTCATATGACTATGAAAAAGTCCTATATGGTTAATAGCATTTCACCACAGAAATTATTCTTGTTATCATTTACCTACTCGAGGACGAGCAGGAATTAAGCTTGGGGATGTTGATACGTCCAAAACGTATCTATAATTTCTGCTTGCTCCATGCCACTTTTGGGTGATATTGCTATGATATTCATACACTTCCATACACTTTTGATCATATTTGGACTAACTTACTAATCCAGTGCACCCCAGTGCCAGTTTCTGTTTTCGGCTGTTTTTGTATTCCAGGTTTTCACGTTACGAGAACTGTCAGGAAAAATCCAGAAAAATTATATAAAAAATCAGCGTTCTGGAAACTACCGTGCGTCCGAAGGGCAGCCGGGGGGGCCACCAGGGCTCCAGGCGCCCTGGCGGCGCGCCCCCCCTGGGCCGCGCTGGGGGGCACCTGGCCCCCCCCGAAGCTTCCCCGATGCCCCCCTTTGGCATATATTTAAAGCGTCCTCCGAAACCCTCAGAACAGGAACTCTTTTCGCGATCCCATCTTTGTTGCGCCGCCGCCGCCGCTTCCAAGATCGGGAGCACCAGGAGAACTCTTCCCGGCACCCTGCCGGAGGGAAGGATCACCACCGGGAGCTTCTCCACCACCATGGACGCCTCCCGGATGAGTCGTGAGTAGTATCCCTTGGACCATGAGTCCATGACCAGTAGCTATGTGATGTTCTCCTCCCGTTCTTGTGCTTCACTAATTAGTCCTCGTGAGCTGCCCTACATGATCGAGGCACATATGTAATCCTTATGCTGTTGCTATGTTGAGTTTGCTGGGATCCGATGGATTATGGGATTATGTTCAGATTGATCTTGAGTAATATATTTGATCTACCTCTTTTATATTTATGTTCATAAGTAATTCTTGCATGTTCTCCGTTGTTATTTATTGCTTTGGCCAAGTAATACGTAGTGACTCCAAGAGGGAACGTTATGCTTGATTGTGGGTTCATGCCCCTCGATGACTAGCTTGAGTGACAGAAACATGAGTCTAGGGGATGTGTTGTTGCCACAAGGGGGAAAACAACGGTGCTTGTGCCCGCGGGTGCAAGGATTGTTTACTTTACGCAAAGTTCTCTTAATGCAGTTGTCTGTTGCATTGAGTTTACACTATGGGTGGGACTAGCAACTTAATACCAGCGAGATGTTCTGGATAGATATCTCAAGGTGGATGATTAGTAGTAGATATTGATGGATTTCGGTCTACTTAATTTGGCGTACCGCCCATGCTTTGAACCTCAACCTTTCTTGCAATGTAATCAGCATTGGTTTGCGTTTGTGGTCCTGTCAATTGCCCAGCTGTAATTTGTTTACCTCACATAGTTGTTTTATCGTCTTTTGGGAGAGAGCCATCACTAGTGAACATCATGAGACTCCGGTCCATATTACCATCATTGATCACATCCGCTATTTACTTTTCGCTTTTACTTACTATTGCAAACACTATCTATCACTACTATCATTTGCGTTTAACCCTTTGTGAACTACAAGGCCGGAGGGATTGACAACCTCTCTGTACTCGTTGGGAGCAAAGTTATTTGTATCTGTGTGCAGGTCCACGTTGATTGCTAATACGCGTCGTTAGCAGTTGACACCTACTTGTTGAACCTAGGAGTCTCTAGGGATTCGATCCTTGGCATCTTTGCTAAGGGAAAACACTTCTACATACTGCATCTTACACCTTCCACTTGGGGTAACCAACGAGGGGTTCGAGGCCCATCAATACTCTTTGAAGTTCTTTGTGTTGGATTGAATATTATGAATCTGGAATTATTTGATGCATATCGTATAGTTAACTCATGGATACTTGTGGTGACATTGGAGTATCTAGGGGACACTAGAGTTTATTGCAGCGTAACATATGGTGTAATCTTAGTATGAACTCTAGGGTTCTTTGTGACACTTATAGGGATGGCTCAATAGATTGATCGGAAAGGACAACTTTGGGGTGGTTTTCTACCTACAATAAATTCATCTTATGTTCTCCGCTATTGATATGAAATTTGGAGCCATTCTTTGTGGCACCTTGAGGGATTGTTATATGATTCAGTTATGTTAGCACTGTTGAGAGATTGCACTAGTGAAAGTATCAACGCTAGGCCTTGTTTCCAAGCATGGAAATATCATTTGTGCTCACTTTTAATACTTGCTACCGTGCTGTTTTTATTATTTAAGATCACAAAAACTTGTATCTACTATCCATACTACACTTGTATCACTATCACTTCGCCGAACTAGTGCACCTATACAATTTACCATTGTATTGGGTGCGTTGGGGTCACATGAGATTTCTTGTATTTGATTGCATGGTTGTTTGAGAGAGACCACCTTAATCCTACACATCGGACCGACTGATAGAACTTAGGTCATCCACTTGAGGGAAATTTGCTGCTATCGTATGAAACTTTGTGCTTGGAGGCCCAACAGATTCTATAACATAAGAAGTTATATAGTAGACATCAAGCTCTTTTCTAGCATTGTTGCCGGGAGGTGAGTGCTTGAAGGTATATCTTTAGATCTTGCAATTGAATCTTTTAGTTTCTAGTTTATTCACTAGTTTGGTTTTATAAAATAAAACTACAAAAATGGATGTGAAGGAGCATCAAATGTTTTACCTTTATGATGTCTTTCTTGAAAATGATTGATCAGAAAATTGTGCCAAAGTGTTAGAAGAAGAATTCAATAAAATCTTTGACTGATAAACACGATTGCAATTTTTAGTATGCTTTCTACTAACATCCATGGTGCTAATGATATGCAAAGCTACAAGCTTGGGGAGGCTATGCTTAATGAAGATAATATTTTTAGTCCCCCAAGTTTTGATGATCATTTTTTTATGATGATAGCATGCCCCCTATTTAAGATGATTACAATGATGAAAGTGGGTTTGGAAGAGTGTCTCTCTAGGTAATCATCCCACTATTTTGGAGGGTGTAGAATCTTATTGGAATAATGATAAAAGTGGATTTGGAGAGGTCGTGAGTTTATTTAGTGATGATTCCACTATTTAGGAAGAGGTTTCAATTGATTATGACAACAAAGTTGCTATCTATGATGACTATGGTGATGACATGTGTACTATTAAGATTTATAATAACCATGAAACTCATCGTCGTGATTTTAATCAAGTATCATATGATAGTTATTTCAATGAATTTGCTCCCACTACTATTGATGATAACAAATTTGCTTATGTGGAGAGTAATAAAATTTCTATGTCTGTGGATCATGAAAGGAATGATTTATGTGATTTTTATATTGTCTAATTTGTCCATGATGCTACTATAAATTATTATGAGGGATTAACATATGTTTTTTACATAACTCATTAATATCAAGTTACCTCTGCATGTGTCGAAAGTTCTGAAGTCATGCTTGTTTTGCCTTCCTATGCTAGTTGATTCTTGCTCCCATAAATTGTTTGCTCACAAAATAACTATGCATAGGAAGTGGGTTAGGCTTAAATGTGCTTGCCATGTGATTCATTATTCTCACTTGCATGTTTCAATTACTATTCTTGTGTGAGCATCATTGAAATCATCATGCGTAGCTAATAAGTCTTTAAAGAAAAGATCTTGTTGGGAAACAACCCAATATTTCCCCTGTTGTTTTTGTGTGTTCACATGATTAAGATACTGCCGTAATTATGTTTTAGAGGTTTGTTTCAATAATGTGCCAAGTAAAGCCTTTGGGATAGTGTGGATGATAGTTGAATTCATTCTGTGAAAAAACAGAAAGTTTTACGTCGAGTACATAAATTCCTATATTTTACTGGTACGTGATTTCGATCTAAAATGCTTACACATAATTTATATACAAATTTCCCATTCGTTCCTAATTTATCAGAACTTTTAGAGTTGCAGAAGTATAGTTTTTGTTCATATCATTATACATAATGTTCTATTTTTGACATATTCTATTTTCACTGCATAGTTTGCTTGTTTGTAGTTTCTCTGCATGACTTATGTTTGTCAATATGAACTGTGGAAATGAGAGAGTATAGTAGAAATTGTGTGTAAACAATTATGAATCTTATCTTGACAGTACCCAAGTGAATGATTTGTTTCATTATACTAACACATATCACGAAATTTCGTTAAGTTTTGTGTGATTGAAGTTTTCAAGTTTTGGCTGAGACATCGATATGAGTAGAATAAGGAGTGGCAAGATCCTAATATTGGGGATTTCCAAGGCAACCCAAGGCAATATTCAAGGAATAATCAAGCTTCTAAGTTTGCGGATTGATACGTCTCCATCGTATCTACTTTTCCAAACTCTTTTGCCCTTGTTTTGGACTCTAATTTGCATGATTTGAATGGAACTAACCCGGACTTACGCTGTTTTCAGCGGAATTGCCTTGGTGTTATTTTTGTGCAGAAATAAAAGTTCTCAGAATGACCTGAAATTTCATGAAGAATATTTTCAAAATATATAAAAATACTAGCGAAAAGAACTATCGGAGGGGGCCCACACCCTGGCCACAAGGGTGCCCCCCTAAGGGCGCGCCCCTACCTTGTGGGCCCCCTGGACCTTTCCCGACGTGAACTCCAACTCCATATAACCTATTTCGGGGAGGAAAAAATCAGAGAGAAGATCCCATCACGTTTTACGATACAGAGCTGCCACCACCTCTTGTTCTTCATCGGGGGACTTGATCTGGAGTCCGTTCGGGGCTCCGGAGAGTGGAGATCGTCGCCGTCGTCATCACCAACCATCCTCTATCACCAATTTCATGATGCTCACCGTCATGCATGAGTAATCCCATCGTAGTCTTGCTAGACGGTGATGGGTTGGATGAGATTTATCATGTAATCGAGTTAGTTTTGTTTGGGTTTGGTCCCTAGTATCCACTAGGTTCTGAGATTGATGTTGCTATGACTTCGCTATACTTTATGCTTTTCACTAGGGCCCGAGTGCCATGATTTCTGATCTGAACCTATTATGTTTTTATGAATATATTTGTGTTCTAGATCCTATCTTGCAAGTAAATAGTCACCTCCTATGTGTTATGATCCGGCAACCTAGGAGTGACAATAGCTGGGACACTTCCCGATGATGACCATAGTTTGAGGAGTTCATGTATTCACTAAGTGCTGATGCTTTGGCCCGGTACTCTATTAAAAGGAGGCCTTAACATCCCATAGTTTCCATTAGTACCCCGGTGCCACGGGAGGGTAGGGAAAAAGATTTCATGTAAGTTCTTTTCCATAAGCATGTATGACTACATTCGTAATACATGCCTACATTACATTGATGAATTGGAGCTAGTTCTGTGTCACCCTAGGTTATATCTGCTACATGATGAATATTATCTGACACCTATAATTGTCGATCCATTGCTTACGAGTTCGTTACATATTGATACGTGCTTTGTTACTTTCGTTACTGCTGCTGTCACCATCACTACAACACTTCTACTGTTACTTTTGCCAATGTTACCGCTACTTCCATATTACTTTCCTACTAAATACTTTGCTGCATATATTAAGTTTTCCAGTTGTGGTTGAATTAACTCAGCTACTAATACTTGAGAATATTATTTGGCTCCCCTTGTGTCGAATCAATAAATTTGGGTTGAATAATGTACCCTCAATAACTGTTGTGATCCCCTTTACTTGTTGGTTATCAAGACCTTTTTCTGGCGCCGTTGCCGGGGAGCATAGCTCTATTCTCTGAGTCACTTGGGGTTTATATATGTTAACCACTATGAAGAATCTAAAGGATGACAGAACCAAGATCATTCCCTCTAGAACGAGGGGAGGTAAGGAAGTGCCATCTAGCTCTCCGCTTGATTCTCCTTATGTTTTGAGTAAACTTGCGACACCTACACCTCTATTCATTCAGATATGTTGCACGTTATTGATGATGCCACTTCTATTATGAATGATGCTCATGATGCTCAATTATGCTTGCTGAAACTGTGCCATTGGGCGAATTACTTGATAAACATCTTGCTAGAGCTAGTACTATTGACTATGCTGAAGATGATGATATTTCTGAAACTGATGAAATTAGTGATACAGAAAACTTTGAAACATCGGTTAGACCTACTTCCCCTAGATATGAATATCCTATTGTTCCTGAGGGATATATTATGGAGGGAGAAGTAGCTAGAGACTTTCTTGTTTGTGAGGAAAGGAATGATCTTAAGAAATTAGTACGCAAGTCGAAAGAAAAGTCTTTGAATGCTAGAATGCAATATGATCCTGAATTTGCTACTTCACCTATCCAAGTTACTGATAAGGATTATGAATTCTCTGTTGATCCTGAGTTAATTACTTTAGTTGAATCTGATCCTTTTCATGGTTATGAATCTGAAACTATTGTGGCACATCTTACTAAATTAAATGATATAGCCACCCTATTTTCTCATGAGGAAAAAATTCGCTATTATTATATTCTTAAGTTGTGTCCTTTCTCATTAAAGGGTGGTGCTAAGTTATGGTTTAATTCTCTTGCTCCTGGTTGTGTGCGTATTCCCCTGGATATGATTTACTACTTCTCTACAAAATATTTTCCTGCTCATAAGAAGCAAGCTGTCCTACAGGAAAAAATTAATTTTGTGCAAATTGAAGAAGAGAGTCTCCCACAAGCTTGAGGGAGGCTTCTCCAATTACTTAATGCTTTGCCTGATCATGCTCTCAAGAAAAATGAAATACTTGATATCTTTTATAATGGACTAACCAGTGCTTCTAGGGACCACCTAGATAGTTGGGATGGTTGTGTTTTCAGGGAACGAACTGTTGAGTAAGCTGAAAAAGTATTGAATAGTATATTGAGTAATGATAATGATTGGACTCTTCCTGAACCAACTTCGAAGCCAACTCCGAAGAAAAGAGGTATTCTATTTCTCAGTCCCGAAGATATGCAAGAGGCAAAGAAATCTATGAAAGAAAAAGTTATTAAACTTGAAAATGTTAAGAATTTACCGCCTATTGAAGAAATACATGGTCTTGATAACTCTACACAGGTAGTAGAGGTAAATTCTCTATAGATTTGATGAAGGTGATATTCCTCATAATGAGTTTGCTAGCCAATGCTTAGATGAGTTTGATAGTTCCATTGTTAAACAAGAAAACTTCAATGAAACATAACGCTTATATGGTGGAACGCTTGGGTGATCATGTGACTAGAACTTCTAATGATCTTAAGCTTATTAGTAAACATGCTTCCATGGTTACCACTCAAGTAGAACAAGTACTCAAGGCACAAAATGATTTGCTTAATGAGTTGAATAGTAAGAATAATGATAATGTTGTTATGGTTGCAACTAGAGGAGGCAAAGTGACTCAGGAACCTTTGTATCCTGAGGGCCATCCTAAGAGAATTGAGTAGGATTCTCAGAGAATTAACATTGATAAACATAGTCCTAGTAATAAAAAGAAAAAAGAAAACTGATAGGACTCTGCATGCTTCTAGTGAACCTGTTATAGACGCACCTGAGAATCCCAAAAATATTTCTATTTATGATGTTGAGACTCAGTCTGGTAATGAACATGAACCTAGTGATAATGTTAATGATGATGTTCATACCGACGCTCAACCTAGTAATGATAATGTAGATATTAAACCTGTTGATGATCTTGATAACCCACAATCAAAGAATCAATGTTATGATAAGAGATACTTCATTGCTAGGAAACATGGGAAAGAACGGGAACCATAGGTTCAGAAACCCATGCCCTTTCATCCTAAACCATCCAATAAAAACGATGATGAGGATTCTGAACGCTTTTGTGAGATGATTAGACCTATCTTTGTGCGTATGCGTTTGACTGATATGCTTAAAATGTCCCCTTATGCCAAATATATGAAAGAAATTGTTACTAATAACCGGAAGCTGAAATTTCCACCATGCTTGCTAATTATACTTTAAGGGTGGAATACCAAAGAAACTTGGAGATCCAGGAATACCCACTATACCATGCTCCATTAAAAGAAACTATGTTAAAACTACTTTATGTGATCTTGGAGCCGTTATTAGTGTTATGCCTTTCTCTTTATATCGTAGACTTGAATTGAATAAGTTGACACCAACTGAAATTTATTTTCAAATGGCCGATAAATCAACTGCTATACCTATCGGTATTTGTGAGGATGTGCCTGTTGTGGTTGCAAACGTTACTATCTTAATGGACTTTGTTATTCTTGATATTCCCGAGGACGACAGTATGTCGATTATCCTTGGTAGGCCTTTTTTGAATTCTACAGGTGTCGGTGTACTAAAGTAGGGGTACCTTAGTATCCCGAACTTATGCACGGGAAGTAGCAGCGTCCCATGCCATGGCTTACCACACGCCCGCCAAGGCCCACTATGGTTCCTTTGGAGCCATTCAAGAACAAAGTATTCGAGTTAAAGAAACAAGACCCCGGCAAGAGGAGCTTGCCGGGAAGGCCACCCCAGGCTCAAGACCACTTCTTTAGCGCAAGACCCTGGCAAGAGGAGCTTGCCGGGAAAGCCAAACATGGCATTTGAAGAGACTTGCCGCAACGCGCCGCGCATCCCGGCAAGGCCCGGAGAGCGACAAGCTTCCGGGCGCGGCAAGGTAACGGCCGCGGCAAAGCGCTTGCCGCGACAGGCTTCCACTGTGTGCCCGCGCTCCAGATCATCCGGCCACGCGTCGCCCTGGGGCCCTTCCAGGGGCACGTGGCGGAGGGCTATGCAGTCTGGGGGACGCGGTGGCAAGCTGTGATGACGAGGCCACCTTCGTGGCGAACGGAGACGCCCTGACGAACGCTTTTTGCACTGTTTGGGGTGACGGCGATGGGCATTTAATACCCTTGTCCCCTGCCGTCAGGGTTAGGTAAAGAGCACTGTACATACACTGTTCCAACTACCCCGTTTTTTTACATTTTTACCCTCATCTGCGTTGCCACCTGTCGGTGACCCCTTTGACCTATAAAAGGAGGCCCATGCGCAACGTAGAGGGGTTCAGAGGTTGGGAGGTTCCGATCTTCGGTCACTCTCACGCTCGGTGTAGCTAGCAACAAGTACTGTAGCTCTCCTCGCTCCCGAGCCAAGAACACAATACAAACCAAGGCATGAGTAGGGTTTTACGCATCCGTGCGGCCCGAACCTAGGTAAACTGCTCGCGTGCTCGCCTCGATCTGCTCTTCGTGCATCCTCCGCTCCCTTGCCGTACCGAAAAGGGGCTCCGGTCCCATAGGTGTTCGTGGGCGATCAGTTTCCCCGACATCTTTGGCGCGCCAGGTAGATGTATAGACTTCACTGATGTGAATAAAGCTTGTCCCAAAGATCCATTTCCCTTGCCGCGCATTGACCAGATCGTTGACTCCACAGCTGGATGTGAGTTGCTTTCGTTTCTTGATCCCCGGGAAGGAGCAAGCCGAAGGGGAAGGTTATACTGCCAGTGACTTTTGGCGGGGAGCTGAACTTCAGGACTAAGAGGATCACCTTTGACGTTGCCGATATCCCATTGCCTTACAATGGGATACTTGGTCGTCCAGCGCTCGCCAAATTCATGGCAGCCTCTCATTATGCCTACAACATGCTCAAGATGCCAGGCCCGATAAGCATCATTTCTGTCCCCAGCGACAAGAAGGACGCGCTTATCTGTGCCGACAAGATTTACCGGGACGCAGCAGCTGCAACAGATAGCAAGACACTTGCCGCTGTAGCTCCCGAGGGGAAGAACAAGACCAAGTCCGGCAAGAGCTCTGGGGCCCACTCCGGCAAACGCACCTCTTCGGAGTGATGCGCTGCCGTTGAGGACGCACCATCGAGCTCCACCGGCAAGTACAAGAAGGGAATGGCAGCTCCACCTACAACCAAGAAGGTGTCCGCCAAGGAGGACGGCACTGGTGGTACTTTCACCATCAGTGCCACGCTCGATCCTAAATAGGAAAGCGCACTCATTGCTTTCCTACGGGCGAATGTCGACGTGTTTGCATGGCAACCGTCTGAAATCCCCGGTGTTCCCAGGAAAGTGATTGAGCACAAGCTTGCCGTTTGTCCTCACGCGCGGCCCGTCAAGCAGAAGGTCAGAAAGCAAGCGGTGGAACGCCAAGAGTTTATCGCTGAAGAAATCAAGAAGCTGGAAGCGGCAGGCCTTGTCAGAGGTGTACTTCATCCCACGTGGCTGGCCAACCCTGTTGTCGTGCGCAAACCGAATGGGAAGTGGAGGCTTTGTATAGACTTCACTGATGTGAATAAAGCTTGTCCCAAAGATCCATTTCCCTTGCCGCGCATTGACCAGATCGTTGACTCCATAGCTAGATGTGAGTTGCTTTCGTTTCTTGATGCCTATTCAGGATACCACCAGATCTTTATGGCTGAAGAAGATGAAGAGAAGACCGCATTCATTACTCCATGTGGCACTTACTGCTTCATACGCATGCCCTTTGGATTGAAGAATGCCGGTTCAACGTTCGCGAGGGTAGTCCACACTGCTTTTGTGCCACAGATACACAGGAATGTAGAAGCATACATGGATGATATAGTGGTCAAGAGCAAGGACAAGGATACTTTGATTCAAGATCTAGATGAAACCTTTGCGAATCTGCGCAAGATACAGCTCAAGCTTAACCCCGAGAAGTGCGTCTTCGGAGTCCCCTTCGGCAAGCTTCTCGGGTTCTTTGTGTCCCAAAGGGGGATTGAAGCCAACCCCGACAAGATCAAAGCCATCGAGTAGATCGAAGCTCCGAAGCGCGTCAAGGATGTACGAAGGCTCGCCGGCTGTGTGGCCGCTCTCAACAGGTTCATTTCTAAGTCTGTAGAACGCGCCCTGCCGTTTTTCAAAATCTTGAAAAAGGCGGGTCCAATAGAATGGACTCCAGAAGCGGAGGCAGCGCTGCAAGATTTGAAAAGGTACCTGTCCTCCACTCCAATACTTGTCGCACCTAGGCCACAAGAGAAGTTGCTGCTGTACTTAGCAGCAACCAATCAAGTGGTTAGTGCTGCGTTGGTAGCGGAAAGGGAGGCAGATGAGGAGCCCACAGCCCCAGCAAGCATATCCAGCGACAAGCAGGGGGCTTCCCCGACAAGCTCTGGCCCCGACAAGGATGGGTCTACACAGATGCAAGAAGAGGTGCGGAAGAAAATGGTGCAGCGCCCAGTTTATTTTGTCAGCTCCCTCTTGCAGGGGGCTAGATCAAGATACTCTGGGGTGCAGAAGCTGCTTTTCGGCCTCCTCGTGGCCTCGAGAAAGCTGCGCCATTACTTTCAAGCACACGAAATAACAGTGGTCACTCGCTTTCCGCTGAAGAGGATACTGCAAAATCCAGAAGCGACAGGCAGGATTGTCGAGTGGGCACTAGAGCTGTCAAGTTTTGGTCTCAAGTTTGAAAGTACTTCAACTATCCAGAGCAGAGCATTGGCGGAATTCATAGCAGAATGGACACCAACGCCAGACGAAGAAATTCCAGAGACAAGCATCCCCGTCAAAGAAGCAAGCAAAGAATGGATAATGTACTTCGATGGTGCCTTCTCACTGCAAGGCGCCGGCGCTGGTGTGCTGCTCGTCGCACCCACCAGAGAACACCTGAAGTACGTCGTCCAGATGCACTTTCCCAAGGAGCAAGCAACGAACAATACTGCCGAGTATGAAGGTTTGCTTGCCGGCCTCAGAATCGCAGCAGAGCTTGGGATCAAGAAGCTGATTGTGCGGGGTGATTCGCAGTTGGTTGTCCGCCAAGTGAATAAGAGCTACCAGAGTCCATTGATGGAAGCTTAGGTCGACGAAGTGAGGAAACTTGAAGAACACTTTGAAGGCTTGCAGATGGAGCACGTTCCAAGAGCTCAAAACGACATCGCAGACGGCCTGTCAAAGTGTGCTGCACTGAAGCTATCTGTGGAACCAGGGATCTACGTGCTCAAGTAAACTCAACCATCCGTTGCACCATCGGCTGGACAAAGTAAGAAGAGAAAGCTGATCTCCGGTGACTACTTGCCGGCGGAACTTCCCGAAGCCGCCGCCAACAAGGTCCCCAAGATCAACGATAAAGTTGCTGAGGAACAGACTGCTCCTACAGACCCTAGGGTTTGTACAGTTGAAGCAGGCGTTCCCGACAAGCTTTGCCCCGGCAAGCTTGCCGAGGAACGTCAAGCTCCGGCCGAGCCGCAGGTTCTTGCCGTAGAAGCTGACGTTCCCGCAGCAGCACTGATGCCTTTAGTCCTTGTTGTTGAGCCTCAGGCTCCAGCATGGGCACAGCAGATTGTCCGTTTCCTTCAAACAGGAGAACTTCCCGAAGAGCCAAAAGAAGCAGAAAGAATAACCCGACGGTCAAGTATGTATCAGTTTGTCAGCGATGAACTGTACAGAACAAGACTCAACGGTGTCAAATTGAAGTGCATTCACCGAGAAGATGGGCAAAAGCTGTTGGCAGAGATACACGGAGGCATATGTGGTCACCACATTGGCGCAAGAGCACTTGCCGGCAAAGCATTCAGGCAAGGTTTCTTTTGGCCAGAAGCCCTCCAGGATGCAACTGCACAAGTAACCAAGTGTGAAGCGTGCCAGTTCCATGCTAAGCAGATACATCAGCCAGCGCAAGCTCTCCAGACGATCCCTTTGTCCTGGCCGTTTTCGGTCTGGGGGCTCGACATCCTCGGCCCCTTTCCCCGCGCAGCCGGGGGCTTTGAGTACTTGTACGTCGCCATCGACAAGTTCACAAAGTGGTCGGAAGTGGAACCGGTGAGAAAGGTGACCACACAGTCAACAGTCAAGTTCTTCAGGTCGATTGTTTGCCGTTTCGGAATCCCCAATAGGATCATCACCGACAATGGCACACAATTCACAAGTCGCACCTTCATGCAGTACGTCCAAGACCTTGGCGCCAAGGTCTGCTTCGCTTCTGTTGCTCACCCAAGGAGCAATGGTCAAGCGGAGAGGGCAAACGCTGAAGTGTTGCGCGGACTCAAGACAAGAACTTTTGACAGGCTGCACAAGTGCGGAAGAAACTGGATTGAAGAGTTGCCAGCGGCTCTTTGGTCAATCAGAACGACACCAAATCGAGCCACTGGACAGACACCCTTTGCTCTTGTCTATGGAGCAGAGGCAGTTCTCCCCACGGAACTCGTATACGGGTCGCCTCGAGTGCTCGCTTACGATGAGCTCGAGCAAGTGCAGCTGCGGCAAGATGACGCACTGCTCCTCGAGGAGGACCGTCTTCAGGCTACTGTACGAGCTGCTCGATACCAGCAAGCTTTGCGCCGCTACCATAGCCGCAAAGTTAAAGCCAGAAGTCTCGAGGAAGGCGACCTTGTTCTTCGGCGCGTTCAGTCCACCAAGAATTCCAGCAAGTTGACGCCGAAGTGGGAAGGCCCTTATCGGGTGAGACAAGTCACAAGGCCCGGCGCTGTCCGCCTTGAGACCGAAGAGGGCCTACCGGTGAGCAACTCCTGGAACATTGAGCACCTTCGCAAGTTTCACCCATAAGGCGCGGTTGCCGTGATCCGCTCCGGCAACCACCTTTTGTACAAGTCTTGCCGCTGTTGCATGTAAACCTTTGTACAAAGCCGGGCGCAGACCCCGTGCATCAGTAAAACATATGTGCCTTGCACAACTTGTCGTTTCATGCTTTTTCATCTTTCTCGCATGTACTATCTGACACTTCGTGCAGCACGCATCCCCGGTAAGCAATAACGAGCCGCAAGGCTCCATATCTATGTTTCTCCCCTTTTCTTTTCTCTAAAGCAGAAGAAGTTTTCCTCGCGCACAAGTTTGCCGGGGGGAAAGAGACAGTGATATGGACCAAGTGCCGTTCAAGAAAGCCTCGCCTTGCCGGGAAGCAGATGACACAAAAGCTAAGTCGCCAATGTTTGAGCATTCAAATTTTTAAATTTTAAGGTTATCTTCCTTGAACGACCACACTTTGTATGGAAAACCTGTGCGCGGAGGAACCAACTCGTGGCTAGCCGCGCCCTTACTTTGTTTCGAGCACGCTCAACGGCTTAAGCGTGCTGCGACAAGTGTCGCGCCCTTACTTCGTTTTCGAGTTCGCTCAACAACCTAAGTGTGCTGCGACTAGCTGCGACAAGGTTTCTTGTCGGCAACGGCGCCGCCAGCAGGCTGGTGAAGTTCCGCGCTCAGCGCTCGCGGCAAGGGTCCATTCGCCGGCAAGTTCCCTGAAAGCGTAGGGTAAAAGCATACAGAGCGAAGAAGTCAAGTAAAGGAAATAACACTGCATTAACTACCCAAAATAGAGTTATATTACAAAGCAACTTGTCGCAGCACTAATAGATTTTTGTCCATAACATGGTTGGCAGCGACAAGGGAAGCAGAAAGAAAACAGCCTAGTCTGCACGGTCACCATCAACTCTCTTGATCTTGCCCACCTTGGCCACGATGGGTGCGACAAGGGCCTTCAGCGCCTCCTGGTCGGCGTCGCGCGGCAAGGTCCTGAGGACATTATCGAGGTTGAGTCCTGGGTTGCGGTAGGCTATCTTCATCAGCACCCTCTCCATGACTCCCGTGCAAAGCCTACACGCCTCGTTCGCCAGCTGCGTAGGGATCCTTTCCCGGAGCTGCTGGAGGGCTGGCGCCACTCCCCGGAAGAACAAGCTTAGCTTGGCGCTGTGAGGGAGATTCTCGTCGGTGGAGTACCCGAGGTGCTCCGTCCCCAGCCCCGCCAACTCCCTGTCGATGTCAGCGGCGGCGGCAACTAGCCCCTCGGTCCAGTGCTCCACCGTCAGCCTGAAGTTGTTTTGGGAGAGGGCGGCGCTGTCCAACAGTGCCCTCTCAGCCCTGAGGTCCTCCTTCAGCTTCGTCTCCCGATTTCTGGCGCTGTCAAGTGATGCGGTGAGGGTGGACAGCTTCAACTCCAAGTCTGCAACGGAATCCTTGGCGATGGTGAGCTCTTTGCCCTTGTCGGAGAGACGGACCTGCAACTCGGAGTGGCTGTGGGTGTCCTTCTCCCTCTCCGACTCGAGCGCAGCAACCTTCTCTTCGCTCGTTTTCAAGTGGATCTCCAGTTGCGCCACCCTCGCCTCCAGGTCTCTCTTGGCGGTCTTAGCAGCTGCAGCGGCGTCCTTCGCCTCCTGCAGAGCTCCACCAAGAGACTGTTCCCGCGCGGCAAGGTCGTCCTCGTGGCTGTCGAGGTCGACTTTCCGCTGCATTAGTTCACCTTCCCGCCGAGACAGCTCTTCGGCGGCGAGCCGTTGCTGCTCCTCTGCTTCGGCCTTCTCAAGTATGAACGCCTGATGCACCTCGGCGAGCTCCTCCCGCTCCTCCGCCAAGGATCGGAGGGCCGCCTGGTTGGCGGCCCGGAGCTCTTCGGCGCGCTTCTCCAAGTCGACGCCCGCCTTGGCGGCCAGAGCCTCTCGGGACTCCAGCTTGGCCTGCCTGGCGCGGTACAGGGCCAGAAGCCTCCGCAGAAGCCGCTCTTCCTCGGGCTCGCTACTGCTGCCGGGCACGTCAATGAAATTTAGCCCGGCGGAGGTGAGGACTTCCCCGTCGAAGGCCTCTCCCTCCGTGGGCGCCCTTGACGTAGATGCCCACGGGAACTGAATGAAGACCCCGTTTCCAGCCTCCAGGTAGGCGCCTGTTTCGGCCGCGGCAGCAGCAGGGTCGGCGGTCAGCGCAGCGTCGGACGCTCCTGCGGCCTCAAGGCCGTCAGTGCGACCGCCGGTCCCCTCCTCAGCTGCCACGTCGGCGGCCTTGGCTGCCTCTTCGACGGCGGGCTCGTCAGCGCCGATCGCCTCTTCGGTAACCGCGGCGTCACCAGTGTTGCCGCGCGCGTCCTCCTCGGTGGCGGCCTCCGTCTCCATCGGCTCTGGAGCAGACGGGTCTGAAGACAAGAAAAGAAGAAAGAAGAAAGTAACTGTCAAGCAAATATCCAAAAAAGAGAAATTCAAGAGAAGAAAAGTACAAGGGTTACCTGCGCGGGCCTCTTCCTCGATGGGGTTCCTTGCCGGGGAGTTCTACCTCGGCGGCATGGTGGTAGCCCCCGCCGGCGGAGGACCGCTGGCGCCTTCCCTTGGCGGGGTGCTCGCCCTCGGCGGAGTACTCGCCCTTGGCGGAGTGCTCGCCCTTGGCGGAGTATCCTCCCTCGCCGGGGAGCCCCTCCTTGGCGGAGAAGTCGAGATGTGCGGCTCGTCGGGAGCAACCTCTTGACGCTCTTGAGGCTGCTGCTCTGCTTCTGCACAAGTCAGCAAACAAACTAAACGTTAACAAGGATAAGAAGCCCACGCGCGCCCGACAAGCAGAGAGTGGATAGAAGACTTACGCTGGGGGCTGCTCTGAGGAGCAGTTGCCTGGTCCGGCAAGCTTGTCGCAGGCGCATCCCCTGCCGCGGCGACGGGCTTGTCCTCAAGATCGACCACCGGGATCTTGGCCCTCTTCGCCGCCCTTTGGGCCAGGGTCCTGGAAGAAAAACAAGATCAGAATCAGGCAAAGAAGATTCAAGACAAGAGCAAATCGAAGGAAACAAGAGTTGACGGTGCTTACTCTTCCTCCTCCTCGTCAGAGCTGAGCACAGAGAAATCAAAGTCCGCCTCGCGCGCCCCGGCGCGAGGAGCTGGAGGGGTAGGCTCCCTCGGACGCTTGGCGGGAGCTGGAGCGGTGGTCTGAGAAGACCCTGCTCCGGTTGTCGCCGAGGCACGAGGGGCGGAAGGAACGGTAGAGCCGGCGCGGGAAGATCTTCCTCCTCCAGCCGCTGCTGAAGCGCGGGGCACTCCCTTGGCGGCCTTGCTCGCCGCGGTGGCGCGTGTCGGACGGTGCTACGGCTGCTGGCCCGCCGGCTGCCCCGCTGCGTCTGCGGCTTTGCGGAGGCGCCGCCTCGCTGGAGCCGGAGGACTTGCCGGTGGCGGTGAACTACCCGAGGACGAAGAAGAAGAGTCGAGATTCAGAGACCCGCCTGAGTCTTCGGCGGAATCGCTTGATCCGGCGCCCTGATCGGCGGGCCCGCTTGACTCTGTACCTTGCTCGGCGGCCTCGCTTGTCCCAGCGGGTTGCCCGGCAGGCTTTACCACTTTGAGGAGCTCTTCCTCCTCGGCCAGACTTACCGCCTCCGCTGCATCCGCCTCCTCCAAAGAATATCCGAATTCGCCCGCGGCCCTGGCTGCAGCTGCCTCCTCCAACCTGGTGGCAATATAAGCCATCTCCTAGTCGGTGGTGTCGCGGGTGAGGCCTCTCTTCTCGTCAGGCTTGACTGGCTTCTCCACCAAGTTGTCGAAGAACGTTTGCACGGCTTCGTCAGAGGGCTCCCGCCAAGTGGGGTCAATCCCATGGGAGTCACACCACGGCATCGCCGTGCGGATAGCGCTGAGCGACGAATTGTTGCATAGCGGGACTACGCCCCGTGGCAATGCGAACCACTCTGGATGTTTGGGGTCGTGCTTGAATAGCGCATGAAGCATTCCATTGAGCTCCATGACAGTGAAATTGTAGTTGAGGCCTGGGCGTAGCCTCATAATGTCTGCCGCGTTATCAAACTCCCAAGCAGGCCTTTTCCTCTCCTGCAAGGGAGTGATGCGGCGGCGAAGGAAATCTGCTCCGACAGCCCCTACAGTGAGCCTGGCTTGCCGGAGGCGAAGGATCCTAGTGGTGGCTATCTTCAGCTTGTCGTCCTCAGGGGCCAGGTCACTCCAGTCATTGCCGCGCACTATTGCAACTTGGCACCGGGAAGTGAACTGCTGTGGTTCATCCTCCATGATCCAGCACCAGTTGGCCCTCCACTCCTCCCACTTGCCGCGGAGCTCCCCAGTCAAGTAGGCCTCTTTCTTATGGAGCCTGAAGATCCAAGAAATTCCGTCGGACAAAGGAGACCCATACTCGACTCGAGGCGTAAAATAATGGCGGAAGAGGGCTACATTGGGGTAGACTCCGACAAAGTTCTCGCACAGATTTGCGAAAACGGCCATGGTCAAGACGGCGTTTGGGGTGAAATCAAGGAGATGAAACCCGTAGGTATTCATAATATCACAGAAGAACTCCGAGTATGGTGGGCAGAGTCCACAATAGAAGAACAGAGCAAAAAAGGCGTATCCTCCCGGAAACATCTCGCAGGCCTCGGCGGGGAGTACCTTGGTGCGCGGGTGCGCTTTGGTCTCCCTCAACCAGAAGAGATAGAAGTTCTCCTTCAACTCCTCCGCGCTGAGCTTCGGCGGGAAAACCACCATCTTCTTCCGCATTGATGCTAGCTTCAGCGCCTTGGCGGTCTTCGCGGCCTTCGCCTTGTCACCCTTCGGGGCCATGGCGGGGACGGCGAGGGAAGTCGACGGCACTGGGGATGCTGGTGGCGGCGGAGGAAGGGCGGGGCGCTGCTCTCTTTCAACCTTCGGGAAGGGGGGGAGCAGCGGGGGTTTCTGGAGGATGAAGAAGAAGCGGGCGAATGGAGGGAACTGCCCCTGTTTCCCCTGCTTTTAAGGGAGAGAGGGGGACGTTCCGCATTTTCCCATTAAAAAAACAAGCCACGATCTCTCCACGACGTCGCGATTGACGCGTGCCGTTAGGGAGGGGCGCGGTGGATACGGAGTGGGATGCAGCGCGCCGTGGGCCGCATGTGCCCGTGCACTATTTTGGGCCTGGCCCAACAGCGCTCGGCACCGTGTGTGGCCCAGGCCCGGGGCTCCTGTCGGTGTACTAAAGTAGGGGTACCTTAGTATCCCGAACTTATGCACAGGCAGTAGCAGCGTCCCGTGGCAGGGCTTACCACGCGCCCGCCAAGGCCCACTATGGTTCCTTTGGAGCCATTCAAGAACAAAGTATTCGAGTTAAAGAAACAAGACCCCGGCAAGAGGAGCTTGCCGGGAAGGCCACCCCAGGCTCAAGACCACTTCTTTAGCACAAGACCCTGGCAAGAGGAGCTTGCCGGGAAGGCCAAACATGGCATTTGAAGAGACTTGCCGCGACGCGCCGCGCGTCCCGGCAAGGCCCAGAGAGCGACAAGCTTCCGGGCGCGGCAAGGTAACGGCCGCGGCAAAGCGCTTGCCGCGGCAGGCTTCCACTGTGTGCCCGTGCTCCAGATCATCCGGCCACGCGTCGCCCTGGGGCCCTTCCAGGGGCACGTGGCGGAGGGCTGTGCAGCCTGGGGGACACGGTGGCAAGCTGCGATGACGAGGCCACCTTCGTGGCGAACGGAGACGCCCTAACGGACGCTTTTTGCACTGTTTGGGGCGACGGCGACGGGCATTTAATACCCTTGTCCCCTGCCGTCAGGGTTAGGTACAGAGCACTGTACATACACTGTTCCAAGTACCCCCTTTTTACATTTTTACCCTCATCTGTGTTGCCACCTGTCGGTGACCCCTTTGACCTATAAAAGGAGGCCCATGCGCAACGTAGAGGGGTTTGGAGGTTGGGAGGTTCCGATCTTCGGTCACTCTCACGCTCGGTGTAGCTAGCAACAAGTACTGTAGCTCTCCTTGCTCCCGAGCCTAGAACACAATACAAACCAAGGCAGGAGTAGGGTTTTACGCATCCGTGCGGCCCGAACCTGGGTAAACTGCCCGCGTGCTCGCCTCGATCTGCTCTTCGTGCATCCTCTGCTCCCTTGCCGTACCGAAAAGGGGCTCCGGTCCCATAGGTGTTCGTGGGCGATCAGTTTCCCCGACAGCAGGGGCTGTTATTGATTGCAACAAAGGCAATGTCACTTTTCATATTAATGGTAATGAGCATACGGTCCATTTTCCGAAGAAACAACGTCAAGTTAATAGCATCAATTCTATTGGAAAAATTTCAACTATCACTATTGGAGGTTTTGAATTCCATATTCCTACTATCAAAAAGAAATATGATATTCTTATTGTTGGGGACATGCATATCCCCATTGAGGTAACCTAGTGTTATTCAAAAATTCTCTGGTTTTATGTTATTCGAAAGAAGTTTGTTAATGAGACTTGATCAACCTCGTTGACGGATTCCTTTTGATGAACATGAGATGGATGAATTTAGAGAACACCACCTTCTGTACATACTCTTTACTTTCTGTTATTTAGCTTAAATAATGCAAAAATAGTATTATCTCTCTGTGTTCTGAATTATCCATGCAATAAAAAATGTCCCAAAAATAAAAGTTCTCCAAATGCCCTGGAAACTTAACATGATTTTTTGTGGAATATTTTAAGATTTTTGGCACTGAGTATGCACCAGGGGGCTGCACCAGTGGGCCAGAAGGGTGGAGAGCGTGGCCTACCCCCCTGGGTGCGCCCCTTGTCCTCGTGGGCTCCACGTGGGCCCCCTCCACTTATTCCAGCACCCATCATATCCTTCTTCCTACGAAAAAAATCATTCACCATCTCAAACCCGTGTTCTAGCTCAGCTTGCTGCCATTTTCGATCTCCTTGCTCAATTCATCATTTGCAAAACTGATTTGGGGGATTGGTCTTTGGTGTGTGACTCCTCCAATGGTCCAATTAATTTTTGTTCTAGTGCTTTAGTTATTGCAAATTTTTGCTGATGTGGTTACCTTGTTCTTGAGCTTGCATGTGAAATTTATATGGTCCAAAGTAGTTTGATGCATGATATAGCCTCTAGACACTTGTAGGAGTACCTGCTATCAATTTTGTTGAGTTTGGTTCACTTTTATTTTGAGTCACTAAAAATTTCAAAAATTTCCAGAGAAATAAAATGATGAGGAGAATGTTGAGAGGCTCCTTGAGCCGGGGTTCGAAGGAAAAGGAGAATGAGGAGAAGGAGAAGCCCAAGTACAATCATCCCCATACCGCAGAGATTCGGACATGTGAATGGCCATGTGATGTATTCTTACAGGCGGTCGGAATTTATGAGGATTTCTGTTATTTTGGCCGAGAATGTAGGCATCACCGACTTCCTCCGCGACCAGTGTGATCAGTATCTCCTCCTAACTAATACTTTTGTGCAAAATTTTCATTTTCATTCTAGAAGATCACCACCCATGGTAGAATTTGATGTATATGATGAGCATAAGGAGATGAATCTTTATGACTTCTCTAAGGTATGCAAACTACCTTATGAAGGAAGCGTCGATGAACCACGTCTTAGAGACGTGGAAGATTTTATTGATGCAGTTACTGTAGGGAAAGGAGAAGGGTGTCAGAATCGAGAGTGGGGAGTTTAAATTTTCTACGCTATTATTCATTATTTGCAGGGAGATGTTTGGTTGGTCGCAGAGAGAGTGGAGGCCTTAGTGCCCCTGACCTTGCCATTTTGTGCCATGCTTTAATTCGTGATAGAACTTTTAGTTTGGGTGCTATGGTTGCTAAACGGTTGAGTTTAAACCATACTAAGGGTCCCATTTTTGGAGGGATCTTCGCCTCCCGCCTTGCTCGATGCTTTGAGATGCCCATTAGACATTATGAAGAAGAGGAGAAATTGCTACCCACTATTTATTTAAATTATGACAGCATGGTAGCGCGGAAATTTATTCTTCCGATGAGGAAAAGAAGCTTATTTATAATTTGTTATTCCGTCAGAATACTTTCCAAACTATTACTTTGCCTGCACATTTTTGTTTGATATTCATTCAGGCAAGTACACTATTTGGCCCGAGGACATCTATAGATTTTGGGGACTTCCACAACCCTTAATGCCTGAGCCAGCAACAGCCCTTGATCCTTATCATGAGCCTATCTTTCAGTGGGAGCCGCAGGAGCTCGCAAACTAGTGGAACCCCTAGAATCCACCTGAGTACCCAGGAGAGGGCTACTTTGAGCCGTGTCCTAGAACAACTTAGGCCAAAAGCCTAAGCTTGAGGGAGTATGTATTTCTCACCGACATTACACTCATGTTCACACATTTATCCCTGTTGTCGGTGCTCATACTTTTTCATTGTATTATCCATGTTAGTTTATTTTTATCGATTTCTTTTTGTGTGTTTGAAAACTTTAGAAAACCCAAAAATATTTCTTGCTTCTTTTTGTCTTTTCTTTCTAGTTAGTTTCTTAGTAGTTTGTAGTATTAAAAGAAAATCCAGAAAGATTTCACGTTCTTCTTTTGTTTGTTGGGAGCTTTCCTGTGTAAATAGTTTTTATTGTTCTTGTTTTTCTCTCTTCATAAAAACAAAAACTCCAAAAATATTTCATTGTGTTTCTTTAAAGTTATTTTCTTTTCCTTTGGGGATCGAGAGGAGAAGACCATGACGAATATGATGAGTGGCTCTCATATGCATTATTGTTGATCTAACAAAGAGCCCATATTACCTTCTATTCTCCTTTGAATAAATGTTGCAGATTCCAGCTTAGTCCAATGCACGTGCACTATTATTATTATTCACACCGTTTGGTTGTGCAAGTGAAAGGCAATAATGACGATATATGATGAAATGATTGAGATGGAGAAAAGCTGGTATGAACTCGACCTATTTTGTTTTTGTAAATATGATTAGCTTGTCATTCCTGATTTAGCCCATTATGAATGAAACATGTTTGCAATGACAATTAGAGATTATAGTTACTAATTCCATGCTTAAATCGCCAGGAGTTTATAATGGTTTACCTTGCGTGCCAACATGTTGTTAAAATGGTTGTGATGTAGTATGATAGGATGGTATCCTCCTTTGAATGATTTAAGTGGCTCGACTTGGCACATGTTCACAGATGTAGTTGAAACAAAATCAACATAGCCTCCACCATATTTATGTTCATGGTAATTTATATCCTACTCATGCTTGCACTCAATGTTGCTTAATCTCAAGGCATGTTTATGACCGTTGTCGCTCTCTAGCTGGTCGCTTCCCAGTCTCTTTCTAGCCTTCACCTGTACTAAGCAGGAATACTGCTTGTGCATCCACTTCCATAAACCCAAAGTTGTTCCATAAGAGTCCACAATACCAACCTATATGCGGTATTGATACGTCTCCAACGTATCTATAATTTTTGATTGTTCCATGTTATTATTTATGAAGTCTTGGATGTTTAATGGGCTTTATCATTCACTTTTATATCATTTTTGGGACTAACCTACTAACCCAAAGGCCCAGTCCAGATTGCTGTTTTTTTGCCTATTTTAGGGTTTTGCAGAAAAAGAATATCAAACGGAGTCCAAACTGAATGAAACCTTCGCGGGAGATATTTTTGGAGAAAATCACGCACAGGAAGCTTGAGAACCACGTCAGAGGATCGAGGAGCCACCCTCGAGGGTGGGGGGCGCGCCCCCTTTCCCAAGGCGCGCCCCCTGCCTCGAGGCCTCCTCAAGTGGCCCCCGGTGCCCTACTTCTTCCTATATAAGTCCACGTACCCCAGAAACTCCGAGAACAGAGAGAAAACCCTAATTCCACTGCCGTACCTTCTGTTCCCGTGGAGATCCCATCTTGGAGCCTGTTCCGGAGCTCCACCGGAGGGGGATCCATCACGGAGGCCTTCATCATCATCATCATCATCATCGCCCTCACCATGAGTTGTGATTAGTTACCGCAGACCTTTGGGTCCATAGCTAGTATCTAGATGGCTTCTTCTCTCTCTCCAGATCTCAATACAAAGTTCTCCTCGGTCTTCGAGGAGATCTATTCGATGTAATCTCTTTTTGCGGTGTGTTTGTCGAGATCCGATGAATTGTGAGTTTATGATCAAGGTTATCTATGAAAGATAATTGGTTCTTCTCTGAACTTTTTATGTGTGCTCATAATATCCTTGCAAGTCTCTTCGAATTATTGGTTTGGTTTGGCCTACTAGATCTATAGTTCTTGCAATGGGAGACGTGCTTGGCTTTGGGTTCAATCTTGCGGTGTCCTTTCCCAGTGGCAGTAGGGGCAGCAAGGCACGTATTGTATTGTTGCCATCGAGGATAAAAAGATGGGGTTTATATCATATTGCTTGAGTTTATCCCTCTACATCATGTCATCTTGCTTAAGGCGTTACTCTGTTCGTATGAACTCAATACACTAGATGCATGCTGGATAGCGGTCGATGTGTGGAGTAATAGTAGTAGATGCAGGCAGGAGTCGGTCTACTTGTCTCGGACGTGATGCCTATATACAATGATCATGCCTAGATACTCTCATAATTATTCGCTTTCCTATCAATTGCTCGACAGTAATTTGTTTAACCACCGTAGAATATCACTATCATGAGAGAATCCACTAGAGAAAACTATGGCCCCCGGGTCTATTCTCAACATATCAATCTACATCTACTTTACTTTTACCGCTTTTATTTGTTGTTTTATTAAACTAAAAATACCAAAAATATAAACTATCATCTCTATCAGATCTCACTTTCGTAAGTGACCGTAAAGGGATTGACAACCCCTTATCGCGTTCACTGCGAAGTTCTTATTTGTTTGTGCAGGTGCGAGGGACTCGCGCGTGGTCTCCTACTGGATTGATACCTTGGTTCTCAAAAACTGAGGGAAATACTTACGCTACTGTGCTGCATCTCCCTTTCCTCTTCGAGGGAATACAACGCAAGCTCAAGAGGTAGCAAGAAGAATTTCTGGCGCCGTTGCCGGGGAGGCTTACGCAAAAGTCATATACCAAGTACCTATCACAAACCCTTATCCTTCGCATTACAATTATTTGCCTCTCGTTTTCCTCTCCCCCACTTCACCCTTGCGGTTTTATTTGCCCTTCTTCTTGTCGTGTGTTTACCGTCTGCTTGCCTCTTGTCTGCTAATGTTGCCATGTGCCTTCTATTTGCTTGCATCTTTGCTTGCTAAAAATCTATTGTTATGTATCACCTTAAAGTGTTCTATTTGGATCATCTTCGATCCTTATGCTCTCGTGCTGAAACCCCAACTAGCCTAGTTGATGGGAAATCTTTAGATGAGCATGCTCATTTTGTGCGTCACCATTTGTCTGAAAAAGGGAGACTCTTATGGGATCAAATAAACAGATTGCTATGTTATGCTTGGAACCTTTGTGAAATTTGTGATTTTACTTGTTGCTCTAAGAACCCTAAAAAACACCTCCCCTACCTATGTGAGTTTAATGATAATGAAATCTTATCCTCTTATGCAAAGAGTGTTTATAGTTACAACGATATCGAACAAATTGAATAATTTGTTGCTTTTAAGGGTGCTTATGAAATTGCTTCTTTGATTGAAAAGTATGATATTACTCTCTACGAATCTGAAAATTTTGACATACTTAAATATTGCTTTGAAAACTATGCTCATAATGCCTATGTCAAAGAATTTATTGAAAGAATGACCGCTGCTTTGAAAGAAAATAATGATATGCATGAATCTATAGATAATTTTGTTTCCGATGATTTGATTGAAATATCCCTTGATGAACATGATGCTTGCTATCCTTGTGGCTATGATGCCAATATTTATGAAGATGAATTTGCTATAGTTCCTTATGTGAAACATGAGATCGTTGCAATTGCACCCATACTTGATAGTTCCTTCAATGAAAAGCATGATTGCAATGATGTTATTATAAATTCTCTTAATGTCAATTGTGCTAATGATACGCAATACCCTAAGCTTGGGGATGCTTATTTTGCTATGCCCACTACTTGTTGCAATGATCATGATTTGGGTGATGATTCTTACGATCTTGGAAATTTATTTAAACCCCATCATGAATATGAGATTGATAATGATGTTTGCCATAATATTGAAAGTGGATTTGAAAGAGTGTCAACTTTTGATCCCACTACTTTAGATATTGATCAATCTTATGTTTTTTTTTGATAAAAGTGGGTTTGGGAAGGTCATGACTTTAGTTAATGTTACTCCCACTATTTTGGAAGAGTGTCAACTTCGTATGCATGTGGATCGTGTTGAGAATATGTTATGTGATAGCTATATTGTTTAATTTTCTTATGATCCTACATGCAATTATTATGAGAGAGGAAAATATGGTCGTAGAAATCTCCATGTTACTAAATTACCTCTCGTTATGTTGAGATTGCTATTGTTTGTTTCTTCTTCCTTGCATAGGCTAGATTTTGCTTGTCTTGCTAATTTGTTTTCCTATAAAATGCCTATGCATATGAAGTATGTTAGACTTAGATGTGATTTTCACTTGCTTTATGATGCTCTTTGTGTGCTTCAATTCTTATCTTTCATGTGAGCATCATTGAATTATCAATGCCTAGCTAAGGGGCGTAAAACAATAGCGCTTGTTGGGAGGCAACCCAATTTTTTGTTTTTTGTTTTTGTTGCTGTTAGGGAATAAATATTGCATATAGCCTCTGATTAGATGTGGTTTCATGTTTTGTTTAGTGTTTGTGCCAAGTAGAACCTTTGGAAAGACTTGTGTGGAGTTTATATGATCTTGCTGTGAAAAACAGAATCATTAGCGCTCGCTAAAGTAGTCGTGGGATTTTACCGGAGCGTGCTTTTTAGTTTATTATTTTTCCAGATGATTGGTAGACAAATTACGAAAATTTTCCAATTTAGTTTGAATTTTTTGGAGTTCCAAAAGTAGGCGAATCCTGCAGATTACTACAGACTGTTCTGTCTTTGACAGATTCTGTTTTTTCGTGTGTTGTTTGCTTATTCCGATACATCTATGAGTAGTATTGGAGGATATGGACCATATAGAAGTTGGAGTATAGTAGGTTTAACACCAGTATAAACAAATAATGAATTCATTGCTGTACCTTTGAGTGGTGGTTTGCTTTCGTATACTAACGGAGCTCACGAGAATTTTTGTCTAAGTTTTGTGTTGTGAAGTTTTCAAGTTTTGAGTATTGCTTTGATGGACTATGGAACAAGGAGTAGCAAAGTCCTAAGCTTGTGGATGCCCATGGCACCCCAAGTAAATTCAAGATAATCAAAAGCCTAAGCTTGGGGATGCCCCGGGAAAGCATCCCCTCTTTCGTCTTCATCCATCGGTAACTATACTTGGAGCTATATTTTTATTCGCAACATGTTATGTGTTTTGCTTGGAGCGTCTAGTATAATTTGAGTCTTTACTTGTTAGTTTGCCACAATCATCCTTGCTGGACACACCTATTCGAGAGAGTTAAATATGGCCTAGAAATTGTTAGAACGCTCTATGTGCTTCACTTACATCTTTTGAGTTGAATAGTTTTTGCTCTAGTGCTTCACTTATATCTTTTAGAGCACGGTGGTGGTAATATTTTGTAGAAATTGTTGAACTCTCATGATTCACTTATATCTATTTGAGAGTCTATTAAAACAGCATGGTAATGTGTTTAGGCTAAAAGAACTAGTCTTCACATGATAAACGTCCAATGTCAATGTAGTAAAAAAATTCACACCAAGTGCATTGAATAGAATGAGATGTTGGATGCTTGATAATTGTTTTGAAAGATGAGGATAGTTATATTAGAGTCATGCTAGTGGAGTTATTATTAAATTTAGAAATACTTGTGTTAAGGTTAGTGATTCCCGTATCATGCACGTATGGTGAACCGCTATGTGACGAAGTTAGAGCATGAGGTATTTGTAGAGTGCCAACCTTTGTGTGGAGGTCAGGGGCGCGCGATAGTTAACTCCTACCAACCTCCCCCCTAGGAGCATGCATTGATTGCTTTGTTTTGATGACTCGTAGATTTTTGCAATAAGTATATGAGTTCTTATGACTAATGTTGAGTCCATGGATTATACGCACTCTCACCCTTCCACCATTGCTAGCCTCTCTTGTACCGCACAACTTTCGCCGGTGCCAAAACCCACTATATATCCTTCCTCAAAACAGCCACCATATTGTTCCTCAAAACAGCCACCATACCTACCTATCATGGCATTTCCATAGCCATTCCGAGATTTATTGCCATGCAACTTTCCATCGCTCCATTTATATGACACGCATCATATGGTCATATTGCCATGCATGATCATGTAGTTGACGTCGTAGTTGTGGCAAAGCCACCGTACATAATTTTGTAGGGATACACACCCACTAGTTTCTTTTGTTGAGCTTTCATTCATATTTAGCTCTAGTGCATCCGTTGCATGGCAATCCCTACTCATTCACATTGATATCTATTGATGGGCATCTCCATAGCCCGTTGATACACCTAGTCGATGTGAGACTATCTACCTTCTTTTTGTCTTCTCCACAACCACCTCTATTCCACCCATAGTGCTATATCCATGGCTCACGCTCATGTATTGGGTGAAAGTTGAAAGGTTTGAAAAGATAGAGTATGAAAACAAATGCTTGGCTGAAATCGGGGTTGTGCATGATATGAATATTTTGTGTGATGAAGAGGGAGCATAGCCAGACTATATGATTTTGTAGGGATAACTTTCTTTAGCCGTAGTATTTTGAGAAGACATGATTGCTTTGTTAGTATGCTTGAAGTATTGTTATTTCTTATGTCAATATAGACTTTTATCTTGAATCTTTCAGATTTGAACATTCATGCCACAATTAAGAGAATTACATTGAAAAACTATATTGGTTAGCATTCCACATCAAAAATTCTTTCTTTCTCATTTACCTACTCGAGGACGAGCAAGAATTAAGCTTGGGGATGCTTGATACTTCTCCAACGTATCTATAATTTTTGATTATTCGATGCTATTATTTATGAAGTCTTGGATGTTTAATGGGCTTTATCATTCACTTTTATATCATTTTTGGGACTAACCTACTAACCCAAAGGCCCAGTCCAAATTGCTGTTTTTTGCCTATTTCAGGGTTTTGCAGAAAAAGAATATCAAACGGAGTCCAAACGAAATGAAACCTTCGCAAGAGATATTTTTGGAGAAAATCACGCACAGGAAGCTTGAGAACCACGTCAGAGGATCGAGGAGCCGCCCTCGAGGGTGGGGGCGCGCCCCCCTTCCCAGGGCGCGCCCCCTGCCTCGAGGCCTCCTCAAGTGGCCCCCGGTTCCCTCCTTCTTCCTATATAAGTCCAGGTACCCCAGAAACTCCGAGAACAGAGAGAAAACCGTAATTCCACCATCGTACCATTTGTTCCCGTGGAGATCCCATCTTGGAGCCTATTCCGTAGCTCCACGGGAGGGGGATCCATCACGGAGGCCTTCATCTTCATCATCATCATCGCCCTCACAAGAGTTGTGAGTAGTTTACCACAGACCTTCGGGTCCATAGCTAGTGTCTAGATGGATTCTTCTCTCTCTCTCCGGATCTCAATACAAAGTTCTCCTCGGTCTTCGCGGAGATCTATTTGATGTAATCTCTTTTTGCGGTGTGTTTGTCAAGATCCAATGAATTGTGAGTTTATGATCAAGGTTATCTATGAAAGATATTTGGTTCTTCTCTGAACTTTTTATGTGTGCTCATAATATCCTTGCAAGTCTCTTCGAATTATTGGTGGTTTGGCCTACTAGATCTATAGTTCTTGCAATGGGAGAAGTGCATGGCTTTGGGTTCAATCATGCGGTGTCTTTTCCCAGTGACAGTAGGGCAGCAAGGCACGTATTGTATTTTGCCATCGAGGATAAAAAGATGGGGTTTATATCATATTGCTTGAGTTTATCCCTCTACATCATGTCATCTTGCTTAAGGCGTTACTCTGTTCGTATGAACTCAATACACTAGATGCATGCTGGATAGCGGTCAATGTGTGGAGTAATAGTAGTAGATGCAGGCAGGAGTCGGTCTACTTGTCTCGGACGTGATGCCTATATACAATGATCATGCCTAGATAGTCTCATAATTATTCGCTTTTCTATCAGTTGCTCGACAGTAATTTGTTTACCCACCGTAGAATATCGCCATCATGAGAGAAGCCACTAGAGAAAACTATAGCCCCGGGGTCTATTCTCAACATATCAATCTACATCTAATTTACTTTTACCGCTTTTATTTGCTGTTTTATTAAACTAAAAATACCAAAAATATAAACTATCATCTCTATCAGATCTCACTTTTGTAAGTGACCGTAAAGGGATTGACAACCCCTTATCACGTTGGCTGCGAAGTTCTTATTTTTTTGTGCAGGTGCGAGGGACTCGCGCGTGGTCTCCTACTGGCTTGATACCTTGGTTCTCAAAAACTGAGGGAAATACTTATGCTATTGTGCTGCATCTCCCTTTCCTCTTCAAGGGAATACAACGCAAGCTCAAGAGGTAGCAGGTATTTACCTGCCCTTCCGAGTAAATTTGCATGTGCCAATCTCTAAACCTTACAAAAAATCATGTTTTGTATGACCAAATCGCTCATCTGGCGACTGGGGGCTGTCTTTATCTTCCATGCTAGGTGTGTTATTCTGACGATGGGTAGACTCCATTTGTCATTCATGATAAAATGGTTGGTAATCGGGATGCCCAGTCCCATGCTCAAAATCAAATCGCAAATAATTAGACAAAGCTCCCCCAGGACTACTGTTGGTTTGGACGGTGCTCTTTTTTCGGATAAGCCGTGGAGTGTGTTTGATGGTGGAGGGGGAGTAAAACTTTACCATTCTGTTTGGGAACCGCCTATAATGTAGGTAGCATAGAAGATATTGAGAACTCTTGTTCGTAGTGTTGACAAAGAAAGCATACCGCTCAAAATTATATTCATCTCTAATTTGAAAACTTAAGCTCTCGCACCTCTGCAAATCTCTGCTTCCCTTTGTGAAGGGCCTATCTATTTAGTTTTATTGTTGTGTCATCATCCTCTTATAAAAAGCACCAGTTGGAGAGCACCTCTGTCATTTATATGCGTTGTTATTAATTGATATTGAGTATGAGTGTGACTGGCTCTCTTTCACCATGAATTACAATGTCTAGTTAGTCCTTGATCTTCTTAGGTGCTCTCCATTTATTTTTTGTGGTCTCAGAAAGGGCTAGCGAGATACCATTTTATTATATTATATCATGATTGTTTTGGAAAAGTGTTGTCATCCGAGATTTATTATTATTGCTCGCTAGTTGATTATGTCATTGATATGACTAAACATGAGACCTAAATGTTATTCTGAATATGGTTAGTCCATAATCTTTGCTGAAAACTTGAATGCTGGCTCTACATATTTGCAACAACAAGATCAAACAAAGTTTGTAAAAGTTTTTCTTTATCAGTTTCAGTTTGTCAACTGAATTGCTTGAGGACAAGCAATGGGTTAAGCTTGGGGGAGTTGATACGTCTCCATCGTATCTACTTTTCCAAACTCTTTTGCCCTTGTTTTGGACTCTTATTTGCATGATTTGAATGGAACTAACCCGAACTGACGTTGTTTTCAGCAGAATTGCCTTGGTGTTATTTTTGTGCAGAAATAAAAGTTCTCGGAATGACCTAAAATTTCACGGAGAATATTTTTAGAATATATTAAAAATACTGGCGAAAAGAACTACTGGAGGGGCCCCACACCCTGGCCATAAGGGTGGGGGCACCCCCCTAGTGCGCGCCTCCTACCTTGTGGGACCCCTGGACCTTCCCCGACGCCAACTCCAACTCCATATAACCTATTTCGGGGAGGAAAAAGTCAGAGAGAAGATCCCATCATGTTTTACGATACGGAGCCGCTGCCAGCTCCTGTTCATCATCAGCAGACCTAATCTGGAGTACGTTCTGCGCTCCGGAGAGTGGAGATCGTCGCCGTCGTCATCACCAACCATCCTCCATCACCAATTTCATGATGCTCACCGCCGTGCGTGACTAATCCCATCATAGGCTTGCTGGACGGTGATGAGTTGGATGAGATTTATCACGTAATCAAGTTAGTTTTGTTAGAGTTTGATCCCTAGTATCCACTATGTTCTGAGTTTGATGTTGCTTTGACTTTGCTATACTTAATGCTTGTCACTAGGGCCCGAGTGCCATGATTTCAGATGTGAACCTATTATGTTTTTATGAATATATTTGTGTTCTTGATCCTATCTTGCAAGTCAATAGTCACCTACTATGTGTTATGATCCGGCAACCCTGGAGTGATAATAGCCAGGACACTTCTCGGTGATGACCATAGTTTGAGGAGTTCATGTATTCACTAAGTGCTAATTGCTTCCTCGCTACTTTCCCGAGGTGCGTTGGTATTTCCCTTCAAGAGAAAAGGGGATGCAGCAAGAGTGAAGTAAGTATTTCCCTCAGTTTTTGAGAACCAATGTATCAATCCAGTAGGAGATCACACACTAGTCGCCAAATACCTGCACAAACAATCAAACAACTTGCACCCAATGCTATAAAGGGGTTTTCAATCCCTTCTAGGTTATTTGCAAAAGTGAGATCCAATAGAGATAAATGAACAATTAAAGTAAATATTTTTGGGTTTTTGGTTTATAGATTGAAAAGTAAAATACTCCAAAATAGTAGATTGGAAACTTATAAGATGTAAAAGAGACCCGGGGGCCATAGATCTTACTAGAGGCTTCTCTCATGATAGCAAGTATTACGGTGGGTGAAAAATTAACTGTCAAGCAATTGATAGAAAAGCGAATAATTATAACGATATCTATGGCAATGATCATGAATATAGGCATCACGTCCGTGACAAGTAGGCCAACTCATGCCTGCATCTACTACTATTACTCCATGCATCGACCACTATCTAGCATGCATCTAGTGTATTAAGTTTATAAAAACAGAGTAACGCAATAGGTAAGATGACATGATGTAGAGGAATCAACACAAGCAATATGATGAAAACCCCATCTTTGTATCCTCGACGACAAAAATACAATACGTGTCATGTCCCTTTTTTCACTGGGATTGAGCAACACAAGATTGAACCCAAAGCAAAACACTTCTCCCATTGCAAGAAAAATCAATCTAGTTGGCCAAACCAAACCGATAGTTAGAAGAGAATTACTAAGATACCAAATCATGCGTATAAGAGTTCGGAGAAGACTCAAATATTATTCATAAATAATCTGATCATAACCCCATAATTAATCGGATATTGACAAACACACTGCAAAAGAAGATTACATCAGATAGATCTCCAAGAACAACGAGGAGAACATGGTATTGAAGAACAACGAGAGAGAAGAAGCCATCTAGCTACTAGCTATGGACCCGTAGGTCTGTGGTAAACTACTCACACTTCATCGGAAGGACAATAGGGTTGATGTAGATGCCCTCCGTGCTTGATTCCCCCTCCGGCAGAGTACCAGAAACGGCCTCCAGATGGGATCTCGCGAGAACAGAAGGTTACGATGGTGGAAAAGTGGTTTTGATGGATGTTCTAATGTTTCTGAAATATATTGGTATATATAGGCTGAAGAATTAGGTCAGGAGATGCTCGAGGGGCCCACAAGGGAGGGGGCGCGCCCTACCCCCGAGGGAGCGCCCTCCGTCCTTGTGGCCGCCTCGCAGCTCCCCTGACGTGCACTCCAAGTCCATCTCATGTCTTCTGGTCCAAGAAAAATCCTCGTGAAGTTTCGTTCCGTTTGGACTCCATTTGATATTCCTTTTCTACGAAACTAAAAAACAAGGAAAAACAGAAACTGGCACACGGCTCTGGGTTAATAGGTTAGTCCCAAAAATCATATAAAATAGCATATAAATGCATATAAAACATCCAAGATAGATAATATAATAGCATGGAACAATAAAAAATGATAGATACGTTGGAGATGTATCACTAATGCTTTGGTTCGGTACTCTATTAAAAGGAGGCCTTAATATCCCTTAGTTTCCATTAGGACACCACTGCCGCGGAAGTGTAGGACAAAAGATTTCATGCAAGTTCTTTTCCATAAGCATGTAGGACTATATTCGGAATACATGCCTACATTACATTGATGAATTGGAGC
The DNA here is from genome assembly GCA_902687465.1 of Secale cereale. Lineage (NCBI taxonomy): Eukaryota > Viridiplantae > Streptophyta > Magnoliopsida > Poales > Poaceae > Secale > Secale cereale. Next base: position 583,265,306 of record LR738710.1, read on the forward strand.
TAGTTATGTGTCACCCTAGGTTATAACTGCTACATGATGAATATTATCCGACACCTATCATTGCCGATCCATTGCCTACGAGTTCCTTCCATATTGATACTTGCTTTGTTACTTTCGTTACTACTGTTGTCACCATCACTACAAAACTTCTACTGTTACTTTTGCCACTGTTACCGCTACTTCCATATTACTTTGCTGCTAAATACTTTGCTGCAGATATTAAGTTTTCGAGGTGTGGTTGAATTGACAACACAACTGCTAATACTTCAGAATATTCTCTGGCTCCCCTTGTGTCGAATCAATAAATTTGGGTTGAATACTCTACCCTCGGAAACTGTTGAGATCCCCTATACTTGTGGGTTATCACGGATGCCCCGGATAGCATCCCCTCATTCGTCTTCAATATTATCGGTAACCTCACTCAAAACTTTATTTTTATTCATCACATGATTTGTGTTTTACTTGGCGTGTCATTTTCTTTTAACCGGATTTTCTTGCTGCTATTTAGAATCATGTTTTGTATCTTTTATGTCAAAAAAAAATTCAAGTATAGCCTTTAACATGCTTAGTTTGCATGTTCATGAGTTGTTGTTTGAAAACAGAAAGTTTTCAGTTATTGCTTTAAATCTCCAAAAATGCCATAATGTGATAAAAGATTGAAATTTCGACAGAGTAAGCTATGATAAACTTAATACAGTGTGGAAAGTTTTCATAATTTTTTTGAGTTAAATAAGTATGATTTTGTTTCATCCTTTACAGATTGTTCTGTTTAGACATATTTTTGTTATGATTGAATTGTTTGCATATGTTTTCTTGTTTAATGATTCTATTTGCGGAGAGGGGTATTAAATATGAAGAGGCATTTAGTATGCAATGTTTAATTATAATTTTAGTACTTTGTTACAGTGGATAATTTTAAGGTTTTGCATTGATTTACACTAACTTATCTCACTAGTTCTTGTTAAGTTTGGTGTGGATGGAGTTTTTAAGATTTAGGAAAACCATTATATGAGAGGAATTAAGGAGATACAATAATTCAAGCTTGGGGATGCCCAAGGCTCCCCAAGTCAATATTTCAATCAGTCTCAAGCATCTAAGCTTGGGGATGCCCCGGTAGGCATCCCACCTTTCTTCATCAACAACTATAGGTTAGCCTCGGATGAGCCTAATTTTTATTTGTTCACATGATATGTGCTATTCTTGGTGTGTAATTTTATTTTATTTTTCTTAGTTGTTTGAATAAAATACTTTGTTCTAAAATTTTAAATTAGAGAGAGTCCTCACATAGCTACTTAATTGTTTGACTACTCATTTGTCTTCACTTATATCTTTTGGAGTAGTTTGTCCTTCACTCTTGTGCTTCACTCATATCCTAAAAGTAATTTGTTGTAAGAATTGAATATCATAAATCACAAATTATATATGCTTCATATTCTTGTCCCATGGGGAGTAATCACATATAAGAAGTATAGTGGTAAAATTTATTGAAAGTTAGGAAACATGGCATTTGGTCACTTGAACAATTCATGAAATACTATTGAAGGAAGAGAGATTTCACATATAAATATGATATCTCGGACATCTTCTATGATTGTGATCACCCATTAATTATTTTCAGACTTGATCAAGTAGTTGATGTTGGACAAGGAAGATAATTTAATGGGTTATGTTTGCTTATATTCACATAGAAGTTATATTGTCATGGATCCTCTAACATGTGATGCTTGATCATAATATTTTGCTAGCCAAAATTCCATACTAAGTAGAGATACTACTTGTGCATCCAAAAACCCTTTGACCCACTTTCTTGCCATAAGAGTCCACCATATCTACCTATGGATTTAATAAGATCCTTCAAGTAAGTTGTCATCGGGGAAAAAAGCAATAAAAATTGCTCCTAAATATGTATGATATTTTATTGCAAGGGAAAATAAGCTTTGTACAAACTTGTGATGGTAAATAAATAAAAGTGATAAACTACACAATAAAGGTTGCTATCACAAGGAACAATATAAAGTGGCATTCCTTTATATTAAGAGTTTGCACATCCAAGAATCAAAAGCGCATGACAACCTCTTCTTCTCTCTGTGAAGTGCCTATCTTTTAGTTTTAAGCTTTTACTTTTATGCAAGAGACAATGGTATTCATCCTCCTTTCAACCTTAATTATTCTCCACTTGGCAAGCATCATGTGGTAGGGAATGATCCCAGCACATATATCCAGTTGAATATTAATCATGAGTTACTATTGTTGACATTAACCCTGAGATAAGTAAGTTGGGAGAAAAAATATTAAGCCCCTATCTTCCTTTGTGTCCGATTGAAAAAGTTTCTTCTAAAAATATGCTTTGAGTGTCAGCAATCATGGAAGACTAAATGATAGTTAAGTATGTGGAATTTGTCAAATCAAAGCTCTTACACAGAACCTTCCTGAAAATAAGATGAATTGTAATTGTTCGATGGCTGAAAACATAGTTTGCTAGTTTTCAAGAAAGTTTATGGTTTATACTTTAACATGTGGATAGCTTGCTACTTGATCGTGCGAATTTTTATGAGAAATGAGCTACTGATTATGATACATAAGTATGCTAGAAAAAGTGATTGAAATTATCATTGATCAAACTTACGCACTATGCTATCATCCACACTTCATAAATTATTTCTTTTATCATTTACCTACTCAAGCAAGAGCATGAATTAAGCTTGGGGATGCTGGTATGTATCCAACGTATCTATAATGTATGAAGTATTCATGTCATATTTACCAAAGTTCTACATAGTTTTGGTGCACTTTTATATGATTTTGATAGATTAACCTATTGACCTAGTGCCCGAGTCAGTTCGTGTCTTTTCGCTATTTTGTTGTTTTACAGAAAATCCATACCAAATGAAGTCCAATTGCCACAAAACTTTACGTTGATATTTAATGGACAAGAGACCCCAAGGATCCTCACAGGTGGATCAGGGGGTGGCCAAGGGAGACACGAGCCAGGGACGCGCACCCCTGAGCTCGTGCGCCCCTGGAATACCCCTCCCTGACATGAAATCTATGCAAAAATTCCTATAAATATATATACCCCCAAAACTTAACCTAGAATTTCCGCTCTGTCACCGCAAGCCTTTGTTCCAAAGCAATCTCATCCGGAGACCTATTTTGACACCCTGCCCGAGGGGGAAATCATCACCGGAAGCCATCTTCATCATCTCGGCAGTCTCCATGACTAGGAGGGAGTAGTTCACCCTCAGGGCTGACGGTATGTACAAGTACTCATGTGTTTGATATCTCTCTCTCTTTTTCTCTCTTTATCTCTCTCATGTTCTTGATTTGGCATGATACCATGGGCTTTGTTAATATAGTTGGATCATATGGTGTTCTTCCCTCTCTATATTGTTGTGATGAATTGAGTTTTTGTTATGTTGGATTGAATATTTTGGAGTTGATAACACTTGACGTATGTCTTGCATGTGGATAACCGTGGTGGCAATGGGTGTTCTATTGAGTCACTTGATATATGTTTTGGTAATCAACTTGCATATTCTCGTGGTGACAATGGGCTAATCTAGGCACATAGGTTGATACATGTTTTCATCCTACTTTCTCCAATAGAAACTTTGGGGTACTCTTTGAAGTTCTTTGTGATCGATTGAATAATATGAATTTGAAATTGTTTGATGCATAAATAATAGTTAACTCGCGGATACCTACGGTGACATTGTAGTATCTAGCTGACATTAGAGTTGATTGATGCATACCATATGGTGTTATTTTAGTATGAACTCTAGGGCTGTTTGTGACACTTATAGGGATGGATCAATAGATTGATCGGAAAGGAAAACTTTGAGGTGGTTTTCCACGTACAAAAATTGCATCTTATGTTCTTTGCTATTGATAAGAACTTCAGAGTGAATCTTTGTCACATGTTGAGGGATTGTTATATGATTCAGTTATGTTTGCACTGTTGAGAGATTGCACTAGTGAAAGTATGGACCCCAGTCCTTGTTATCAAGCATTTCAATACCATTTGTGCTCACTTTTACTACTTGCTACCTTGTTGTTTTTATTATTTCAAACATATATCTACTGCTCATAGGACACTTGTATCACCATCTCTTCACTGAACTAGTGCACCTATACAATTTACCATTGTATTCGGTGTGTTGGGGAGACAACAGGTTTCTTCTGTTTAATTGTAGGGTTGTAAGAGAGAGAACATCTTCATCCTACACCTCTCACGTACTGATATACCTTAGCTTGTCCACTTGAGGGACATTTGTCGTTTTCCTACATAACTCTGCGCTTGGAGGCTAAACAGAGTCTACAAGAAGAAAAGTTACATAGTAGACAACATATGCTGATGATGCTCTCCTCGTGCTCATTTTGTTGACATTACGATGGGATCCAGTTTATAAAAGTTTTATAGGTGGACGGTCTGCGTCGGTTTCCACGTCAAACGGGTGCTCATACGGGCATGTGCACCCGTATGGAACGTCATATTTTGCTTTGTTTTTGCACAAACATCTCTTATTGATTCCTTCCTCTTCCATTCTCCATCCTTTCCATTCCCACACTTGATTTCTTCCCTTTTTAGCCCATTTCCTATGGAAACACATCTAAACGAGGATTTGTGGAATCATTTGCATTCATTAGTCATTAGTAACAATATCGGAGAGAATATCTATTTTAAATGAAATATCACGGTTTAAACAAAGGTGAATGTGTGTAAAAATATAACTCATGACCCACCTCCACAAAATTTCAGCCAAATACCTATAGTCAATCTCTCTCCATCTTTGGTCAAAGTTCCTGTCGAGAAATTTTGCTAGAAGAGGCTGACCAAAATAGTGTAGCTTTTAAAGAAGCAAAGCCATAGGGGAGCACCATGTTTAAGGGACTAAGTGTTGGATATGGTCTGCAAGGCCAGGTCACACTGCATGCACCAGTCCATATGGTGATCGCGAGGCTTGCCCGAGCCTGGCATGCCAAACTGCGTGCTCTGGTTGTCAGCCCCCTCAGCCACCGTCCAAACGACAATCTCACGCACTGCAGCTTATCTATAGCATCGTCCACACCCACCCCCTCATCCACGTAGCTGCACTGGAACCCCTCCCAACACTAACAAGCGGCTCGCCAGAAGCAAACATGGCTCGGCCACAGGTGTACAATGACTCGTAGCGATCGACCAGCCCCACTTTGTCCGCCTGGCACTACGCCCATGCTCTTGCTCCCCACTACCTCCCTCTATACTATTCTCATTGCCCTTATGCAAGCCACAGTCGCACCAATAGGTTCTCCATGGCACAACCAGAGCTTGGCATCTTCGTTTGCTATAATGGAGCTCTTCCCAAGACTTCTCCGCACCCACAGCACCACCACTGGCCACAAAACAAACATAAAAGCCCCGGGGCAAGTCCAGGAGGGCCTCTAGCCTCGAATCCTTGTTGAAGCTCCATCGCAGATCCCCACGGCCATGGCTCTCCTTCGATCATCCCTAGCCTCTACCACAGCTTCCTTCGAGTGTGTCTTGTTCTCCTGAGCAAGCTATGGCGGTTGGTTGCTCCAATTGACATCGGGAACTCCAACTCCGATGAGTTTCACCGCCCGCCGAGAAGGAAGCTAAGTTTTTCGTCCGTCCACCTCTGGTCGTGCTGCGGAGGAAAGTAACATTGTTGGAGAAGACTGAGAATATTGTGACACTCCACTGGATTAAGGCAACCACATCACCCATTTGCATGATGGCATTGAAATGACCATGGTTTTCAAATGAATATTCGGGGTAGTTTTGCATATTCATTAATTGAGGATATGATGACTATACTTGCTTTATTCATGCTCATACTTATACCATGTTCATGATTGCATTTAGCATGTTCAATGATTATTTGTTAAGTACTAGTCTATGTGTGATCACTTGTTACTTTCATTCACATAGTGATAGAAATGTTATGATATTAAACAAATTGTTGCTCTGGTGAGTTTATTTTGCTATGACTTAGATCATGTTAGTCAAGTTAAGATCATCATTAAATAAACTTGAACTAACATGTTGATCAATTAGTAGTGCCACTGAGCCGAAATCACTGGTGCGACCACATTCGCCACTATGAGAAGTCCCTGACTTGGTATATTGACGTGCCTTTTATTGGTATCACCAAAGAGGGGAGCTTATGCGTGCATGCTATCCTAGCCCAGTAGGCGGCAATAACCTTGTGAGCCTGGGTTATATGGTACTGGGTTCCCGTTTGGGACCGTTCTGTTTAGCCACGAGGTGGTAGGTGTCACGAGAGGTGACATATGGGACACCTAGGACATAACCTGGGGGGTATGCTAATGGTATGGTAAGAGTGTCATGTGGTAGTCAAGTTTTGTTGAAGCGGCACCGGTCCACCCGTAGGTGAAGTGCATGGAAGTACGGGGCCAGGAGCTTCATGGTGTGGGTAAAGTGCGCGACCTATGCAAATTGTATGAATCTATTTGAATAGCCGTGTCCATGGTTATGGACACATTTTGTACTAGGTCACACTATTGATAAACTTTAATGATGGAAGAACTCGTCGTAAAGGTGTTATGATATTGATCTTGAAGTGTTTGTGGAAAGAAATTGGTTGATCTTTAAGTGGTCATGGGATGATCACGAGCATGAGTAAGTTGGTCCATGTGACCTTAAACACCAACCCATGTCTTAGTAAGCTCAACAGTAATGGTATAATCTATTACATCATGTTGATAATCTCTTAACCTATAAATGTCATGCTATTGTTTGTCTTGATTGCTTTGGTTGTTTTGAGCTTGCGAGTACATTTAAAGTACTCACCTGGCTTATCATGCCAGATGTACGAGAATCCGTGCATGGAGATGTTGACGATTTGTACTTCACAAACTAGGGTGTGTCCCAACAATGTCCCTTTGGAACGGAGTCCCATCACCTAGTTATTCCACTGTCGTGTAGTATTCCACCACTAGTGTAGAGGCCCCTGAGTTGTTTCATAAATAATTTACATATTGCTGTCGCACGAGATGTGCCGCTTTGCCTCACTATCCTATATAACCCCAAACCTTTGTACTCGTATGATATTAATGAAACAGTTGTTTCTATTCCAAGATGTTGTGTGTTGCCAGAAGACATGATCTCTAGGTTGGTAACACAAGGTAAAACGATTGCTCTAAGCCTGGGTGCCACATTAGGAGCTTGAGAGAAATTCACCGAAAATGTTTTGGGAATATCAAAAATGTTTTGGAGAGAGAACTAGATGTGTTTTGGATAAAATCGGAAGCATGTAGGGGAAAACCGGAGGAGTCTAGGAAAATCGGGAAAATCCCATGATTCTAGGAAGACCACCAAATGGTATGTGTTTTGGAACCTTCCAGATAAATATATAGCTCCCCATGGGTTTCCCCTTTGGCTAGGCCCAATTATGGGGCACACACATGGGCCTAACAGCCCAAGAGTGGGTCACCCCTCCCCTTGGCTTCGGGGCCAAGCCTCCTCGGTGCACCTAGGGTTTGGAGGGGGGCACCCCTTGTGATGAGCGACCTAGGGAGGAAGGGAGCCCCTCCTCCAAGTCTATTTCCATCCCTTGCGCCTATATAAATGTGAGGGGCCATCCCCTCAAAGGTATTTGATCCCACGCAAAGGGATGTAGATGAGATTAGATCTCTTGTTGGAAAATATAGTAGAAAACAAAAATTGTCCTACAAATGGATCTCCCAATACAACTATGAAGATGTATATGAGATTAGATCTTGTCGGTACCAACAAGAGTGCAAGGGAAGATGTGTTGTTGTAGATCGTTGGTCAGGACCCCGATCCTAAGTCACACCGATCTAGCTGTAACACGTCATATCACTTTGCGGCCTCACGCACGGTAACCCCACAGGTGCCACCTTACCTGGCCCGGGACCGTTTGCGCATTTTGGCACACGTATATGACAGTGTCGCTAGCATCCATATGACAGAGAACCCGGGCCGACATGGCTAGTTATAAACCAGAAGTGGCACTAGATTACAGAGACAGGCATCCATGACCCAGCAACGAACGTGTCGGTCATCAACGTATGAACCCAAGTCGTAGCAAGCTACATGGACTTAAAGGAACAACGCGTGACATTTCCCCTAAGGGACAGACACAGGAACGAAGAAGGACACATGCCGGCCAGCCTATGTGTTCCGAGCAGTAGCAAGCTACCAAGGCTCATTGGAATGACTAGGAGGCATTTCCCTGTAAGGTAGGCTAACAAAGGAAAACAACTAGGTGTCGGATCCCACACATACCAAGCATTTCAACCATACACACAATATGCTCAATATGTGCAAATACAACATTGCATCACAACAGAACTCTATGACTCAAAGTACTTTATTTAAGAGGCTCCAAGAGCCATACATAACATATCCATACAGGTAGGGGTCACATGACCCAACACTCAAGTCATACAGTCATACAAGCACAAGCGGAAGCTACATGTCTGAGTACAGACAACTTAGAAAATAAAACAGGCTTGGTGTAGCCTGACTATCTACAAGGCCCTTCACAAGCTCCAGATTTCCGTCTAGGTGTCAAGCTACTCGTCGACGTCAACGTCTATGTAGAACCCATCAGCAGGGGCAGGGTTCTCCTCTGCAATAGTTATTAAGCAAACATGAGTACAAAGGTACTCAGCAAGTCTTACCACAGAACCTATCATACATGCAACATTATCAAAGGGGGTAGTGGAGTTCATAGCAGAAAGCCAGCTTTGACTCTTGGCTAACCTATACTACAACTCTCAACGGGTTGCAAGATGTTATTACGAACACGAGTCATCTACTCACCACAGCAATACACCACCGAGGATCCTCTCCCGTCATCCTACGGAAGGGCCATCCACGGTACTCACACTTATCTTGAGGCTTTTAGTAGTATCCATCAACTTGTCTATGAACTGTAAGAGTAACCAAGTAGTCCGTACCGCGAACAACGGCTATTCGAATAGATTGATAACCCTGCAGGGGTGTACTTCTTCACACACGCTTTCACCACTTATCGCCGTTTACTCGACGTGTACTCGGCAACCTTCAAGCGGAAGCCCAGCGAGGGTGTCGGCCACGACCTGACTAACTACTCAAGTCTCTCGTCCAGGTTTATCGCCTATTTGGGTTCCATCCGTGGGGAGATCCGGCCGGGGTGTCGCTCACGGCCCCAAACGATGTGTACAGGGTTCCCGAGTCACCAAACGGGCAACCGGTACACCGTGCCACGTACCTGTCGCATCACAACCCACCCCGAGGGTCAGCGCTGTGCACGACCTCCAGTAAACTATAAACACCAGAAACTAGTTGCAACTCCTGGACAGAGATCGAGGGTAATTAATAAGCCGAGAGGGTCCATTGGTTTCGGGCCCAATGCATGGTAGTAACTGGAACTTGAACCACACATACAGATCTCGGGTCCTATGTACGGTTCCAATGAAACAACCCACCACGTACTCCTACATGGCCTTTCATCGATACCTTAACCAAACGTGTTCCACACTTCTTTCTTTTTATCGAAATGATTGTTTCACTTTGATCCATCACCCAGATGAACCAGACCAGACACAACTCTAAGCATAGCAGGCAACATAAGAAAATAGCATGGTGGATCACACATCACATGGCTCAATCAACTCCTACACATGCTAGTGGGTTTCAACTATTTACTGTGGCAATGACAGGTCATGCAAGGGAATAGAGTTCAACTACCGCAGCAAGTAGCAGTTCACACGCTGTTGCCTTAATGCAGTAAAAGAGAGCAGGAGCGAGAAGATTGGGTTTGTATCGAAATGATCAATGATTGCTTGCCTGACAAAGTGGTTGTCGGGTACTGCTCTTCAACTAGATACGCAGCAGTATCCTCGGGAGCAGGACCTAACACAGAGAATACCGGCGATACAATCATTAAACAAACAAATGCAACAATATGATGCATGCTCATGACATGGCAAGATGCATGTGTGTTGGGCTAATGCAACTATAACCAGAAGGGTTTGAGCCTATTTGAATCAAAGATTCAAATTGGCACTTTAGCTATTATTTAATTAAGTGCATTATCATGTTTTAATGTATACAGCAAGGTTAACTTGCTCAAACATGCATGAAACCACTGCCATTGGAAAGATTGGATTTTTCTGATCAATTTTCATATATAAATCTTTTTCATCTGAGCTACTATTGAATTTATATGATTTTTTGAAGTTTAGGCATTTTCTGGAATTTCCTGAATTATTTTTAAATCTAAAAATCCCAGAAAATCCTTTACTGCGTCAGCATGACATCATGCTGATGTCAGTCAGTCAACAGGGCGGCCCAAGTCAAACCTGACCAGTGGGACCCACTGGTCAGTGTCACAGTTAACTAATTAACTAATTAGAATTAAATTAACACCTAAACTAGGTTTGACTAGCAGGCAGGGCCCACATGTCAGTGACCCAGGGGGGTCAAACCCGTGGTCAAACAGGCCCAACTCGCTGGCGTTTAGCCGCCGGTGAGGCCAAACACGGCGGTGAGGTGCGGGTTTGTAACGCCCCGGACACACCCGCCGGTGGTCGTTACTCCTGGCGGGATCTAGACTGGCCTCACATATCAATACTAGTCTTTTCTGCGCACTTTGTCCTCACTCGTGCGCACCCGGGAGCAACTTCCCGGTCGGTCACCCATCCTGAAACTACTCCAAGCTGAGAACGCTTAACTTTGGAGTTCTATCCGAATGGGCTCCCGGAAAAGAAGGAATTCCTTATTTATATGAGTAGTCTATCATCCCTAATAAGCCAGGCCATCACATACGTCCTCACTCAGAGGAACCGATGTCCTCGTCGGGCCACAGGAACGTTCCCTCTTGGCACAATCGTCTGTGCTTCCAGGACAGCACATGTGCCATGCCGTGTGCCACGACGGGTCACAAACGTCATGCACAACATGACTGCAAACTGACCGCAAACATCCATGTAACCGCGAGGGTCGGCTCTGATACCAACTTGTAACGCCCCGGACACACCCACCGGTGGTCGTTACTCCTGGCGGGATCTAGACTGGCCTCACATATCAATACTAGGGCCTGTTTGGTTCATGGCTAACTTTGCCACAACTAAGCTTAGGCAAAGTGTGGCTGCCACAAAAAGTGTGGCTCACAAAATGGCCACCACAAGTGTGGCAAGATTTGGCAAAAAGTTGAGCCTATGACATGTGGACCAAGTGGCTAGAAAAGTGTGGCAAGCCACAAGTGTGGCAAAAAACCAAACACATGCCTAAGCTATTGTGGCATGACTAAGGTTAGGCATGGCAAGCTTAGGCTATAAACCAAACATGCCCCTAGTCTTTTCTGCGCACTTTGTCCTCACTCGTGCGCACCCGGGAGCAACTTCCCGGTCGGTCACCCATCCTGAAACTACTCCAAGCTGAGCACGCTTAACTTTGGAGTTCTATCCGAATGGGCTCCCGGAAAAGAAGGAATTCCTTATTTATATGAGTAGTCTATCATCCCTAATAAGCCAGGCCATCACAGGGTTTCGTGCTCCGGCTGCCAAAACGACGGCGGAGCACACCTACGGGTAGCTGGAGGCAAACCGCATCGAGTGGAGGTGGTGGCTGGCCTCGGGGTCGCCGGAGATGACGCCGGCGACGAGTCCAGCGGCTGCCGGAGTTCGGCGAAGTCGAAAACGACGGTGCGGTGCTCGTAGAGGAGCGTGGAGTGGTCCTACAGCACCTACGCGTGACGGTGAAGCTGATAGGCACGGTGGCCGGACCATTGGATGGCCGGAGCCTCGTCGACGACGAGCTCCGCGTCGGTGCGTGCAGGTGAGCTTTGTGCGGTGCATTCCAGGGTAGTAGAGAGCCAACGGAGAGGGGGAGGACGAAGCTGGGCTCACAGAGGTTGCAGCAGACGCCGGAGCGAGCTTGGGGGTGGTCGGAGCTGAGCGGGACGGCGAGGGGGATCTCCGCGGCCGGAGTTGGGGAAGAAGGGGTCGGGGCGTCTCCAGGGCGGGCGAGCGCTCGGGGCTCGGCCTGCTCGAAGTAGTTGAGGACGGCGGAGACGACGGACACGGCGACGGGGCTCAGGGACGATGGTGGGCGCGGCTACTACGACGGTGCGAGCACGACGGCGTCGGCCATGGTGCGGGGAGGGCAAAGGAGAGGAGCTGGGGAGAGTGGAGAGTGTCTGCGGGGTCGGGGGCGAGGTGGACGATCGATCCAGGCCTCCAGGGCGGTGAGGGGAGGAAGCAGGGCGGCGGGCAGCTGCGTGGCGCGCGCTGCGGCCGCCGTCGAGCACCTGCCTGCCTGCCTGGCCGAGCCAAGCAGCTCGCTGGAGCGGCAGCTGGGCTGGGCCGACAGATGGGCCGGGTGGGGCGTCAGGTAACCTTTCTCTCTCTCCCTTTTCTATTTCCTTTTCTGTTTCATTTCTTTTGCAACTTTGTTTAATTAATAAAAATGCCAGAACATTTTTATAACTCATAAAACTTGTCATGCCCACTGTATATAATATGAACAGCATGGAACATTATAGTTTATGACTATTTGAGCATTTAAAATATTTTATAGCATTTAAATGCCCAAATACAAATACCATATGATTTAATCCAAAGACCTTGGATGTCCTAGAAAATTGTGCACCATTTTTGGCAGAGGTTTAAGACCAAGGCAGAAATGATGGACATTTTTTAAGGGCATTTTGGGTACATTGGAAAACATTTTAACAAACCCTAGTTGTTAGAAGAGGGGTGCTGGGGTTTCTGTCATTCCCATTTCAAGTTTCTTTGATAAGTAAACATGATGCACACTCTAGCTAGTCCTAATGCAAGTGCTAACTAGGGATGTGACATCGTTGATGCAGATTCCCGCAGGTACGATTTACAACCTCCGAACTGTGATAACTTTTCCTTGAAACACACGTCTCAAAAGGGCCCCTCACCAAGTCGGCTCTCGGCTGGTGGGCCTAGGTGATGATCCGTTTGTCGGTTCCATCATGGGCTACTTTGGCGTGCATGAAAAGAAGTTGGGATCGTGGCGGATTCTACCTCCCTATATGTAGCCAGCTAGGTTTTGTAACCCTAAGGCGCCCGATATGCTATATAAACCGGGGTCCGAGCTCGTAGATAAACACAGGATACTTTGCACTTAGTACACACCCTAACACGATAAAGCAAATAGCAGGGCGTAGAGTATTATCTCCTCCGTGAGGCCCGAAGCTGGGTAAAAACCCTTGTCCATGTTACCATTGTGTCAAGCTTAAGGATAACCTACCAGGTTGGCTCCCAATCCATGTGACTATCACAAACATTTTTCTTAACACAAAATGCCAACACATGTAAATGTATATTTGTGAGGTGCAAAACCTAATGCTTGGTATATTTTACTATCAAGGGTAGAAAGACAAATTCTATCACACGTGACATTTTGGCATGATTATTTTAGTTATCAATCAAGTTTTTAATAGTTGCCACATGACTTTTTTCCAAAATTTGTGTACACTTTTTGCAATGTTAAATGAGGAATTTCCCTAAAATTTGCCATGTAATTGTACGTTCTTTTCTACATTTACCATGGCATCTGAATCAAATATAGACCCAATCTTAAACAACTTGCCATGTCATTTGTGTAGTGTCTTCCTAACTTTTTGCCCTCATGTATACTACTCAGACGACAAACTTGGTTTTTTGTTTTATTATAGTTACCATGGAAAATTTACTATGTATAACACTTGTAACATGTTGTTTTTATTCCATCTTTAGGGAATTCCATGACTTGGTATAGTCTTTTTATATAGTTTTTTCCATGGATCCTGGCAAATTTGTTATATGCTTGTATTTTATTTTTAAAATAATCATGGAAAATGTGTCATGTGCTTTTTATTAATTTTTTTAAGATATTTTTTTGCCTTGGATCATGAAAATTTTCTTGTATATAACATGTGTACCACAACATTTCTTCGGGTGCATCCAAGAAATATGTAGGTAAATTTGTGTTTGTGACATGGCAACTTTAATCGAAATTGATCTGGTGACATAACATTTTCAGAAGATAATATTGCCATGTCACTAGTACATAATTCCTTACACTCGCCTACACATATTCATTTATTTTTTAACTGAATTTGCCTTATAACTAAGTACAAATTTTTCCTGCATTTTTTTCGAGAAAACGCAAAAGAGTTTGCATTTCATTTCATTGAACAGGTAGATAACAGCAGTACAGGTACAACCTCCCAAGAGGAGGGACACACGCACACACACCATCGTCCTCACCAAAAGAGCAGGCGAGGAGGTGCTACCTACTACAGACTGCAACTACAAAAGGTCTAGCCTTGTCCAGCCTCCAACCATGAACAACGAGGTAACTAGACTCAGAGCCTCAAGGCCGCGTCACAGCCGTTGACAGGCGCCTCCAAAGAAGACCGCATCTCCAGGGCTGTCCAGGCCAACGTACCTTCCACCCATAAGTTCCTAGGAGACGGCAGGTGGATGGCAGGACCCAATCAGGACTAATGAAGCCATCGTCTTGGACATGCCGGCGCCGGCGTACATAGAGCCCCGAACGCCCACGCTCTGTGTTGTAGCCCTCATCACAACATCGCATTACCAGCAAGCCTCGTCGGAAGACCGGGGAGTCCACCATCTCCAGCTGCCGCATCGGGGACTCAAAGTGCGACCCAAGCAACGCCTTCAAGAAGGGAATGGCGCTGAGACGCCGCCGCTACCTTGTCCAATGAACTGGACCAAGGGTTTCCCCCGGTGCTCGAGGAGAGGGTCAGTGCGGGCCATGGCAGCACCTCCATGGAGGTTACGACACCCTCAGGTGTCGCCGTTGTCAGCGCAGGCCATCGACGTGCAGGGATTTCACCCCGGCCCAAGACCAAAACCCCAATTACCACCGAAGCAGAGCAGACAGGAGACGGGGAAGCAGACCGCCGGAGAGGACCATCAGCACCGAGAGGGAAACCACGTGTCATCACCGTCGATGTAGGGAAGCACCGGCCAGCGCAGAGCAGCGGCCGCCGGATGGCAGCCAAACAAGGCCAACCACCGCAGGGGGTCGCGTCGAGCAGGGGAGTGGCGCCATCGCGGGGACCTGCCACCTGCACCTTGTCGCCGCTGACCATGACCGCTGCCGCGGTGACCTGCAGCCTCTGCCACTTGGATCCGCCGGGGCACAGCCAAGCAACCGCAGCCGCACCCCCAAAGGGTCACGCCGCGCCGCCCGCGTGCTCGCCACGCCATGTTCAGAGGCCCGACCCTCTGGATCTGGGGCCGCCGTCGCGAAACCCTAGGTCCGGAGCAGCATGGCTCCGTCAACCTCGTTGAGCCCCACGCTCGAGGGGGGAGGCAGCCTGGGAGCGAAGTCTTGCCGCCGCCGAATCCGCCAGGGCTTTGCTCGGCGGGGAGCACCGGTGACGGCAGGGGGAGGGGGAGGAGGAGGGGAGGGGAGCGCTCGAGGTTGCGTCGCCTCCCGAGTCGCCCGTGGGGAGGGCGACGCAGGGGGGGGAGAACTCTCTGATCTTCCTGCATTTAGACATCTAAAGTTTCTGAACCATGTCATTCTTTTTTTGGCCATAAATTGGAGAAAATATTTGCTAATTTTTACCATCATTTTGCATAAGGCTTTTATATAGGTTTTTCCAAAGGCATTCATTTTTTATATGTGCTTTTCTTTTGCGATAGATCATTTTGCAAATTTGTTATTGTGTTTTCATACGATTTGTTCACACCAAAAGATGGCAACATTTGTTTAACTCCAAATGACAAAGTATATATGATTCTGTTGACAACTTAATATACCAACTTTATTAATAAGAACATGACAATTTTAGTTTTGCTGGCATGTCAATTTTATTGTTTTCGATCTAGGCAAACTTTTTCTATGTGATATTTTTCTAAGACAAAGAAAATATAGAGCATGAACATTTTTTTAATAAGAGCATGAATATTTTATTTTTACTGGCATGACAATTTTATTATTTTGATAATGGTGATTTACTGTATGTAATGTTTTTTCATGGCATGGAAAATATAGAGCATGGACATCTTACTATCAAGAGCACGGCAATTTTATTTTACTGGCATCGCAATTTACTTTATTTTGCTAACATTTCAATTTTTCAATTATAATCATCAGAAAGTAAAAACATGTTGCCACGTGGGCGGTGACATATATCGCACAAAGCGATTTGTGTCCCAGCCGTCGCTCGGACGCACCTGGTACCTACATGGGCCTTCTCTATCGAGTGGAACAGCAGCCAGCAGCGAGGGCACATGCACTAGTAGCACCACTAACCCCTCAAATTCAAATAAAACTAGTAGCAGCACTATGCTAGTGCGGTGGTTTTTCTTTTTCTATTTTTTGTTATGGCTTTTTTCTATTTTTACATTTTCATTTTAATACATGGTAAACTATATTTTAATATAGAGTGAATTAACATATGGTGAATATTTTATGAATAGACACTAAACTTTTTTTGGTATAAATTGAACATTTTTAAACATATGTTGAAAATTTTATATACGATGAACATTTTTATTATACACGCTGCACATTTTAATACAGACATTTAGTTAATGTACGGTGAATATTATTTACAATACAATGAACTATTGTAGTTATACAATGAATATTTTTTTTAATACACATTGTACATTGGTTCAAATATACAGCGAACTAGTTTAATATACGCTGAACTTTTCATAAAACATTTACTGAACTTTTTTTTAAGAAGTCAAAAGTTTTTGCAAGTTCAAAAAATGTTTCATGAGAGCAAACAAAAGGGTTTGAATTTAAGCAATTTCAGGAATTCGAAAAATGTTCACAAAATTTTGAAAAAATGATCGAGAATCTGAAAAAATACATAAATTTGAAAATTGTTTATGAATTTCTTACGGCTGAAAAAGGCTCATGAATTCAAAAAACATACGTGTCTTTAGAAATGTTTGTGAATTTGAAAATTGTTCATGATTTTGATAAGCGTTCGCATAATTGAAAAACATAAAAAAAAGCAAGATGAAAGAAGAAAAACTGGGAAATCAAAGAAAAGAGAAGATAAAAAGGAAGAAAACTATAAAAAACTGATTTAGAAAAAACTTTTTGGAACCTTCTCAAAACTGGGTGGAACGTTCCATATGGTTCCTAAAACCAACTCGTGGTTCACGGTTTACGTCCGCATGTATGCACTAACGCGGGTAAAATGGGCAGGCCTAGTAGAAGCGCCATTTTAGCAGTCGCTATGGTATCACTCGTAGAGGGCGATACAAACATTAATGAATTGTTGTTGCCATGGCAACTTAAAATACATTGTCATTTTGTATGTTTTAATGTGTACTATGGCAAATTCATGTTCCTTTTAAATTAACATGTCAAAGTGCCATGTTTGATTTCCTTTTTTATAGTGGATCATGCCAATGTTTTATTGGTTTCTTCCATTTTTCAGATTTTCCTATGGCAATTTTTCTGTTGATGGTGATTTTTTTTTTTTGCAAAATGCAGTTAATTGGGCCTAGCCTGTTTCCGCCCATGTGCTTTTCTTTAGTTTCTGGGTCGCGTGAACCAGCCGCTAGAGAGAACTCTGCAAGGAGCGACAATTGTTCGCTCGTTTCCCCTTTGCCAGGGAACGATGCATTCGCTTGAACCGTGCTTCCCAGCTGACCTTCCTGTGCGAGATGTAACCCTACCCGATCACATTTCCGCCTTAACCCACTTAATTATGTTTAGCATTACTTACGTATTTTGAAGATGGAATCCAGCTCCTGGAGGTTAATAGAATTCTCAGAGCTAGTGGGCATTTTGCTTGGGCAACACATCCAGCTTATAAGAATGAAGAGGCCCTGAAAGAGGCATGGAAAGATATTGCTCAATGTACCATGTGGTAATTGTTTATTTATTGCTATAATATACTCAATGTATGGATCTTTGAAAGGATGAGTTTTGTGTTGTTCTCCTTTTCACACATTATTACATAAGAAACTACCACGAGGATAACACATATGTTTCATAGTGTACTCTACTTAATCGGTTTTATATAGGCCAGAGAACTAAGGAGGTGTTCCATTTGGCTGAATGGTATGTTCGGTTTTGTGTATTTATGATATGCTTCTTCCTCTATCTCGGAGCTCGGCGTGAGGCATATGGGGTCTGAAGTCTAAACCATGTAGTCTCTTATTGGACTACGGAAATATGAGCCGGGCTTCCTTGCTAGTTGGCGGCTGCCTCGAAAAGGTTCAAAACGGGTGGGACAATGATATGGGCTTCAGCTTTATTCGCCCCGACATTAAGACGAACAGAGGAGAAGCTAAGAAAATAATAAGACACGATCCAAGCCTAGGCATATGCATTGGTGGTGCAAAAGAATGATCGCCCACCACGCAGGGCCCGGTCCCGCCCTCCCTCCATGGAAATAGTAAACAATATTATAAGTCAAAAACAAGTGCGATTATAAGGGTCAACTTATGGAAAAGGTGCAAGGGTGTATCTCATGGAGGGTGACCCTTTCGGTGGCGCGGTTCAATGTGAGGTGCGTCGTGCGATTGCGAGATCATCACATTGGATTAAGCACATTTGGACGGATTGTGATCAGATGAAGACTATGATTAATCTAAACGAGGGCACAAAGGAGGATAAGCGGTGTCACAGGTGGGGCACTATTGTTGAAAAATACGACGTGGACATGTGGTGTGGATCATGTCATTGGGTTAGAGGCGTGCATTATTTTCTCCGTTTGCAACACACAAACACGTTTGGTGATTTATTTAATTTTAATTTAATAATATAAGAAGGCGAGTTTATGTTTGTCCGTCATGAAACTTCTCCTGAATTTGTCACTAATTGCCCTTTATGCCACCCATAAATGAGGAGAAGTCGATTTTTTTCATGCAAGTCCCGTCCCTACATTGGGCCTCAAAGCCCGCTCGGCCCATGCACATCGAGAAGACACAATCGCGCGCACCTAATCTTCTCTCCACCACTTGCATTGAGCGAAAAGTCTAATAATATATCTCAAAATCTAATAATAAATTGAACTTATGTGAACTCTCAATAGGGGAATATCCCATCAACAATTACACCTCTAGCCGCCGTGATCACGCTAGCTCAATTTCTTATGAAAAGGAAAGACCAATGACTAGAGCTCACAAATGCCAACTGACATATGAGATACTTTTGTCTCTAGAAACTCTTTTAAGTGTTAATGAGAAGGTGTACCCTTTTTTTCCAAGCCTACCCGATACAGAAAAACAACCACATCGTTCATAGTTGCCCGACATGGTGGAACCTATCCCACCCCTTTGTCCCCTTCCCTCGCCGCTGACTGATAAAATCTGCTCGACGAACAACGGCGGCAAGGCTCCACTCCGTGTGAGCAACAAGATAACAGCCGTGGACGCAGGGGAGGTGCTAGTTATCTGGCAAGGTGTTCTGCCACACCTAAAATTTTCTGCAAATAAATCAACAGTATAGAACTTTTAAGCGGTAAGAGCAACTCCAATGGGGCGACCCATTTCGTCCGCCCGCGTTCATTTGGTTCGGCGCGGACAAAAGTGAAGGCCCAACGCGCCGACCCAAACTAAAATCGTGTCCATCTGACGTCCGCGCCAACCCATTTTCGGCCCAAAATTGCGCCTGAAATGCATCGGCGCGGACGCGAAGCGGACGCGCCGCACGTCTCCTCGCCGTCCGCCGCGTCCCCACCTGTAGGCCATCCAACCGCCACCGGTCGTCTTATTTATGACAACCACAGACAGCGGGTCCATGCATCAGCCACTGGAAGCATCCTTTTTAAGCACGCGTGCGGCGGGGGCCGGCCTCATCCACTTCTCCCGTCCACATATGGCCCCCACCGCTCCCTTTGCTTCCTCACCGGCGACCGCAAACCTAGCGCGCCCATGGGCTTCTTCGGCAGCAGCAATGGCAAGGGCAAGGGCAAGGGCACCCCGACGCGTCGTCCTCCCGTTTCCGCCCTGGTCGCCGGTGCCTGCACATCCCGGTGCACCAAGCATGGTGGCACTGGGAGGACAGGCAGCCGCTGCCGTACCCCGACGTCACGCTGCCGCACCATTGGCATCTGGATCCGTAGCGGATCCCGGTGCCGGCGGTTCCGCATAGCGAGCGGGCGCACGACGACGAGGTGCGCAGGCGCCACGCGCTGCTCACGCCGGAGCAGCGTCGGCTGCCAGAGTACGCCGCCGACTCTCCCAACTGAGAGACGTGATTCGCCCTCGAACGCAAGGAGCAACGGCACATGGGTGTCGACGCCGTCTCGTCGTAGTTCCCACCGCCACCCCCGCAGGTAGAGCCGGAGGACATGGAGGCGGAGGCGGAGAACCAAGCCACCCTCAAGGAGGCCATGCAGCACGCGTTGGAGGCTAGCTGCCTCGAGTAGGACGCGCACTGGGATGGGCTGGAGCAAGCCCTTGCCCTGTCGACGGCGGGGGACTCCGTCCACACCCCGTTGTTCGTGTCGCCATCGCCACCGTCGCCGCCTGTCCAGCCCAAGCCAGAGCCGGAGCCGACGCGGAAGCGCTCCCCACCTCCTCCAAATTGGCCGGAGGAGGCCTACTCGTGGACGGGTCAGTACTGCGAGTGGGTGAGCGCGCCTCCCGTCCACTTCGCCGCGACGCCGGCGCAGGAGGCGGCCCGCCACGAGCGCTAGAAGGAGCACCGGCTCCGCCAGGAGCATGCCGACGGCGAGGAGTAGATGCGGTACGAGGCCATGCTCCAACGCGACGTGGAGGCGCTCCAGCTCGAGGAGGAGGAGGAGGAGGAGCGCGCGAGGCTGGCAGCAATGCCGCCGCCCCGGCAGACGCCGGAAGAGGCTGCCCTGGCAGCCTACCAGAAGGCATTCAGGTGAGCTGCCCTGCTTCGGTTTTCATTGATCTCACCGACGACAGCGGCGTCGACGGCAAGGGCAAGGGCAAGGCCGACTACATCTAGGGCAGCGTGCGGGGCAGCAGTAGGCGGGTGCAGACTTCTTTTTAATGTTTTAGTTAATGTTTAATTATGTTTAAGTGGACTTTGGCCGGCGTTTGACCGGACACTTATGTTTAATTATGTTTATTTTGTGTGAGTTATTTTTTTTTCACGCCGTCACATTTGGGTCGGCCTTCCCGTTGGTTGGTCAAGCCGATCCATTTTTTAAAAATGCGGACGCGCACGTCCGCCTGGCCGACCCAAACGGACGAAAAGCGGACAAAGCGTGCGTCCGTTTATGTCGCCCCGTAGGAGTTTCTCTAAAAGACTCAGTGTGTGCTAGAGGAACTCTAGTAGACCCCACATCCCGTCGGCCCGCAAAACGCGTTTGCAGTTCACGCAAAAACGCTTTTGCAGGCCGGCGCGGACAGCCATAGATGCAGACCCCTCAAACAGACCCGCATAAAAGTGTATTGACAGAATATGCTTTTATGCGGGTCGGCTTCTGCGGGTTCTGCTTGGGCACTACCGTGACGACCCGCTAAACAGAAAAACTGCACAATCTCGTATTTGACATAGGGTTTCATAAACAAGTTCAAATTCAACGACATAACATCATTTTACGCGCAAAATAAAAGCCAAGTTCATTACGGCAAATGCAAAAGAGGGACCTGCAAAAGTTTACGCCCATGTCCGCCATCATCTTGGTCGATCTTTACTCCAAGCCATTGAGTCCATCTTGAACTTCATCGTGAAGGAAATATGCCCTAGAGGCAATAATAAAGTTATTATTTATTTCCTTATATCATGATAAATGTTTATTATTCATGCTAGAATTGTATTAACCGGAAACTTAATACATGTGTGAATACATAGACAAAACAGTATGTCCCTAGTATGCCTCTACTAGACTAGCTCATTGATCAAAGATGGTTATGTTTCCTAGCCATAGACATGAGTTGTCATTTGATCAACGGGATCACATCATTAGGAGAATGATGTGATGGACAAGACCCATCCGTTAGCATAGCACTATGATCGTTTAGTTTAACTGCTATTGCTTTCTTCATGACTTATACATGTTCCTATGACTATGAGATTATGCAACTCCCGAATACCGTAGGAACACCTTGTGTGCTATCAAACATCACAACGTAACTGGGTGATCATAAAGATGCTCTACAGGTGTCTCCGAAAGTATTCGTGGTGTCGGCATAGATCAAGATTAGGATTTGTCACTCCGAGTGTCGGAGAGGTATCTCTGGGCCCTCTCGGTAACACACATCACAATAAGCCTTGCAAGCAAAAGACTAATGAGTTAGTCACGAGATGATGTGTTGCGGAACGAGTAAAGAGACTTGCCGATAACGAGATTGAACTAGGTATAGAGATACCGACGATCGAATCTCGGGCAAGTAACATACCGTTTGACAAAAGGAACAACGTATGTTGTTATGCGGTTTGACCGATAAAAGATCTTCGTAGAATATGTAGGAGCCAATATGAACATCCAGGTTCCGCTATTGGTTATTGACCGGAGATGAGTCTCGGTCATGTCTACATAGTTCTCGAACCCGTAGGGTCCGCACGCTTAACGTTTGATGACGATCGATATTATGAGTTTATGAGTATTGATGTACCGAAGGTAGTTCGGAGTCCCGGATGAGATCACGGACATGACGAGGAGTCTCGGAATGTCCGAGACATAAAGATTGATATATTGGACGGCTATATTCGGACACCGGAAGTATACCGGAAAGGTTTCGGATTTATCGGGATTGCCGAAGGGGGTTACTGGAACCTCCTACGAAGGGGGATGGTCCATAGTGGGCCTTGTGGAAAGGAGAGAGGCAGCCCATAGGGCTGGCCGGCGCCCCACCTAGTTCCTAGTTGGACTAGGATTGGTGGGAGGCGCCACCTCTTCCTTTTCCTACTCCATCTCTTCCTTCTTTGGTGATTCCTACTAGGAATAGGATTGCAATCCTATTCCTAGTAGGATTCCTTCCCTAGCCGCACCATAAGGAGTTGGCCGGCCCTCCTCCCTTGCTCCTTTATATACGGGGGCAGGGGGGCACCCAAAGACACACAAGTTGAATTGTTTTAGCCGTGTGCGGTGCCCCCCTCCACAGAATCACACCTCGGTCGTACCGTCGCGGAGCTTAGGCAAAGCCCTGCGCCGGTGAACACATCATATCCGTCACCACGCCGTCGTGCTGACAAAACTCTCCCGTGAAGCTCAACTGGATCAAGAGCTCGTGGGACGTCATCAAGCTGAACGTGTGCTGAACGCGGAGGTGCCGTACGTTCGGTGCTTGATCGGTTGGATCGCGAAGAAGTTCGACAACATCAACCGCGTCACTTGACGCTTCCGCTCCCGGTCTACGAGGGTACGTAGACACACTCTCCCCTCTCGTTGCTATGCATCTGGTAGATAGATCTTGCGTGATCGTAGGAAAATTTTAAAATACTACGTTCCCCAACAGTGGCATCATGAGCCAGGTCTATGCGTAGATGATATGCACGAGTAGAACACAAGTGAGTTGTGGACGATACTAGTCATACTGCTTACCAGCATGTCATACTTTGATTCGGCGGTATTGTTGGATGAAGCGGCCCGGACCGACATTACGCGTACGCTTACGCGAGACTGGTTCTACCGACGTGCTTCGCACACAGGTGGCTGGCGGGTGTCAGTTTCTCCAACTTTAGTTGAATCAAGTGTGGCTACGCCCGGTCCTTGTGAAGGTTAAAACAGCACATACTTGACGAAATATCGTTGTGGTTTTTTATGCGTAGGTAAGAACGGTTCTTGCTAAGCCCGTAGCAGCCACGTAAAACTTGCAACAACAAAGTAGAGGACGTCTAACTTGTTTTTGCAGGGCATGTTGTGATGTGATATGGTCAAGACATGATGAGTTATACGGTTTTGTATGAAATGATCATGTTTTGCAAAGTTATCGGCAACTGTCAGGAGCCATATGGTTGTCGCTTTATTGTATGAAATGCAATCGCCATGTAATTGCTTTACTTTATCACTAAGCGGTGGCGATAGTCGTAGAAGCAATAGTTGGCGAGACGACAACGATGCTACGATGGAGATCAAGGTGTCGCGCCGGTGACGAAGGTGATCATGACGGTGCTTTGGAGATGGAGATCAAAAGCACAAGATAATGATGGCCATATCATGTCACATATTTTGATTGCATGTGATGTTTATCTTATTATGCTTCTTATTTTGCTTAGAACGATGGTAGCATTATAAGATGATCCCTTACTAAATTTCAAGGTATAAGTGTTCTCCCTGAGTATGCACCGTTGCGAAAGTTCGTCGTGCCGAGACACCACGTGATGATCGGGTGTGATAAGCTCTACGTTCAAATACAACGGGTGTAAGCCAGTTTTGCACACGCAGAATACTCGGGTTAAACTTGACGAGCCTAGCATATACAGATATGGCCTCGGAACACTGGAGACCGAAAGGTCGAGCATGAATCATATAGTAGATATGATCAACATAAGATGTTCACCATTGAAACTACTCCATCTCACGTGATGATCGGACATGGTTTAGTTGATTTGGATCACGTGATCATTTAGATGACCGGAGGGATGTCTATCTAAGTGGGAGTTCTTAAGTAATATGATTAATTGAACTTTAATTTATCATGAACTTAGTCCTGGTAGTATTAGCATATCTATGTTGTAGATCAATAGCTCGCGATGTTGCTCCCCGTTTATTTTTCATATGTTCCTAGAGAAAACCAAGATTGAAAGATGTTAGTAGCAATGATGCGGAATTGTTCCGTGATCTGAGGATTATCCTCATTGTTGCACAGAAGAATTATGTCCTTGATGCACCGCTAGGTGACAGACCTATTGCAGGAGCAGATGTAGACGTTATGAACGTTTTGACAAAAGCTCGGTATGATGACTACTTGATAGTTTAAGTGCACCATGCTTTACGGCTTAGAACCGGGATTTCAAAAACGTTTTGAACGCCACGGAGCATATAAGATGTTCCAAGAGTTGAAATTAGTATTTCATACTCATGCCCGTGTCGAGAGGTATAAGACCTCTGACAGTACTTTGCCTACAAGATGGAGGAGAATAGCTCAACCAGTGAGCATGTACTCAGATTGTCTGGGTACTACAATTACTTTAATCAAGTGGGAGTTAATCTTCCAGATAAGATAGTAATTGACAAAGTTCTCTAGTCACTATCACCAAGTTAGTAGAACTTCGTGATGAACTATAAATATGCAAGGGATGACGAAAGGAATTCCCAGCTCTTCGCGATACTGAAGTAGGCGAAGGTAGAAATCATGAAAAAGCATCAAGTGTTGATGGTTAACAAGACCACTTGTTTCAAGTAAAGGGCAAAGGGATAAAAGGGGAACTTCAAGAAGAATGACAAGCAAGCTGTCACTCCCGTGAAGAAACCCAAAGCTAAACTCAAGCCTGAAACAAGTGCTTATACTGCAAAGGAAATGGTCACTAAAAGTGGAACTGCCCTAGATACTTGGCGGATAAGGAGGATGGCAAAGTGAACAAAGGTATATTTGATATACAGATTATTAATGTGTATTTTACTAGTGTTCATAGCAACCCCTCGGTATTTGATATTGGTTCAGTTGCTAAAGAGTAGTAACTCGAAATGGGAGTTGCATAATGAACAGAAACTAGTTAAAGGATGAAGTGACGATGTATATTGGAAGCAGTTCCAAGATTGATATGATCATCATCGCACACTCCCTATACTTTCGGGATTAGTGTTGAACCTAAATAACTGTTATTTGGTGTTTGTGTTGAGCATGAATGTGATTTGATCATGTTTATTGCAATACAGTTATTCATGTAAGTTAGAGAATAATTGTTGTTCTGTTTACATGAATAAAACCTTCTATGGTCATACACCCAATGAAAATAGTTTATTGGATCTCGATCGTGTGATACACATATTCATAATATTGAAGCCAAAAGATGCAAGGTTAATAATGATAGTGCAACTTATTTGTGGCACTGCCGTTTAAGTCATATTGGTGTAAAACGTATGAAGAAACTCCATAATGATGGACTTTTGGAATCACTTGATTATGAATCACTTGGTGCTTGCGAACCATACCTCATGGGCAAGATGACTAAAACTCCGTTCTCTGGAACTATGGAGCGAGCAACGTATTTGTTAGAAATCATACATACTGATGTATGCGGACCAATGATTGTTGAAGCTCGCGGCGGGTATCGTTATTTTCTGACCTTCACTGATGATTTGAGCAGATATAGGTATATCTACTTAATGAAGCACAAGTCTGAAACATTTGAAAAGTTCAAAGAATTTCAGAGTGAAGTAGAGAATCATCGTAACAAGAAAATAAAGTTTCTACGATCTGCTCATGGAGGAAAATATTTGAGTTACGAGTTTAGTCTTCATTTGAAACAATGTGGAATAGTTTCACAGCTCACGCCACCCGGAACACCACAGCATAATGGTGTGTCCGAACGTCGTAAACCGTACTTTATTGGATATGGTGCGATCTATGATGTCTCTTACCGATTTACCACTATCATTTTGGGTCATGCATTAGAGACAGCTGCATTCACGTTAAATAAGGGCCTCATCTGAATCCGTTGAGACAACGCCTTAAGAACTGTGGTTTGGCAAGAAACCGAAGTTGTTGTTTCTTAAAGTTTGGGACTGCGATGCTTATGTGAAAAAATTTCAACATGATAAGCTCGAACCCAAACCGGAGAAGTAAATCTTCATAGGATACCCAAAAGAGACTGTTGGGTACACCTTCTATCACAGATCCGAAGGCAAGATATTCGTTGCTAAAAATGGATCCTTTCTAGAGAAGGAGTTTCTCTCGAAAGAAGTGAGTGGGAGGAAAGTAGAACTTGATGAGGTAATTGTACCTTCTCCTAGATTGGAAAGTAGTACATCACAGGAAATTGTTCCAGTGATTCCTACACCAATTAGTGAGGAAGTTAATGATAATGATCATGAAACTTCGGATCAAGTTTCTGCTGAACGTCGTAGATCAACCAGAGTACGTTCCGCACCAGAGTGGTACGGCAACCCAGTTCTGGAAATCATGTTACTAGACCATGATGAACCTACGAACTATGAGGAAGCGATGATGAGCCCAGATTCCACAAAATGGCTTGAGCCATGAAATCTGAGATAGGATCCATATATGAAAACAAAGTATGGACTTTGGTTGACTTGCCCGATGGTCGGCAAGCCATCGAAAATAAATGGATCTTCAAGAGGAAGACCGACGCTGACGGTAATGTTACTGTTTACTAAGCTCGACTTGTTGCGAAAGGTTTTCGACAAGTTCAAGGAGTTGACTACGATGAGACTTTCTCATCCGTAGCGATGCTTAAGTCTGTTCGAATCATGTTAGCAATTGTCACATTTTATGAAATCTGGCAAATGGATAACAAAACTGCATTCTTTAATGAATTTTATTAAAGAAAAATTGCATATGATGCAACCCGAAGGTTTTGTCAATCCTAAAGGTGCTAACAAAACGTGCAAGCTCCAGCGATCCATCTATGGACTGGTGCAAGCATCTCGGAGTTGGAATATACACTTTGATAAGTTGATCAAAGCATATAGATTTATACAGACTTACGGTGAAGCCTGTATTTACAAGAAGTGAGTGGGAGCACTACAACCTTTCTGATAAGTATATGTGAATGACATATTGTCGATCGGAAATGATGTAGAATTTTCTGGAAAGCATAAAGGAGTGTTTGAAAGGAATTTTTCAAAGAAAGACCTCGGTGAAGCTGCTTACATATTGAGCATCAAGATCTATATAGATAGATCAAGACGCTTGATAAGACTTTCGATGAGTACATACCTTGATAAGATTTTGAAGTAGTTCAAAATGGATCAGTCAAAGAAGAAGTTCTTGCCTGACTTGTAAGGTGTGAAGTTGAGTAAGACTCAAAGCCAGACCACGGCAGAAAAATATAGAGAGAATGAAAGTCATTCCCTATGCCTCAGCCATAGGTTCTATAAAGTATGCCATGCTGTGTACAAAACACGTTGTGTACCTTGCCAAGAGTTTGACAGGGAGGTACAATAGTGATCCAGGAGTATATCACCGTACAGCGGTCAAAATTATCCTTAGTAATTGGATGACTAAGGAAATATTTCTCGATTATGGAGGTGATAAAGAGTTCGTCGTAAAGGGTTACGCCGATGCAAGCTTTGACACTAAATCCAGATGACTCTAAGTATCAATCTGGATGCGTATTGAAAGTGGGAGCAATTAGCTAGAGTAGCTCCATGCAGAGCATTGTAGACATAGAAATTTGCGAAATACATAGGGATCTGTATATGACAGACCCGTTGACTAAACTTCTCTCACAAGCAAAACATGATCACACCTTATTACTCTTGGGTATTAATCACATAGCGATGTGAACTAGATTATTGACTCTAGTAAACCCTTTGGGTGTTGGTCACATAACGATGTGAACTATCGGTATTAAATCACATGGCGATGTGAGCTAGATTATTGACTCTAGTGCAAGTGGGAGACTGAAGGAAATATGCCCTAGAGGCAATAATAAAGTTATTATTTATTTCCTTATATCATGATAAATGTTTATTATTCATGCTAGAATTGTATTAACCGGAAACTTAATACATGTGTGAATACATAGACAAAACAGTATGTCCCTAGTATGCCTCTACTAGACTAGCTCATTGATCAAAGATGGTTATGTTTCCTAGCCATAGACATGAGTTGTCATTTGATCAACGGGATCACATCATTAGGAGAATGATGTGATGGACAAGACCCATCCGTTAGCATAGCACTATGATCGTTTAGTTTAACTGCTATTGCTTTCTTCATGACTTATACATGTTCCTATGACTATGAGATTATGCAACTCCCGAATACCGTAGGAACACCTTGTGTGCTATCAAACATCACAACGTAACTGGGTGATCATAAAGATGCTCTACAGGTGTCTCCGAAAGTATTCGTGGTGTCGGCATAGATCAAGATTAGGATTTGTCACTCCGAGTGTCGGAGAGGTATCTCTGGGCCCTCTCGGTAACACACATCACAATAAGCCTTGCAAGCAAAAGACTAATGAGTTAGTCACGAGATGATGTGTTGCGGAACGAGTAAAGAGACTTGCCGATAACGAGATTGAACTAGGTATAGAGATACCGACGATCGAATCTCGGGCAAGTAACATACCGTTTGACAAAAGGAACAACGTATGTTGTTATGCGGTTTGACCGATAAAAGATCTTCGTAGAATATGTAGGAGCCAATATGAACATCCAGGTTCCGCTATTGGTTATTGACCGGAGATGAGTCTCGGTTATGTCTACATAGTTCTCGAACCCGTAGGGTCCGCACGCTTAACGTTTGATGACGATCGATATTATGAGTTTATGAGTATTGATGTACCGAAGGTAGTTCGGAGTCCCGGATGAGATCACGGACATGACGAGGAGTCTCGGAATGTCCGAGACATAAAGATTGATATATTGGACGGCTATATTCGGACACCGGAAGTATACCGGAAAGGTTTCGGATTTATCGGGATTGCCGAAGGGGGTTACCGGAACCTCCTACGAAGGGGGATGGTCCATAGTGGGCCTTGTGGAAAGGAGAGAGGCAGCCCATAGGGCTGGCCGGCGCCCCACCTAGTTCCTAGTTGGACTAGGATTGGTGGGAGGCGCCACCTCTTCCTTTTCCTACTCCATCTCTTCCTTCTTTGGTGATTCCTACTAGGAATAGGATTGCAATCCTATTCCTAGTAGGATTCCTTCCCTAGCCGCACCATAAGGAGTTGGCCGGCCCTCCTCCCTTGCTCCTTTATATACGGGGGCAGGGGGGCACCCAAAGACACACAAGTTGAATTGTTTTAGCCGTGTGCGGTGCCCCCCTCCACAGAATCACACCTCGGTCGTACCGTCGCGGAGCTTAGGCGAAGCCCTGCGCCGGTGAACACATCATATCAGTCACCACGCCGTCGTGCTGACGAAACTCTCCCGTGAAGCTCAACTGGATCAAGAGCTCATGGGACGTCATCAAGCTGAACGTGTGCTGAACGCGGAGGTGCCGTACGTTCGGTGCTTGATCGGTTGGATCGCGAAGAAGTTCGACAACATCAACCGCGTCACTTGACGCTTCCGCTCCCGGTCTACGAGGGTACGTAGACACACTCTCCCCTCTCGTTGCTATGCATCTGGTAGATAGATCTTGCGTGATCGTAGGAAAATTTTAAAATACTACGTTCCCCAACACATCGCCGCCACCGAATCCACCTCCGGCGCTTGTTCCAACTCCCGCACCGAAATCGTCAACATTGCCACCATATGGAGCGGAGAAAACATCTCCCGAACTGTAGCACGCGCCGGCCGACGAAACCATTCTTCTCTTCAAGATTTCTCTCCTTGCCATATCATGCCATGTTTTGGTGAGATTGTCCATGTCATTGCGGTTCATTGACATGATCTTGTTCTCTTCGTCGAGCAGTTTGGACAAGGCTTTGTTTTCTGCAGCGCGTGCTCTTCTCTCCTCAATGACAGCTTTGCGCAACACCCCTTCTTTGAGCAATTGACATTTTTCTTGCTTCTCCTTTGCCTTCTTGTCGGCCAACTCTTTCTTGATCTCCAATGACTTCAACAACATCGACTCATTTGATTGCACCATGGCATCAATCTTCTCCCTCAAGCTCGATGTGTCTTGCTCTCTCTTCATCTTGTCCTTTGTCTTCTTGTCGCCATCGGGCTTGTTAAAATTTCTTGGGCCATCATCATCCTCATCTTCATCCATGTTTGTAAGTGAGCCTCTCTTTGGTGGGGATTCTTTGTCGATCAATGCCCACTTGTCGCACTTTGGAGCAACTCCCAACAATGCTCTAGTTTGAAGAATTTGCCTTCCGAAGCTTCCATGTCTTTGTATCTATGTTGAGCAATTTTGTCCTAAAAAATGCGAACAAAGTGCTGCAATTATTTCTCATAATGCAAATATGATGATGCACAACTTGAACAAAGGCAAAACACACTCACATAGTTGGACTCCACGGTGCCACTTGGAGGTGCATTGCGTACTTGCTCCAAGCAAGCTGCCCAACGGCTGCACATTGGTTTAATATTCTCCCAACGCCCTTGAAGCGACCGAAACGTGCGTGGAGTCTTATTGGGATGCTTTGCCATAATGAGGAAGTATTGATATTCGATCCTTTGCCAATATCTCTTGGCGGTTTGTGAAGTACCCGTGCATGCATCAAGAGACACCGCACTCCATGCTTTGATCAAAGCTTGATCTTCCAAGATCGTGCAGTTCTTCGATCTTATGCTTTCTCCAGCTTTTGTTTGCGATTGCTCGTACGCTTCCGCTTCGATCTCCTCCAATTCGTCCGCAGAACCATGATCATCTACGCCGCCTTCCGTTTCATTGTAGTCAAATGCGGCGAACGGGGCTTGATCAATGTCAACCGCGTTCGTGTCCAACAAGTTCACAAACTCGGTAGTTGCATTGTTTGAGCCACCATTATAATAAACAATAACAAGTCATGAGCTATCGAGGACAATGGCGAAAATGAAAGTAAATCGCCATGACCGAAAAAGCATACCTCCCGGCCATTTCTTCGAACACCTCGCTTGCGGGCGGAGCGACACCGTTGAACGGCAACTCCGGAGCACCTCCTTGCGGGGGGATGGAGCGAGAGGATGAAGAAGGCGGCCTCTTTGAAGTCGGAACCTTCCTCCGCTTTACGCCCGCGACCTTGCCGACCTTCTCCGTCGCCAGCCGAGATCGCGCTGCAGCGTTGGCACCCGAAGCGCGGGCCATCGCGGCGGGGGCAGCCGGATTCCCGCCCTGCACGACCACGTTGCCCTGCCGCTTGCGGACAGGCGCGGCGTTTCCTTGGGCGGCGGCGGCGGGACCGACATGGCCGGCGACGAGATCCGCCCGAGGGGAAGGAGCGTGCGCGACCTCGACGATGATGGTGGACATCATGGGGTCGTCCATGGCGGCGAGGGATGGCTGGGGAGGAAGCACCGTAGCATGCGCAGGCGGGGCAATGGTGACGGAGGATGGGGGAGCGAGGAAAGGGCGCGCGGAAATGTCCCTCCCGCCAAATCTCTCTGCGGATAGGGGTTGTGTTCAGGTCGGCCTCCCGGCCTGTAAAGATGGAGGTTGGGGGAGAAGATTTGTCGCGCCCCGTAAAAATTTATGCGGGCCGGGGCGGGATGCAGGGTCTGCTCAGGCAGGTTTTCCAGCCCCGACCCGCAATTTAACGGTTATTATGCGGGTCGGGACGGGATGCGGGGTCTGCTAAAGTTGCTCTAGTCTTAGTCTTGACTGCTGAAGCATTGGTCGGCCTGATGCATTAGCCAATGGTTTGGGAGTTGTGGGCCGACTCCACGGACGAATTAAAGCATGAGCATGCTATCCGGCCAGCTTACTCCATGTCACCAAAATCCTAGAAAATCTTCCTTTGTTGAACCTAATCATTATTTTTGAATTTTCTTTTACTTTGCTGAACACAAAATTAATAATATCTATTATCTTAGTAAGATTTTTCATGTGTGTTATATTATATATGATTTTCACCTTCATAAACTACGCCACAACTAGAAATTATCCCCACCCGCAAAAAAAAAAAAAAAAAACTAGAAGTTATCCTGCCTTCGCGACTGCCTAGACGAGGCGGTGCGGCTCGGCCTCAATCGGTCTTGTCATTGAAACGCCGTCGGGTGTGCGGGTTCTCTTGGTGTGGTGGCACGGGAGATTGGATGCGTGTCAAGTAGAACGAGAGCTCGATGCCCCCATCTGGTTTCTTCGTATTGTATATAACAAAATAGGCGATGTCCATTATTTTTTCTCAACATGCAATCTTGCATGGGAACATGCACGTATCAACATGCAAACGTATGTGGGAAAATGCTCAACCGTTTCCACTCCATTATGCTATTTATATTCAATACTATGTTTTACAACCATACAACAATAAAACACAATAAATTATACATAGTTTTAGTTTTAATTCTCATATTATGAATCAAATATAAGCATTCCATATAATAATAATAAATATTGCAACTAATATCCTCTAGTAGTTCACTATCATCATGTAGCCCGAATGAACAGCGGAGTTTCCGGACTTTTAGTGGTAATAACGGACTTTCCGGTTTTTAAAAATAGAATGGACTTTCATTTTTTAGGGGTATAATGATCTTTATTCAAATAGGTTCAGAGGGGTCGTTACAATATCACGCGCATGAATCAACCAAACATGTCTACCTAAGTCTAGAGCTAAAGAATCAGCCTCAAAATTTCTTCTTCTAATGTCATGAATAAAATTGCAGCTTTCAAACTTCTTTGATCTTGCATTAATTTCCTTGATGATGGCACCGTATCGTCCTCCCTTGCCGTCCTTCACACTGACATACAGTCTGAAAGAGAATGGACTTTTATTAGTTGGCCTGCTCACTGAGTGATCCATGTTTACAATTACAAATCCTTGCAGTGGTATATTTTGGGCCCGCTTCTCGCTGTGAGCGAACTTGCCGTCCTCTGTCTTTCACTGTCGCTGATGCTGGCTGATTCCGGTGTTCCGTTGCGGTATTGTGGATCTTGCGGTGCTAGTCCGTCTCCGTCGAGCCCAGATGAGACGCAAACTAGCCTGATGCACACACGGAAGCGCCAATTATTGCCTCTACCTTACAATAATGATGGAACCCACCAGCTGCATTTCCCTGTTTCGTCTCAAGAACTTCCTGTTAAATGGCCAGGCAGAGGCAGGCCGGCCATTTGTATTGATACAGTAGTATAGCACGGTTACAGGGACAGTTAAGTTATGGTGCCCTGCTCGCTTGTCTCCCGTGAAGCTATCAAAAGGATCAAATCAATTGTAAAAGTTTATCGAAAGTGTTAGAGATATACTATTTGGTTACATGTATTTGATAGTCTATAATTTATAATCCGTCTCTTACCTTATCTGCAGGAGATGCTTCTTGCCCTCCAAGTCTTGTACTCGATATGTATTCGTCCTCGAGGCTCAGTAATACATCCATCATATTCCGTCAATCTTCTCTCTATTCTCTTCTAACATGGTATCAGCCTAATTGATCCAACCCTAGCCGCCGACCGCCGCATCCGCCCGCACGTTGCACCTGGGGTGGTCGGCCTCGATGACCGTCGTCGCGGGTCGTGCCGCCCGTATCTAGGGTTTGTCCACCAGTCGTGTTAACCGGCTGTCCTAAAAAGTCTTTTTCCCGAGCCCTTGCTCCAGGTTTTTCTCTCTCCCGCCGGTCATCTTGATCGGCGTTTTCCTTTTGGTTTTTCGATCTAAAATCGGTTTGCGTCGCCCACCGCCACCGTCGACCACGCGCCTCTACTCTGACACCGGCGTGACCGACCGGCCTCTCCTCCGGCTTGGCGGCCACGCGCCCGAGGCGCCCATCACGGCCAGCCGTTGTCTGCACGTCGGCCCGCCCGTCGCCTTGCCCCGGCTATCGCCGCCCTGCTCCAACCGAGACCTCTCTAACACCACCCGCCACCACAGCGTCTGTACGGCCGCTCTGATGTCTGCCTCGCCGGCCCCATCGCCGTCTACGGACCCGTCACTGGCTGCCTCAGACTCGCCGGCTGCGCCGTCCTCACCGGCTTCATCTCGGACTCCGCCGCCACCCCACCTCCACCGAGCGACATCCCCAGCCTCGCGCGTGATCGGATTGATCACCAGTTCTACCGCAATTCGATTCATCTACGCCGTGCGACTGACCTGGCCTGTCGGTGGCGCGCGCCCCCGCAGGTCCCGTGAAGACCGTCCCGAGTACAACGCGCCTCTACACCGATTAGCATCGGGATGCCGCTGCGTCGCCCCGTCGGGCTGCAGCATCGCCGCCCCGTGGTTCTCCCCGCGGCTGCACCGATTGGCGTCATCGCTGCGTCGCCCTTCGGGGCGTAGTGTCGTGGCCCGCTGTCCACCGCCGCCTCGAGGCCG
Organism: Secale cereale; assembly: GCA_902687465.1. NCBI lineage: Eukaryota > Viridiplantae > Streptophyta > Magnoliopsida > Poales > Poaceae > Secale > Secale cereale. The sequence continues at coordinate 583,300,200 of LR738710.1, forward strand.
TCCACTCCAGGCTGTCTTCGTGGCTGCAACAACCCTCGCGCCGCCGCTGCATCGCCCCGTTGGGCCGCAGCGAGCGTGGCACGCGATCCACCCCGTCGCCCGAGGCCGTCCCCACGGTTGCACCGACCCGCGCTCCGCCACTGCGCTGCCCCTTCGGGTCGTAACGATGCAGCCCGCGGTCACTGCATCGCCTCGAGTTCTTCATGTCGTCGACCCGACCCACCAGCTACCGTTGCGTTGCCCCTATGGGCCGTAGCGCCGTAGCCCGCAGTCCACTCTGCCAACCCCGCGCGTTGACTTTACGTGGTATGCACCGCGCCGCCTCCCTTGGTGCGGGGAATGCCACTTTCCGCGCCGCTCTTTGTCAAGCTGTTGGGTTCTCCTCGCCTACTTTGAGAATTGCCGCCGCGCTCCTAACCAAGCCGCCGCCACCACCATCAGTTCGCGGCCGCCGCTCTTCTTCGGAGCCGCTGCAACTTGCTCACCCGAGCCGCACCGCCAGTCCACCCCTTCGTCTTCGTCCAGCATCAGCACATCGCTAGCGTCGCCATCATCTTCCCCGACCACTTCGTCCACTCCAACCACCATTGCCGACATCGGCCCCACACCTCTTAGCGCCGCAACTGTCGTCGAGTTCTTCTCTGTCGACCCCCTCCAACTCCTCAACATGGCGTACAACTCATGCAGGCCCCTCGTCTGCGCATGCTCGGTGCTGGCAACACTGATGTGTGCCTTCGTCCACGACGTGTCCCCGGGCCTAGCAAGCCTGGTGCGGCACTTCGTCAACTTCGTATTCGTCCGTCTACGCATGCCTGGTGCTGGCAACATTGATGTGTGCCTTTGTCCATGATGTGTCCCCGGCCTTGGCAACCCCGGCACGACGCGTTGTCAACAACGTTTTCTTCCTGGCGCACCACTACTTTGACACCACTATACCCTTGACTAACTCAGTGCCTCCTTGCTCCAGCGGCTCCATGGCGACTTCCTCGACACCGGCTACCCCGACTCGACATCGACTACAACGTTCTTCACACGGCTACCTCGACCACGGCTACACCACCCCATGCTCTCGGCTATCTCGACAACGACACAAAGGGCTTAGCAACTCATCGGCTTCATCTACAGTTAAAGCAACCGCGAAGCGACACCGCCCACGACACTCCCCCCTACGACTGCGGGGGTATGTCAGCCCGTTGGCTGCTATTCTCTCCAGTCTGACCGTCCGCGACACTCCTCTTGTCCGCGATGCTACCGCTACGACTGCGCGC
>LR738710.1:583301489-583401892 GCA_902687465.1 Secale cereale
GGGGGGGTTAGAGATATATTTGGGGTACATGTATTTGGTAGTCTAGGATTTGTAATCCGCTGCCTACTTTATCTCCAAGAGAGGCTTCTTGCCCTCCAAATCTTGTACTCAATATATACTCGCCCTCTAGGCTCAGTAATACATCCATCATATTCCGCCAATCTTGTCTCTATTCCCTTCTAACAGAAAGTATAAAATATCTCAAACATAATAACAATTACGTCAAGATTCCGAGATCACCAAACAACCACTACTAATGCCAAAACGAGTCGCTGATACGTCTCTATCGTATCTACTTTTCCAAACTCTTTTGCCCTTGTTTTGGACTCTGATTTGCATGATTTGAATGGAACTAATCCGGATTGACGCTGTTTTTAGCAGAATTGCCTTGGTGTTATTTTTGTGCAGAAATAAAAGTTCTCAGAATGACCTGACATTTCACGAGGAATATTGACAGAAAATATAAAAAATACTGGCAAAAAGATCCACCAGTGGGGGCCCACACCCTGCCCACAAGGGTGGGCCCCCCCTAGGGCGCGCCCCCTACCTTGTGGGCCCCCTGAGGCTCCACCCACGTCTACTCCAACTCTATATAGTCTCTTTCGCGGAGAGAAAATCAGAGAGAAGATTCCATCGCGTTTTACGATACGGAGCCGCCGCCACCTCTTGTTCTTCATCGGGAGACCTGATCTGGAGTCCTTTCGGGGCTCCGAAGAGTGGAGATCGTCGCCGTCGTCATCATCGACCATCCTCCATCACCAATTTCATGATGCTCACCGCCGTGCGTGAGTAATTCCATCATAGACTTGGTGGACGATGATGGTTTGGATCAGATTCATCATGTAATCAAGTTAGTTTTGTTAGAGTTTGGTCCCTAGTATCCACTATGTTCTGAGATTGATGTTGATCTGACTTTGCTATGCTTAATGCTTGTCACTAGGGCCCGAGTGCCATGATTTCAGATATGAACCTATTATGTTTTCATGAATATATGTGTGTTCTTGATCCTATCTTACAAGTCTATAATCACCTACTATGTGTTATGATCCGGCAAACTCGGAGTGACAATAACCGGGGCACTTCTCGATGATGATCATAGTTTGAGGAGTTCATGTATTCACCAAGTGCTAATGCTTTGGTCCGGTACTCTATTAAAAGGCGGCCTTAATATCCCTTAGTTTTCATTAGGACCCTGCTGCCACCAGAGGGTAGGACAAAAGATGTCATGCAAGTTCTTTTCCATAAGCACGTATGCCTATATTTGGAATACATGCCTACATTACATTGATGAATTGGAGCTAGTTCTGTGTCACCCTAGGTTATAACTGCTACATGATGAATATTATCTGACATCTATCATTACTGATCCATTGGCTACGAGTTCGTTCCATATTGATACTTTCTTTGTTACTTTCGTTACTACTGCTGTCACCATCACTACAAAACTGCTACTGTTACTTTTGCCATTGTTACCGTTACTTCCATACTACTTTGCTACTAAATACTTTGATGCAGATATTAAGTTTTCCAGGTGTAGTTGAATTGACAACTCAGCTGCTAATACTTGAGAATATTATTTGGCTCCCCTTGTGTCGAATCAATAAATTTGGGTTGAATACTCTACCCTCGAAAACTGTTGCGACCCCCTATACTTGTGGGTTATCAAGACCTTTTTCTGGCGCCATTGCCGGGGAGCATAGCTCTATTCTCTGAGTCACTTGGGATTTATATCTATTGATCACTATGAAGGATATGAAGAATCTGAAGGATGACAGAACCAAGATCGTTCCCTCTAGATCGAGGGGAGGTAAGGAACTGACATCTAGCTCTGCACTTGATTCACCATCTGTTTTGAGTAAACTTGCGACACCTACACCTGTTATTGATTCTAATATGTTGCATGATATTGATGATGCCACTTCTATTGTGAATGGTGCTTCTGATGAAACTGTGCCATTGGGTGAATTACTTGATAAACATCTCGCTCGGGCAAAACTATTGAATATGCTGAAGATGATGGTATTTCTGAAACTGATGAAATTAATGATATTGAAAACTTTGAAACACCTGTTAGACCTACTTCTCCTAGATATGAATTGCCTATTGTTCCTGAGGGATATGTTACGGAAGGAGAAGTAGTGATACGTCTCGAATGTATCTATAATTTATGAAGTATTAATGCTGTTTTATTATCATTCTTGAATATTTTACAATCATTTTATAGCAACTTTATATCATTTTTTGGACTAACCTATTGACCTAGTGCCCAGTGCTAGTTGCTGTTTTTGCTTGTTTTTTACATCGCAGGAAATCAATATCAAACGGAGTCCAAACACCGCGAAACTTTTTGGAGATTTTTTATGGGCCATAACACCCAGGATGGGCCAGAACTGCACCTGGGGGGGTGCCCCGAGGGGGCACAACCCACCAGGGTGCACCAGGCCCCCCTGGCGCGCCTAGGTGGGTTGTGCCCACCTTGGTTGCCTCCCGCACCCCCTCTTTAACCTATAAATTTTCAAATATTCCGAAAACCCTCGGGGAAGACCTAGATCAGAAGTTCCGCCGACGCAAGGCTCAGTAGTCCACGAGATCCAATCTAGATCCCTTTCCGGCACTCCGTCGGAGGGGTAAACCAGCACCGGTGGCTATCTTCATCATCCCGGCGGCCACCATGGTGAGGAGGGAGTAGTCCACCCTCGGGGACGAGGGTTTGTACCAGTAGCTGTGTGTTTAATCTCTCTCTCGCGCGATCTCGAGATGTCACAATCTTGATATATCATGGGCTTTGTTAACATAGATGGATCATATCATGTTTCTCCCCTCTCTACTCTTGTTGTGATGAATTGAATCTTTACCCTTTGAAGTTTTTTCATGTCGGATTGAATGTTCAGATTTGAGAACACTTGATATATGTCTTGCAATTGAATACTCATGGTGACAATGGGGTATCATATTGATTCACTTGATGTATGTTATGGCACTCAACTTGCGGATTCCCGCGGTGACATTGGGGTAATCTATGCATAGGGGTTGATGCATGTTTTTATTATCTTTTCTTCGATAGAAACTTTGGGGTCTCCTTGTAGTTCTTTGTGTGGATTGAATATTATGATCATGCAGTTGTTTGATGTACATCATAGAATTAACTCATGGATATTTGTGGTGACATTGGAATATCTAGGTGACATTGGAGTTGGTTGATGTGTGTCATATGGTGTTATTTTAGTACGAACTCTTGGATAGATCAATCGTAAAGAATAGCTTTGTGTTATTTTAGTACGAACTCTAGGGTAGATTGATCAGAAAGAATAGCTTTGAGGTGGTTTCGTACCCTACAAACATTTCAATCTTTTGTTCTCCACTAATAGGAACTCGGGAGTGATTCTTTATTGAACTTTGAGGGATAATCATATGATCCAACTATGTTAGCATTGCTGAGAGATTGTAGTAGCGAAAGTACAGATCCTAGGCCTCATTTTCTAGCATTGCAATACCATTTGTGCTCACTTTTGTTACTTTCTACCTTGCTGTTTTTTATTGTTACTATTACAAAAATCAATGTCTACTATCCATATTACACTTGTATCACCGAACTAGTGCACCTATACAATTTTCCATTGTATTGGGTGTGTTGAGGACACAAGAGACTCTTTGTTATTTGGTTGCAGGGTTGTTTGAGAGAGACCATCTTCATCCTACACCTCCCACGGATTGATAAACCTTAGGTTATCCACTTGAGGGAAAATTACTACTGTCCTACAAAACTCTACGCTTGGAGGCCCAACACGAGTCTACAAAAATAAAGTTGCATAGTAGACATCAAGCTCTTTTCTGGCGCCTTTGCCGGGGAGGTGAGTGCTTGAAGGTATATCTTTGGATCTTGCAATCAAATCTTTTAGTATCTTGTTTTATCACTAGTTTGGTTTTTTAAAAGAAATCTAAAAAAATGGAATTGAGGTTGCGTCATATTATTGATCATCTTTATAATATCTTTCTTGAAAATGATGGATCGGAAAATTGTGCTCAATTGTTAGAATAAGTCAATAAAATGTTTGGCACAAAATATTTGAATGATGAGCATGATTGCAATGTTGTTGATATGAGTTCTTTGAATATCCATGATGCCAATGATATGCAAAGCTGCAAGCTTGGGGATGCTATGTTTGATGAATATGATATTTTTAGTCCCCCAAGTTTTGATGAGAAAATTTATTATGATGATTGCATGCCTCCTATTTATGATGATTATATTGATGAAAGTGGATTTGGAGAGGTCATGACTTTGTTTAGTGATGAATCCACTACTTTGGAGGATGTTTCAATTGACTATGATAACAAAGTTGCTATCTGTGATGATTATGGTGATGACATGTATGCTATATTGAATAATGATAATCATGAAACTTGTCATCATGACTTTAATTTTCAATCCCATGTTAGTTATTTTGTTGAGTTTTCTCCCACCACTATTCATGAGAATAAATTTGCTTATGTGGAGAGTAGCAAAATTTCTATGCTTTTGCATCATGAAAAGAATGACTTTTGTGATGGTTATATTGTTGAATTGATTCATGATGCTACTGAAAATTATTATGAGAGAGGGACATATGCTTGTAGGTATTTCAGTAATATCAAGTTTCCTCTCTTTATATTAAAAGTTTTGAAGCTATGATTATTTTGCCTTCCTATGCTAGCTGGTTCTTGCTCACATAAATTGTTTGCTCACAAAATTACTATGCATAGGAAGTGGGTTAGACTTAAATGTGCTAGTGATATGCTTCATGGTGCTCTCTTTGTGTTTCTATTCATATGTTTCATGTGAGCATCATTGAAATCATCATGCCTAGCTAAAAGGCATTAACGAAAAGCGCTTTTTGGGAGACAACCCAACACTTATACCTACTGTTTTTGTGTGTTCACATGGTTAAGCTATTGTAGTAATCATGTTTTACATGTTTTTTTAATAAAGTACCAAGTAAAGTCTTAGGATCATGTTGGGTGATAGTAGATTTTGGTCTTGCTGAAAAACAGAAACTTTTGCGCTCACGAAAAGAATTCTTATTTTTTTTACAGAAGAGTGTTTTTGAGTTGATTCTTTCTGCAGAAGATTGGTATACAAATTGCCTACGTTTTCCTATTGTTTCAGAATTTTTAGAGTTGAATAAGTATGGTGGTTGTCTAGATTATTACAGATTGTTCTGTTTTCGACAAATTCTTTTTTCCATGCATATTTTGCTTGTTTTCTAGTTTCTATGGCTTATATTGATCAATATAAATTATAGAAATGATACGCTACAGTAGGCATTGTGTGCGAACAATTATGAATCTTGTCTTTGACAGTACCCAAAGTGAATGATTTGTTTTATCATACTAACCCATCTCACAAAGTTCCGTTAAGTTTTGTGTGATTGATGTTTTCAAGTTTTGGGTGAGATATCGATATGAGGAGAATAAGGAGCTTCAAGACCCTAAGCTTGGGGATGCCCAAGGCACCCCAAGGTAATATTCAAGGAATACCCAAGCAACTAATCTTGGGGATGCCCCGGAAGGCATCCCCTCTTTCGTCTCCAACATTATCGGTAACCTCACTTGAAGCTATATTGTTATTTGTCACATGATATGAGTTTTGCTTGGAGCATCATTTTCTTTTGTTAGGACTTGCTTTATGGTATTTAGAATAATATTTTGTATCTTTTATTTCAATAAAAGTGTCAAGGATAGCCTTTACCATGCTTACTTTGCAAGTCTATATGTTGCTGTTTGAAAACAGAAAGTTTGTCACTGTTGCAAAAATTCCCAAGAAAAGTCAGAATGTGATAAAAGGTTGAAACTTTTTGCACAGCAAGCTATGATAAATTTCCTACAACATGTTAAATTTAAAAAAAATGAGTTAGGGAAGTATAGATCCTCTTGCATTCTTTACAGACTGTACTGTTTTGACAGATTGCTGTTATGTTTGCATATGTTTGTGTGTCTAATGATTCTATTTGAGGATGGGAGTATTAAATATGCAGATACATTTAGTATGCAATGTCGAATAATAATTTTAGTGATTTTCTATAATAGAGAATGAAAAGGTTTATACTAACTTATCTCACGAGTTCTTGTTGAGTTTTGTGTGGATGAAGCTTTTGAGATTTAGGAAAACCATGATATGAGAAGAATTAAGGAGACACAAAAGCTCAAGCTTGGGGATGCCCAAGGCACCCGAATATAATATTTCAAGAAGTCTAAAGCATCTAAGCTTGGGGATGCCCCGATAGGCATCCCACCATTCTTCATCAACAATTATCAGTTAGTATCGGTTGATCCTAAGTTTTTGCTTCTTCACATGAGATGTGCTATTGTTGAAATGTCATTTTATTTCGTTTGCTTGCTATTTTAATAAAATACTTAGATCTGAAAGTTTTTAAACTAAAATAGAGCCCTTTTCTATGGAATTGCTCTAGTGCTTCACTTTTATCTTTTTGAGCATGGTGTGCTTTAGTATTTTTGAAGAAATTCTCTCTTTCTTCGCTTAAATTAATTTGAGAGAAATAAATATTATTCTCATGATCTTCATTTATATCTTTTTGGAGTAACTTGTCATTTACCCTTGTGCTTCACTTATATCCTATGAGTACATTCTTGAATAAACTGAATGTCATGAAGTTGAAATCATCTCATGCCTAGTGGTAGCTTCACATTGGGTTTAGAAAGTGAACTCTTTTGAGGCTTGACAATCAAAATTTTGGTTATACAAGCAATTCACGAATAATTAGTATAAGGAAGAGAACTTTCACATGCAAATACACTATCTTGGAAATCTTTTGTGATTGTGAGCCCCCATCAAAATATTATATGTCAAAATTGTTGACGTTGGACAGGGAAGACAACATAATGGTTTATGTTTATTCATATTCACATAAAAGTTATATTGTCATAGATCCTTCAACATGTGGTGCTTGCCCACCATCTTTGCTAGCCAAAAATTCCGCACCAAATAGAGATACTACTTGTGCATCCAAAAACCTTTAAACCCAAATCTTATCTTCAAGAGTCCACCATACCTACCTAAGGATTGAGCAAGATCATTCAAGTAAGTTGTCGTCAGTGCAAAAAGGCAATAAAAATTGCTTCTAAAAGTGTTAGATCATTTAGTGTAAGATAAAATTGAGTGTTGCTCGAACTTTTGATAGCAAAGAATAAAAGCGACAGACTACATAATAAAGCTTGCTATCATAAAGGGCAATATAACGTGACGTTCTTTTGCACTAAGGGATTGAGCATACAAACAAATAAGCGCATGGCAACCTCTGCTCCCCTCTGCGAAGGGCCTATCTTTTACTTTTGAGTATTTACTTTTATGCAAAGAGTCAAAGTTTTTCTCTCTATTCCTTTTTATTTTTCTCTTTTGGCAAGCATCATGTGGTTAGGAAAGATCTAGACACATATGTCCAGCTGAATATGGGTAGCATGAGTTATTATTGTTGACATCACCCAAAGGTGAATACGTTGGGAGGCGAAATTACAAGCCTCTATCTTTCTATGTGTCTGGTTGAAACGTTTTGCTCATCTGTATGCGGTGAGTGTTAGCAATCATAGAAGACTATATGATGGTTGAGTATGTGGAGCTCTTACTTAAACTCTGTTGAATAAGTTGAATTACAATTGCTTGGTGACTGAGAACATAGGTTGTTGAGTTTCAAGAGAATTAATTGTTTGAACCTTAACATGTGAATTGGTTGCTGCTCTAACATGAGAAGTTTTATAGAAAAGATTGTTGTTATGATGCTAGGAAAAGTGATTGAAATTGTCATTGCTCAAAATTTTGCACTTTGCTAGCATTCACACTTCATAAATTATTTCTTTTATCATTTACCTACTCGAGGACGAGTAGGAATTAAGCTTGGGGATGCTGATACGTCTCCAACGTATAAATAATTTATGAAATATTCATGCTGTTTTATTATCATTCTTGGATGTTTTACAATCATTTTATAGCAACTTTATATCATTTCTTGGACTAACCTATTGACCGAGTGCCCAGTGCCAGTTGCTGTTTTTGCTTGTTTTTTACATCACATGAAATCAATATCAAACGGATTCCAAACACCGCGAAACTTTTTGGAGATTTTTTATGGGCCAGAACACCTAGGATGGGCCAGAGCTGCACCTCGGGGGTGCCCCGAGGGGGGCACAACCCACCAGGGCACGAGAGGCCCCCCTGGCATGCCCAGGTGGGTTGTGCCCACCTCGGTGGCCTCCCGCACCCCCTCTTTACCCTATAAATTCCCAAATATTCTGAAAATCCTTGGGGTAGACCTAGATCAGAAGTTCCGCTGCCGCAAGGCTCTATAGTCTACGAGATCCAATCTAGAGCTCTTTCCGACACTCCGTTGGAGGGGGAAACCATCACTGGTGGCCATCTTCATCATCCCAGTGGCCACCATGGTGAGGAGGGAGTAGTCCACCCTTGGGGCTGAGGGTTTGTACTACTCCCTCCGTTCGAAAATACTTGTCATCAAAATGGACAAAAAGAGATGCATCTAGAACTAAAATACATCTAGATACATCCCCTTTTATTCATTTTGATGACAAGTATTTCCAGACGGAGGGAGTAGTAGCTATGTGTTTAATCTCTCTCTCTCTCTCTCACGTTATCGAGATGTCATCATGGGTTTTGTTAACATAGATGGATCATATGATGTTTCTCCCCTCTCTACTCTTGTTGTGATGAATTGAATCTTTACCCTTTGAAGTTTTTTCATGTCAGATTGAATGTTCAGATTTGAGAACACTAGATATATGTCTTGCAATTGAATACTCGTGGTGACAATGGGGTATCATATTGATTCACTTGATGTATGTTATGGCACTGAACTTGCGGATTTCAGCGGTGACATTGGGGTAATCTATGCATAGAGGTTGATGCATGTTTTTATTATCTTTTCTCTGATAGAAACTTTGGGGTCTCCTTGTAGTTCTTTGTGTGGATTGAATATTATGATCATTAAGTTGTTTGATGCATATCGTAGAATAAACTCATGGATATTTGTGGTCACATTGGAATATCTAGGTGATATTAGAGTTGGTTGATGTGTGTGCTACTTCTCGAGCTTGCGTTGTATTCCCTCGAAGAGGAAAGGGTGATGCAACATAGTAGCGTAAGTATTTCCCTCAGTTTTTGAGAACCAAGGTATCAATCCAGTAAGAGACCATGCGCGAGTCCCTCGCACCTGCACAAACAAATAAGAACTTCGCAGCCAATGCGATAATGGGTTGTCAATCCCTTTACGGTCACTTACGAAAGTGAGATCTGATAGAGATGATAGTTTGAAATTTTTGCTATTTTTGGATATAAGAACAGAAAGTAAAAGTGGAAAAGTAAAGTAGATTGTAGATTGATATGTTGAGCATAGACCTGGGGGCCATAGTCTTCTCTAGTGGCTTTTCTCATGATAGGGATATTCTACGGCGGGTAAACAAATAACTATTGAGCAATTGATAGAAAAACGAATAATTATGAGACTATCTAGGCATGATCATTATATATAGGCATCACGTCCGAGACAAGTAGACCAAAACGATTCTGCATCTACTACTATTACTCCACACATCGACCGCTATCCAACATGCATCTAGAGTATTAAGTTCATAAGAACAAAGTAATGCCATAAGCAAGATGACATGATGTAGAGGGATAAACTCAAACGTAATGATATAAACCCCATCTTTTTATCCTCGATGGCAACAATACAATACGTGCCTTGCTACCCCTACTGTCACTGGGAAAGGACACTGCAAGATTGAACCCAAAGCCAAGAACTTCTCCCATTGCAAGAACTATAGATCTAGTAGGCCAAACCAAACCAATAATTCGAAGAGACTTGCAAGGATATTATAATCACACATAAAGAGTTCACAGAAGAACCAAACATTTCTCATAGATAACCTTGATCATAAACTCACAATTCATCAGATCTCGACAAACACACCGCAAAAAGAGATTACATCGAATAGATCTCCTCGAAGACCAAGGAGAACTTGGTATTGAGATCCAAAGAGAGAGAAGAAGCCATCTAGATACTAGCTATGGACCCGAAGGTCTGTGGTAAACTACTCACAACTCATGGCGAGGCAATGATGATGATGTAGAAGCACTCCGTGGTAGATCCCCCCTTCGGCAGAGCTCCGTAACAGGCCCCAAGATGGGATCTCATGGGTACAGAAGGTTGCGGCGGTGGAACTAGGGTTTTCTCTGTTGTTCTGATGGTTTCGGGGTACGTAGGTATATATAGGAAGAAGGAGGGCACCGGGTGCCAAACATGGGGCCCACGAGACAGGGGGCGCCCCCCACCCTCGTGGACGCCATGTGTGCCCTATTCCGCGGTTCTCAAGTCCCCTGTCCGTATTGTGCTCCAAAAATATCTCTCCCGAAGTTTCATTCCGTTTGGACTCCATTTGATATTCCTTTCTGTAAAACCCTGAAATAGGCAAAAAACAGCAATCTGGACTGGGCCTTTGGGTTAATAGGTTAGTCCCAAAAATAATATAAAAGTGTATAACAAAGCCCATTAAACATCCAAAACATCATAAATAACAGCATGGAACAATCAAAAATTATAGATACGTTGGAGACGTATCAAGCATCCCCAAGCTTAATTCCTGCTTGTCCTCGAGTAGGTAAATGATAAAAAAATAGAATTTTTGATGTGGAATGCTAACCAACATAGTTTTTCAATGTAATTCTCTTAATTGTGGCATGAATGTTTAGATCTGAAAGATTCAAGACAAAAGTCTATATTGACATAAGATATAATAATACTTCAAGCATACTAACAAAGCAATCATGTCTTCTCAAAATACTATGGCTAAAGAAAGTTATCCCTACAAAATCATATAGTCTGGCTATGTGTCAGGACCCCGATCCTAAGTCACACCGATCTAGCTGTAACACGTCATATCACTTTGCGGCCTCACGCACGGTAACCCCACGGGTGCCACCTTACCTGGCCCGGGACCGTTTGCGCATTTTGGCACACGTATATGACAGTGTCGCTAGCATCCATATGACAGAGAACCCGGGCCGACATGGCTAGTTATAAACCAAAAGTGGCACTAGATTACAGAGACAGGCATCCATGACCCAGCAACGAACGTGTCGGTCATCAACGTATGAACCCAAGTCGTAGCAAGCTACATGGACTTAAAGGAACAACGCGTGACATTCCCCCTAAGGGACAGACACATGAACGAAGAAGGACACATGCCGGACAGCCTACGTGTTCCGAGCAGTAGCAAGCTACCAAGGCTCATTGGAATCACTAGGAGGCATTTCCCTGTAAGGTAGGCTACCAAAGGAAAACAACTAGGTGTCGGATCCCACACATACCAAGCATTTCAATCATACACGCAATATGCTCAATATGTGCAAATACAACATTGCATCACAACAGAACTCTATGACTCAAAGTACTTTATTTAAAAGGCTCCAAGAGCCATGCATAACATATCCATACAGGTAGGGGTCACATGACCCAACACTCAAGTCATACAGTCATACAAGCACAAGCGGAAGCTACATGTCTGAGTACAGACAACTTAGGAAATAAAACATGCTTGGTGTAGCCTGACTATCTACAAGGCCCTTCACAAGCTCCAGATCTCCGTCTGGGTGTCAAGCTACTCGTTGACGTCAACGTCTATGTAGAACCCATCAGCAGGGGCAGGGTTCTCCTCTGCAACAGTTATTAAGCAAACATGAGTACAAAGGTACTCAGCAAGTCTTACCACAGAACCTATCATACATGCAACATTATCAAAGGGGGGTAGTGGAGTTTATAGCAGAATGCCAGCTTTGACCTTGGCTAACCTATACTACAACTCTCAACAGACTGCAAGATGTTATTACGAACACGAGTCCTCTACTCACCACATCAATACACTACCGGGGATCCTCTTCCGTCATCCTACGGAAGGGCCATCCACGGCACTCACACTTATCTTGAGGCTTTTAGTAGTATCCATCAACTTGTCTATGAACTGTAAGAGTAACCAAGTAGTTCGTACCGCGAACAACGGCTATTCGAATAGTTTGATAACCCTGCAGGGGTGTACCTCTTCACACACGCTTCCACCACTTATCGTCGTTTACTCGGCATGTACTCGACAACCTTCAAGCGGAAGCCCAGCGAGGGTGTCGGCCACGACCTGACTAACTACTCAAGTCTCTCGTCCAGGTGTATCGCCTATTTGGGTTCCATCCGTGGGGAGATCCGGCCGGGGTGTCGCTCACGGCCCCAAACGATGTGTACAGGGTTCCCGAGTCACCAAACGGGCAACCGGTACACCGTGCCACGTACCTGTCGCATCACAACCCACCCCGAGGGTCAGCGTTGTGCACGACCTCCAGTAAGCTATAAACACCAGAAACTAGTTGCAACTCCTGGACAGAGATCAAGGGTAATCAATAAGCCGAGAGGGTCAATTAAGGATCCCAATGTGTGGTAGTAGCTGTAACTTGAACCACACATACATATCTCGGGTCCTATGGACGATTCCAATAAAACAACCCACCATGTACTCCTACATGGCCTTTCATCGATACCTTTACCAAGCGTGTTCCACACTTCCTTCTCTTTACCGGTATGATCATTTCACTCTGATCCATCACCTAGATGAACCAGACCAGACACAACTCTAAGCATAGCAGGCAACATAAACAAATAGCATGGTGGATCACACATCACATGGCTCAGTCAACTCCTACACATGCTAGTGGGTTTCAACTATTTACTGTGGCAACGACAGGTCATGCAAGGGATAGGGTTCAACTACCGCAGCAAGTAGCAGTTCACACGCTGTTGCCTTAATGCAGTAAAAGAGAGCAGGAGCGAGAAGATTGGGTTTGTATCGGAATGATCAATGATTGCTTGCCTGACAAGGTAGTTGTCGGGTACTGCTCTTCAACTGGATACGCAGCAGTATCCTCGGGAGCAGGACGTAACACAGAGAATACCGGCGATACAATCATTAACAAACAAATGCAACAATATGATGCATGTTCATGACATGGCAAGATGCATGTGTGTTGGCTAATGCAACTAAAACCAGAAGGGTTTGAACCTATTTGAATCAAAGATTCAAATTGGAGTTCAAACTATTATTTAAATAAGTGCATTATCATGTTTTTGATGTATACAGCAAGTTAACTTGTTCAAACATGCATGAAACCAGTGCCATTGGAAAGATTGGATTTTTCTGATCATTTTTCATATATAAATCTTTTCCATCTGAGCTATGGTTGATTTTATATGATTTTTTAGAAGTTTTGGGTATTTTCTGGAATTTCCTGAATTATTTTTAAACCTAAAATCCCAGAAAATCCTTTACTGCGTCAGCATGACATCATGCTGACGTCAGCCAGTCAACAGGGCCAGTCCAAGTCAAACCTGACCAGTGGGACCCACTGGTCAGTGTCACAGTTAACTAATTAACTGATTAGAATTAAATTAACACTTAAACTAGGTTTGACTTGCGGGCAGGGCCCACATGTCAGTGACCCAGGGGGGGTCAAAACCGTGGTCAAACAGGTCCATCCGCCGGTGTTTAGTCGCCGGCGAGGCCAAACACGGCGGCGTGCTTCGGAAATCACCTACGGTGCACGGCTCGAGCTGCGGTTGGGTGCGTTGGATAGCCCTTGCTGTTGCGCGTCGGATGGTGGTGGTCGCCGGACCTGGGGTGGCCGGAGACGACGGCAACGAGCTCGACGGCGGCGACCGGCGTCGGGCGTGTGTGGGGATGCGGCTGCAGGGGCCTAGGCGATGCGTGCGTAGCACCTTTCGCATCTACGTGCTGCGGTGAGTGTGATGGACGGGTGCCAGTGACCAAATGGTCACCGGAGCATCACCGGCGGCGAGCACGGCGGCGGTGCATGCGGGCGAGCTTCGTGCAGTGCGTTACAGGGCAAAAGAGAGCCAACGGAGAGGGGGAGGATGAAGCTAGGCTCATAGGGGTTGCAGCAAGCGCCGGAGCGAGCTCGGAGGTGGTCGGAGCTAAGCGGGGGGGGGCGAGGGGGATCTCCGCGGCCGGAGTTGGGGAAGAAGAGGTCGGGGGCGTCTCCAGGGCGGGCGAGCGCTCGGGGCTCGGCCTGTTCGAAGCAGTCGAGGATGGCGGAGACGATGGACACCAAGGCGGGGCTCAGGGACGACGGTGGACGCGGCTTCTACGACGGTGCGAGCACGGCGGCGTCGACCATGGCGCGGGGAGAGCGAGGGAGAGGAACTGGGGGGAGGTGGAGGTGTTTGCGAGGTCGGGGAGGACGTGGACGATCGAACCATCCCTCCAGGACGGCGAGGGGATGAAGCAGGGCGGCGGGCAGCTGCGTGGCGCGCGGCGCGGTCGCCGTCGAGCACCTCCCTGCCTGCCTGGCCGAGCCAAGCAGCTCGCTGGAGCGGCAGCTGGGCTGGGCCGGCAGGTGGGCCGGGTGGCGCCAGGTAAGCTTCTTCTCTCTCTCTCTCTCTTTTCTATTTTCTTTTTCTGTTTCATTTCTTTGCAACTTTGTTTAATTAAATAAAATGCCAGAGCATTTTTGTAACTCATAACACTTGTCATACCTACTGTATATAATATGAACAGTAGGAAACATTATAGTTTATGATTATTTGAGCATTTAAAATATTTTATAGCATTTAAATGCCCAAATTCAAATACCATATGATTTAATCCAGATCCCTTGAGTGTCCTAGAAAATTGTGCACCATTTTTGGCAGAGGTTTAAGACCAAGGCAGAAATGATGAACATTTTTGAAGGGCATTTTGGGTACATTGGAAAATATTTTAGCAAACCCTAGTTGTTAGGAGAGGGGTGCTGGGGTTTCTGTTAATCCCATTTCAAGTTTCTTTGAAAGTAGACATGATGCACACTCTAGTTAGGTCCTAATGCAAGTGCTAGCTAGGGATGTGACAACTCACCCCCACTTAAAAGAATCGCGTCCCGAGATTCGGGTTCCTCCGGAAAGAGGGTGGGGTACTCAAGTCAAAGACGATCCTCCCTTTCCCAAGTAGCTTCACTCTCGGAATGATGTGACCATTGAACCTTGAGAAACTTGATATTGTGGCGTCGAGTGGTGCGCTCAGTTTGATCAAGAATACGAATGGGGTATTCTCGATATGTGAGATTATCCTGGAGATCAAGCGTTTCGTGGTCCACTCCGCGGATAGGATCCGAGAAGCAACGCCTGAGTTGGGAAACGTGGAAAACATCATGAACTCTGGAGAGGTGCGGAGGTAGTTCCAATTGGTAGGCAACTTCTCCTCGTTTGGCAAGAATGCGAAAAGGACCGATGAAACGAGGGGCCAATTTGCCTTTGAGACCGAAGCGATGGGTTCCCTTAAGAGGAGTAACCCGAAGGTAAGCCTTATCGCCGACTTCAAAAGTCACAGCCTTATGATGACTATCATATTGGCTCTTTTGGCGAGACTGGGCTGTTTTCAATCTCTCACGAACGATGCGAACTTGTTCTTATGCTTCCTGAATCATATCCGGGCCAAAGAATTGTCTTTCCCCGGTCTCCGACCAGTTAAGAGGTGTTCGACACCTTTGTCCATATAGAACTTCGAAGGGAGCCTTGCCCAAGCTGGGTTGATAACTATTGTTATAAGCGAATTCGGCAAATGGAAGACACTTTTCCCATTCCATACCAAAAGAAATGATAGAGGCTCGAAGCATGTCTTCCAGAATTTGATTGACTCGTTCCACTTGACCACTTGACTGCGGATGGAAGGCAGTACTGAAAGAGAGATGAGTTCCCATAGCATTCTGGAAACTTTCCCAAAATCGTGAAGTGAAAAGACTTCCACGGTCTGAGTTAATCTCCAACGGTACACCATGAAGTGATACTATTCGAGAGACATATAAGTCTGCTAGCTGGCTAGCGGTAATACTCTCGCGAACAGGCAGGAAATGAGCTACTTTAGAGAGGCGGTCGATAAGGACGAAGATAGCATTATTCCCTTTTCTGGACCTGGGAAACCCGGTAATGAAGTCCATACCGACTTTATCCCATTTCCATTCAGGAATAGCTAAAGGTTGAAGGGTGCCAGCAGGCCGTTGATGCTCTGCTTTGACTCGACGGCAAACGTCGCAGTTAGCAATGAATTGAGCGATCTCTCTCTTCATCCTAGTCCACCAGAATCTCTGACGTAGATCCTGATACATTTTAGTACTACCGGGATGAATCATGAGAGGAGATTCATGAGCCTCCTTAAGAATCATTTGTCGTAGTTGTGGTTTCTTGGGTACCACCAAGCGGTTCTCGAAGTACACAACACCTCGATCATCCATAGAGAAACTTCTAGCAACTCCGCTAGCAATGTTCTCCTTGATTCGAGATATGCCTTTGTCATACCGCTGGGCAACTATGATTTGATCCATAAGTGTAGGTTTCGCCACCAAAGTGGAAAGGAATCCTTGAGGAACAATGTGAACATTAAGCTTACGAAATTCCTCGTGGAGAAGTGGTTGACCTTGTTGTAACATTAAATTGTTACAATATGACTTACGACTTAGTGCATCGGCCATGACATTGGCCTTTCCAGGAGTGTAAGTGATTCCTAAGTCGTAGTTTGTGAGCAACTCAACCCAACATGTTTGCCTGAGATTCAAATCCGGTTGGGTGAAGATATACTTCAAACTTTGATGATCAGTGAAGATTTCACAGCGATTACCAAGGAGGTAATGTCGCCATGTTTTAAGTGCATGGACTACAGCTGCAAGCTCTAAATCATGAGTAGGATAGTTATCCTCATGTGGACGCAACTGTCGGGATGCGTATGCAATCACTTGACGATCTTGCATGAGAATGCAACCTAGTCCTTGTCGCGAGGCGTCGCAGTAGATTATAAAATCCTTGGAAAAGTCTGGTGGTACCAGTACAGGTGCAGATGTTAGGCGTCTTTTCAGTTCCTGAAAACTGGACTCGCACTGTGGGGTCCACTCAAACTTTTATCTTCCTTGAGGAGTTCAGTTAGAGGTTTAGCAACCTTGGGGAAATTCTCGACGAAGCGTCGGCAATAGCTTGCTAAGCCAAGAAAACTCCTAACTTGCTTGACCGATTCAGGAGGAGTCCAATCAAGTACGGCTTGAACTCGCTCGGGATTGACAGCAATACCCTTGCCAGAGATCACATGACCTAGATAGGTTACTTCTGGCAACCAGAATTCACATTTAGAGAATTTGGCATAAAGGCGGTGCTCTCGAAGTTTCGTCAATACCAGCCTTAAATGCTCGGCATGATCTTCCTTGTTCTTGGAGAAAATGAGTATATCATCGAGGTATACCACGACGAATTTATCCAAATACTCCATGAATATAGAATTCATTAACCGAGAAAGGTAGCTGGGGCATTGGTTAATCCGAAGGACATAACGGTGTACTCATATTGGCCATAACGAGGAACGAAAGCCGTTTTAGGAATGTCCCCGTTCTTGATTTTGATTTGATGGTAGCCCAACCTCAAATCCATCTTAGAGAAGACTGAGGATCCAGCGAGCTGATCATACAGGTCGTTGATCCTGGGAAGCGGATACTTATTCTTTATGGTGACCAGATTAACAGGTCGGTAATCTACAACCATCCGCTCCGTTCCATCCTTCTTCTTGACGAAGAGGACGGGGCAAGCCCAAGGGGAAGAACTAGGACGGATGAAACCTTTTTGCAAGGACTCATCGAGTTGTTTCTTTAGCTCAGCTAACTCTAGTGGTGCCATCTTATAAGGTCTCCTAGAGATTGGGACGGTTCCAGGGATAAGATCTATCACGAACTCGACATCTCTGTCAGGTGGAATTCCTGGCAGTTCTTCTGGAAAAACATCCGGGAAGTCACGGACTACCGTGATATCTTCGAGTTCTGGTAGAGGGCTGGCATTAAGAGAATAGAGCTGACGTTCAGCCATTCGGGCCAAGACATTGACTATCTTGCCGGATGGATGTGTAAGTTGAACGGTCCTAGTAAAGCAATCAATTTTGGCGTAATGAGTTGTCATCCAATCCATACCCAAAATGATGTTTATGTCCGAGGACTTGAGGGCGATTAAAGATGCTAGGAAAACAAGTCTATCGACAAGGATTTCATTTCCATGGCTTACCCTAGAGGTTTGCCACTTTGAACCAGGAGTTTGAATAACCATGGAAGTAGGCATGTCACAAAAAGTCATGTTGTGCAATCGAGCATAGCTCTCAGATATGAACGAATGGGATGCTCCAGTATCGAAAAGAATAGATGCCAGATGGTAGTTGATGAGAAGCGTACCAAGGACGACGTTAGGATCCTCATAAGCTTCTTCGGCAGAAACATAGTTGACATGACCACGTGCAGTGGGGATTGGCTTGACATAGTTCACCTTGCCGGTTGGCTTACCACGGCCAACGGGTTTTCCTGGTTGGTTCTGGGGACAATCACGCATGTAGTGTCCCGGTTCTCCACACTTGAAACATGTCACAGTGGTGGTGCATGGAGCAAAGTTGGAAGGTGAACCTCCATAGGTCTTGGCAGGTGCAAACTGTTGAGTTGGGCGAGGCGCCTCATAGGATGGCCTCGGTGTATACTTGGGTGGCAGAGCAGTGTTAGGAACCCACACACGGCGCTTGTGAGAGCCAGAGCCGGATGAGGAACCAAAGTCTCGAGAATGCTTGCGGGTGACCTCGAAGTCGGTCTGGCCTATTTCAGCACTGATAGCCTTGTTAACCAACTTTTGGAAGGAAGTGCACTCGTGCAGACGCAGATCTCGGCGGAGTTCAGGGCTGAGTCCCTTGCGGAACCTCGCCTGCTTCTTGGCATCGGTGGATACTTCTTCAGGTGCATAGCGTGCCAGATTACCAAACTCACGACTATAACCATCCACAGTTAAACGACCCTGGGTGAAATTGCAGAATTCCTCCCACTTGCGATCCATGAGACCTTCCGGAATGTGGTGTTCACGGAATGCCTCACTGAACTCAACCCAGGTAGTGACTTGGCCAGCAGGACGCATAGCTTCAAAGTTTTCCCACCAAAGACTGGCAGGGCCCTCAAGATGGTAGGCGGCGTAGATGACCTTGTCAGCTTCGGCCACACGGGCAGAGTGTAGCTTGTGGGTGATACTACGTAGCCAGTCATCAGCATCCAGAGGTTCAGTGGAGTGATGGAACTTTGGTGGACACATCTTGATAAAGTCATTGATTGACACCACGTCATTCCTCTGACGGAACCTAGTGTTCTGCTCTATGCGTTCCAGCAGACGGTTGGTCTCTCTCTTGTTTCGTTCTGCTTCAAGCATAACTTCCGCCAAGGAGGGTGGCTGGGGCAGATTTCCATCCCTAGTCCCACTAGCCTCACCCTGCTCCTGAGCAGCAGGAGTGTTGCGAGTGTTGACCATCCTAGGAAAACAAAATAGCGGTTTAGACAAGGATGGCAAAATTTAACATAGAAGTGCAGAATGTAATGGATGACACGGAATGCAAAGATGTTCATCCGTACGACATGGTAATATAGGAACTGCTATATATACACCAGTGGTCATACACACCATACAAAGTTTAGTACAAGCCAAGGCTAAAGTACAACTACGGTGAAAGACGATACATCCCATCAGAGGCATTCCAAGCTCCTATACATTATTCAACTACACCTCCGGAACTCAGTACACACTAAGTCATATTCCACAAGATGCGCAGGACTGTGGAAATACAACTACTACAATACTACTACAACCACGGCCTAGCTCAGACAGTCGCGTAGTAATCCTCGTAAAGATTACCACCGTAGCCTGGAAGTGGAACAGACGGATCTTGGAACTCGCGAGCACTCGAAGGCTGAGGACCATAAGGACATGGATGTGGTCTCGGTCCCGATGCTGGTGGTAACCGACGCCCACGTGGAGGTGTAATACCCCCAACGTCACCCCAATCCATGCGATCAGGAAGACGAGTCCGCACGGGGTACAAATCCCGCATGTCCAAATATCCGGCGTGCACAGCAGGTGCAAGCCGTGTCAAAGTAGTCCAATGAGCAGCTCGAGTGTTATACAGCTCCATTCGGAGGGCACGGACCTCACGGTCCCTATCCTCCAACATCTGAACAGTAGTCTGAAGCAGTGGCTCTTCATGAGCAGCATGAGTATACAGACCAGTGTAGTAGCCTTCCTCTCCGGGAAGTGAGGCTGGCATGTAACAGAACTCAGTGTTCAGCAACAGGGCATGCCTAGCACGGAGAATGGTCATCATCGAATAAGCGGCATCCTGCACTGCCATCTCGATGGTAATCCCGAGTCCATAAGACCAATGGATGGGATCATTAGCTCCGGGATATGAGGGGTATATCCGGACTGTGCAGAAATACTGACTCTGATTGAAATCCCGATACTGTTCCTCCACGGTGTATTCGGGATACCAACGATAACCGGTCTCAGTCATCACACGGACTAGCATGGCCGTGTGACCGGGCACATTAATGCACCGAGTCAAACGAACCACTTGGTGAGGGATGCGGCCAGACATCTGAAACACGAAGTAATGCAAAGGCATTAGTGTTTCCGGAAGAAATCGGGCAGCATAACAACTGTAAATGCTCAAACAAAGATTTGAGACATCATACAAATGATAGCATAGCCACTCAACAATTCCAAATCAAGGTTCCGGTTCAACAATCATCATACTCAAAAGGATAGCAACTGAACTGAGGCTTGAAACCAACAATCCTAAGAGTCTACGGATTAGTAACACGTGAACCTAGTAAGGATAAGAGGCCTAGTCCTAAATCCCCGTAGAAAGAATAGACTGACTCAGATCAGAAGGGCATAAGGTAAAGGAGTAAAAGAGCCTTACGTTCCCCTCCACAGTCAATTCCCCTACATATAACTAAGAATTTTTCTAGACTCAACATCGACCAGTTTGGCTTGAGAAACCTACAGGAAGTCCAGCTCTGATACCAACGCTGTCAGGACCCCGATCCTAAGTCACACCGATCTAGCTGTAACATGTCATATCACTTTGCGGCCTCACGCACGGTAACCCCACGGGTGCCACCTTACCTGGCCCGAGACTGTTTGCGCACTTTGGCACACGTATATGACAGTGTCGCTAGCATCCATATGACAGAGAACCCGGGCCGACATGGCTAGTTATAAACCAAAAGTGGCACTAGATTACAGAGACGGGCATCCATGACCCAGCAACGAACGTGTCGGTCATCAACGTATGAACCCAAGTCGTAGCAAGCTACATGGACTTAAAGGAACAACGCGTGACATTTCCCCTAAGGGACAGACACAGGAACGAAGAAGGACACATGCCGGCCAGCCTACGTGTTCCGAGCAGTAGCAAGCTACCAAGGCTCATTGGAATCACTACGAGGCATTTCCCTGTAAGGTAGGCTACCAAAGGAAAACAACTAGGTGTCGGATCCCACACATACCAAGCATTTCAATCATACACGCAATATGCTCAATATGTGCAAATAAAACATTGCATCACAACAGAACTCAATGACTCAAAGTACTTTATTTAAAAGGCTCCAAGAGCCATACATAACATATCCATACAGGTAGGGGTCACATGACCCAACACTCAAGTCATACAGTCATACAAGCACAAGCGGAAGCTACATGTCTGAGTACAGACAACTTAGGAAATAAAACAGGCTTGGTGTAGCCTGACTATCTACAAGGCCCTTCACAAGCTCCAGATCTCCGTCTGGGTGTCAAGCTACTCGTCAACGTCAACGTCTATGTAGAACCCATCAGCAGGGGCAGGGTTCTCCTCTGCAACAGTTATTAAGCAAACATGAGTACAAAGGTACTCAGAAAGTCTTACCACAGAACCTATCATACATGCAACATTATCAAAGGGGGGTAGTGGAGTTTATAGCAGAATGCCAGCTTTGACCTTGGCTAACCTATACTACAACTCTCAACAGACTGCAAGATGTTATTACGAACATGAGTCCTCTACTCACCACATAAATACACTACCGGGGATCCTCTTCCGTCATCCTACGGAAGGGCCATCGACGGCACTCACACTTATCTTGAGGCTTTTAGTAGTATGCATCAACTTGTCTATGAACTGTAAGAGTAACCAAGTAGTTCGTACCGCGAACAACGGCTATTCGAATAGTTTGATAACCCTGCAGGGATGTACCTCTTCACACACGCTTCCACCACTTATCGCCGTTTACTCGGCGTGTACTCGGCAACCTTCAAGCGGAAGCCCAGCGAGGGTGTCGGCCACGACCTGACTAACTACTCAAGTCTCTCGTCCAGGTGTATCGCCTATTTGGGTTCCATCCGTGGGGAGATCCGGCCGGGGTGTCGCTCACGGCCCCAAACGATGTGTACAGGGTTCCCGAGTCACCAAACGGGCAACCGGTACACCATGCCACGTACCTGTCGCATCACAACCCACCCCGAGGGTCAGCGTTGTGCACGACCTCCAGTAAGCTATAAACACCAGAAACTAGTTGCAACTCCTGGACAGAGATCAAGGGTAATCAATAAGCCGAGAGGGTCAATTAAGGATCCCAATGTGTGGTAGTAGCTGTAACTTGAACCACACATACAGATCTCGGGTCCTATGGACGATTCCAATGAAACAACCCACCATGTACTCCTACATGGCCTTTCATCGATACCTTTACCAAGCGTGTTCCACACTTCCTTCTCTTTACCGGTATGATCATTTCACTCTGATCCATCACCTAGATGAACCAGACCAGACACAACTCTAAGCATAGCAGGCAACATAAACAAATAGCATGGTGGATCACACATCACATGGCTCAATCAACTCCTACACATGCTAGTGGGTTTCAACTATTTACTGTGGCAATGACAGGTCATGCAAGGGATAGGGTTCAACTACCACAGCAAGTAGCAGTTCACACGCTGTTGCCTTAATGCAGTAAAAGAGAGCAGGAGCGAGAAGATTGGGTTTGTATCGGAATGATCAATGATTGCTTGCCTGACAAGGTAGTTGTCGGGTACTGCTCTTCAACTGGATACGCAGTAGTATCCTCGAGAGCAGGACGTAACACAGAGAATACCGGCGATACAATCATTAACAAACAAATGCAACAATATGATGCATGTTCATGACATGGCAAGATGCATGTGTGTTGGCTAATGCAACTAAAACCAGAAGGGTTTGAACCTATTTGAATCAAAGATTCAAATTGGAGTTCAAACTATTATTTAAATAAGTGCATTATCATGTTTTTTATGTATACATCAAGTTAACTTGTTCAAACATGCATGAAACCAGTGCCATTGGAAAGATTGGATTCTTCTGATCATTTTTCATATATAAATCTTTTCCATCTGAGCTATGGTTGATTTTATATGATTTTTTTAGAAGTTTTGGGTATTTTCCGGAATTTCCTAAACTATTTTTAAACCTAAAATCCCAGAAAATCCTTTACTGCGTCAGCATGACATCATGCTAACGTCAGCCAGTCAACAGGGCCAGTCCAAGTCAAACCTGACCAGTGGGACCCACTGGTCAGTGTCACAGTTAACTAATTAACTGATTAGAATTAAATTAACACTTAAACTAGGTTTGACTTGCGGGCAGGGCCCACATGTCAGTGACCCAGGGGGGTCAAACCCGTGGTCAAACAGGTCCATCCCGCCGGCGTTTAGCCGCCGGCGAGGCCAAACACGGCGGCGTGCTTCGGAAATCGCCTACGGTGCACGGCTCGAGCTGCGGTTGGGTGCGTTGGATAGCCCTTGCTGTTGTGCGTCGGATGGTGGTGGTCGCCGGACCTGGGGTGGCCGGAGACGACGGCAACGAGCTCGACGGCGGCGACCGGCGTCGGGCGTGTGTGGGGATGCGGCTGCAGGGGCCTAGGCGATGCGTGAGTAGCACCTTTCGCATCTACGTGCTGCGGTGAGTGTGATGGACGGGTGCCAGTGACCAAATGGTCACCGGAGCATCACCGGCGGCGAGCACGGCGGCGGTGCGTGCGGGCGAGCTTCGTGCAGTGCGTTACAGGGCAAAAGAGAGCCAACGGAGAGGGGGAGGATGAAGCTAGGCTCACAGGGGTTGCAGCAAGCGCCGAAGCGAGCTCGGAGGTGGTCGGAGCTAAGCGGGACGACGAGGGGGATCTCCGCGGCCGGAGTTGGGGAAGAAGAGGTCGGGGGTGTCTCCAGGGCGGGCGAGCGCTCGGGGCTCGGCCTGTTCGAAGCAGTCGAGGACGGCGGAGACGATGGACACCAAGGCGGGGCTCAGGGACGACGGTGGACGCGGCTTCTACGATGGTGCGAGCACGGCGGCGTCGGCCATGGCGCGGGGAGAGCGAGGGAGAGGAACTGGGGGAGGTGGAGGTGTCTGCGAGGTCGGGGAGGACGTGGACGATCGAACCATCCCTCCAGGACGGCGAGGGGATGAAGCAGGGCGGCGGGCAGCTGCGTGGCGCGCGCCGCGGTCGCCGTCGAGCACCTGCCTGCCTGCCTGGCCGAGCCAAGCAGCTCGCTGGAGCGGCAGCTGGGCTGGGCCGGCAGGTGGGCCAGGTGGCGCCAGGTAAGCTTCTTCTCTCTCTCTCTCTCTTTTCTATTTTCTTTTTCTGTTTCATTTCTTTGCAACTTTGTTTAATTAAATAAAATGCCAGATCATTTTTGTAACTCATAACACTTGTCATACCTACTATATATAATATGAACAGTAGGAAACATTATAGTTTATGATTATTTGAGCATTTAAAATATTTTATAGCATTTAAATGCCCAAATTCAAATACCATATGATTTAATCCAGTGCCCTTGAGTGTCCTAGAAAATTGTGCACCATTTTTGGCAGAGGTTTAAGACCAAGGCAGAAATGATGAACATTTTTGAAGGGCATTTTGGGTACATTGGAAAATATTTTAGCAAACCCTAGTTGTTAGGAGAGGGGTGCTGGGGTTTCTGTTAATCCCATTTCAAGTTTCTTTGAAAGTAGACATGATGCACACTCTAGTTAGGTCCTAATGCAAGTGCTAGCTAGGGATGTGACACTATGCTCCCTATTCATCACACAAAATATTCATATCATGCACAACCCCATTTTAAGCCAAGCACTTATTTTCATACTCTATTCTTTCAAACCTTTCAACTTTCACACAATACATGAGCGTGAGCCATGGACATACCACAATGAGTGGAATAGAGAGGTGGTTGTGGAGAAGACAAAAAGGAGAGAGATAGTCTCACATCAACTAGGCGAATCAACGGGCTATGGAGATGCCCATCAATAGATATCAATGTGAGTGAGTAGGGATTGCCATGCAACGGATGCACTAGAGCTAAAAAATGTATGAAAGCTCAACAAAAGAAACTAAGTGGGTGTGCATCCAACTTGCTTGCTCATGAAGACCTAGGGCATTTGAGGAAGCCCATCGTTGGAATATACAAGCCAAGTTATATAATGAAAATTCCCACTTGTATATGAAAGTGACTAAACATGAGACTCTCTATCATGAAGAACATGGTGCTACTTTGAAGCACAATTGTGGAAAAAGATAGTAGCAATTGTCCCTTTTTCTTTTGTTTTTGGGTATTTTTTTATTTGGCCTTTTTTTGGAGGGGCTTTCTTCATTTAGCCTTTCCTCACATGGGACAATGCTCTAATAATGATGATCATCACACCTTCATTGAATTACAAATCGATATTACAACTCGATACTAGAAAAAAGTGTGACCTATATGAATGCCTCCAGTGGTGTATCGGGATGTGCAATGAATCAAGAGTGACATGTATGAAAAATTATGCATGGTGGACTAGCCACAAATACGATGTCAACTACATGATCATGCATAGCAATATGACAATATGAAGCATGTCATATGAATGGAACGGTGGAAAGTTGCATGGCAATATATCTCGGAATGGCTATGGAAATGCCATGATAGGTAGATATGGTGGCTGTTTTGAGGAAGATATATGGTGGCTGTTTTGAGGAAGGATATATAGTGGGTGTATGGTACCGGCGAAAGTTGCGCGGTACAAGAGAGGCTAGCAATGGTGGAAGGGTGAGAGTGCGTAATATCCATGGACTCAACATTAGTCATAAGAACTCATATACTTATTGCAAAAATTTATGAGTCATCAAAACAAAGCAATCAACGCATGCTCCTAGGGGGGAGGTTGGTAGGAGTTAACTATCGCGTGCCCTCGACCTCCACACAAAGGATGACACTCTACAAATACCTCATGCTCTAACTTTTTCACATAGCGGTTCACCATACGTGCATGCTACCGGAATCACTAACTTTAACACAAGTATTTCTCAATTTCACAATAACTCCACTAGCATGACTCCAATATCACTATCCTTATATCTCAAAACAATTATCAAGCATCCAACTTCTCATCATATTCAATGCACTTAGTGTGAAAGTTTTTACTACATTGATCTTGAATGTCTATCATGTGAAGGCTAGTTTTATAGCCAAAGCACATTACCATGCTGTTTTAATAGACTCTCAAAAGGATACAAGTGAAGCATGAGAGATCAACAATTTCTACAAAATATAATCACCACCGTGCTCTAAAAGATATAAGTGAAGCACTAGAGCAAAAACTATTCAACTCAAAAGATATAAGTGAAGCACATATAGTGTTCTAACAATTTCTAGGCCATATTTATCTCTCTCAAAAAGGTGTGTACAGCAAGGATGATTGTGGCAAACTAACAAGCAAAGACTCAAATCATACATGACGCTCCAAGTTAAACACATATCATGTGGTGAATAAAAATATAGTCCCGAGTATTATCGATAGATGAAGACGAAAGAGGGGATGCCTTCCCGGGGCATCCCCAAGCTTAGGCTTTTGGTTGTCCTTGAATTTTACCTTGGGGTGCCTTGGGCATCCCCAAGCTTAGGCTCTTGCCACTCTTTGTTCCATTGTCCGTCAAAGCAATACTCAAAACTTGAAAACTTCATAACACAAAACTTAGAAAAACAATCTCGTTAGCTCCGTTAGTATAAGAAAACAAACCATCACTCAAATGTACTGTAATGAACTCATTATTTATTTATATTTGTGTTAAACCTACTGTATTCCAACTTCTCTATGATTCATATCCTCCAATACTACTCATAGATTCATCAAAATAAGCAAACAACACACGAAAACATAATCTGTCGAAAACAGGACAGTATGTAGTAATCTGTAACTTCCGCATACTTCTGTAACTCCAAACAAATTGAAATAAATTGGTAGACGTGAGGAATTTGTATATTCATCATCTTCAAAAAGAATCAACTAAATAGCACACTCCAGTAAAATCTGGTGACTATTCTAGCGAGCGCTAACGATTCTGTTTTTCATAGCAAGATTAAATAAACTTCACACAAGTCTTCCCAAAGGTTCTACTTGGCACAAACACTAATTAAAACACAAAACCACATCTAAACAGAAGCTAGATGCAATATTTATTTCTAAACAGAATAAAAAACAAAAAATATAAAATTGGGTTGCCTCCCAACAAGCGCTATCGTTTTACGCCCCTAGCTAGGCACGATACATGGATAGATCTAGGTATTGCCATCTTTGGAAGGCAATCCATAAGTGGCTATCATAATAGATTCATATGGTAATATAATTTTCTTCCTAGGAAAGTGTTCCATGCCTTTCCTCAACGGAAATTGGAATATAATATTTCCTTCCTTAATATCAATAATTGCACCAATCGTTCTAAGGAAAGGTCTACCAAGAATAGTAGGACATGAAGGATTGCAATCTATATCAAGAACAATGAAATCTACGGGCACATAATTCCTATTGGAAACAATAAGAACATCATTAATCCTTCCCATAGGTTTCTTAATAGTAGAATCCGCAAGATGCAAATTTAAAGAACAATCATCAAGCTCATGGAACCCTAGCAAATCACACAAAGTTTTTGGGATAGTGGAAACACTTGCACCCAAATCACACAAAGCAAAGCATTCATGATCTTTAATTTTTATTTTAATAGTAGTTTCCCACTCATCATAAAGCTTTCTAGGGATAGAAACTTCCAATTCAAGTTTTTCTTCATAAGATTGCATCAAAGCATCAATTATGTGTTTGGTAAAAGCTTTATTTTGACTATAAGCATGCGGAGAGTTTAGTACGGATTGCAACAAGTAAATACAATAAATCAAAGAGCAATTGTCATAATTGAATCCCTTGAAGTCCAAAGTAGTAGGTTCATCACTATGCAAAGTTTTAATCTCTTCACTCCCACTTTTAACAATTTTAGCATCAAGATCTAAAAACTCTGAATCATGGGGACACCTTAAAGTAGACTCATCTCCACTCCTATCTTTATCAAGATTCATACTAGAAAACAAGGATCTAATAGGAGACACATCAATAACTTTCAGATCTTCATCTTTATTTTCGTGATAACTAGAAGAACACGCTTTTATATAATCCTCTCTTTTAGCACGCATCCTAGCGGTTCTTTCTTTCCATTCATCAATGGAAATTCTCATGGCTTTGAGAGACTCATTGATGTCATGCTTAGGTGGGATAGATCTAAGTTTCACAGAATCAACTTCAAGAGTAATTCTATCCACACTTCTAGCCAATTCATCAATCTTATGCAATTTTTCTTCAAGCAAAGCATTGAAATTCTTTTGCGAATTCATAAACTCCTTAACACTAGTTTCAAATTCAGAAGGCATCTTTCCATAATAGTTATTGTAGGAATTTCCATAATTATTAGAGGAATTACTAGGAAAAGGCCTAGGATTAAAATTCCCTCTATAAGCATTGTTATCAAAATTATTCCTACCAACAAAATTCACATCCAAAGATTCATTATTATTTTCAATCAAAGTGGACAAAGGAATATCATTAGGATCAGAAGAAGCACTCTTAGCAGCAAATTGTTTCATAAGTTCATACATCTTTCCACTCAAAACACTAATCTCTTCAATAGCATGCACTTTTTACTAGTAGATCTTTCGGTGTGCCATTGAGAATAATTAACAATAATATTATCTAGGAGTTTGGTAGCTTCTCCTAAGATAGTTTCCATGAAAGTGCCTCCTGCGGCCGAATCTAAAAGATTTCTAGAAGCAAAATTCAAGCCAGTATAAAAGTTTTGAATAATCATCCATAAGTCAAACCATGTGTAGGGCAATTATGTATCATTAATTTCATTCTCTCCCAAGCTTGTACAACATGCTCATGATCTAGTTGCTTAAAATTCATAATATCGTTTCTAAGAGAGATGATCTTAGCAGTGGGGAAATACTTAGAGATGAAAGGATCTTTGCACTTATTCCATGAATCAATACTATTTGTAGGCAAAGAGGAAAACCAAGTTTTAGCACGATCTCTAAGTGAAAATGGAAATAACTTCAATTTAACAATATCGTTATATGTATCCCTTTTCTTTTTCATATCATACAGATCAACAAAGTTCTTTAGATGGGTAGCGACATCTTCACTAGGAAGGCCGGAAAATTGATCTTTCATAACAAGATTCAACAGAGCAGCATTGATCTCACAAGATTCAGCATCGGTAATAGGAGCAATCAGAGTGCTAATAAAATCATTATTGTTGGTATTGGAGAAGTCACACAATTTGGTATTGTTCTGAGCCATAGTGACAAGCAAGCAATCCAACACACAAGCAAACAAGAAGCAAGTGAACGATAAACACACGACAAAAGAAGGGCAAATAAAACGGCAAGGGTGAAGTGGGGGAGAGGAAAACGAGAGGCAAATAAATGTAATGCGAAGGATAAGGGTTTGTGATAGGTACTTGGTATATGACTTTTGCGTAAGCCTCCCGGCAACGGCGCCAGAAATTCTTCTTGCTACTTCTCGAGCTTGCGTTGTATTCCCTCGAAGAGGAAAGGGTGATGCAACATAGTAGCGTAAGTATTTCCCTCAGTTTTTGAGAACCAAGGTATCAATCCAGTAGGAGACCACGCGCGAGTCCCTCGCACCTGCACAAACAAATAAGAACTTCGCAGCCAACGTGATAAGGGGTTGTCAATCCCTTTACGGTCACTTATGAAAGTGAGATCTGATAGAGATGATAGTTTGATATTTTTGGTATTTTTGGATATTAGAACAGAAAGTAAAAGAAGAAAAGTAAAGTAGATTGTAGATTGATATGCTGAGAATAGACCCGGGGGCCATATTGTTCTCTAGTGGCTTTTCTCATGATAGCGATATTCTATGGCGGGTAAACAAATTAATGTCGAGCAATTGATAGAAAAGCGAATAATTATGAGTCTATCTAGGCATGATCATTATATATAGGCATCACGTCCGAGACAAGTAGACCGAAACGATTCTGCATCTACTACTATTACTCCACACATCGACCGCAATCCAGCATGCATCTCGAGTATTAAGTTCATAAGAACAGAGTAACGCCTTAAGCAAGATGACATGATGTAGAGGGATAAACTCAAGCAATATGATATAAACCCCATCTTTTTATCCTCGATGGCAACAATACAATACGTGCCTTGCTGCCCCTACTGTCACTGGGAAAGGACACCGCAAGATTGAACCCAAAGCCAAGCACTTCTCCCATTGCAAGAATTATAAATCTAGTAGGCCAAACCAAACCAATAATTCGAAGAGACTTGCAAGGATATTATAATCACACATAAAGAGTTCAGAGAAGAACCAAATATTTCTCATAGATAATCTTGATCATAAACCCACAATTCATCAGATCTCGACAAACACACCGCAAAAAGAGATTACATTGAATAGATCTCCTCGAAGACCGAGGAGAACTTGGTATTGAGATCCAAAGGGAGAGAAGAAGCCATCTAGATACTAGCTAGGGACCCGAAGGTCTGTGGTAAACTACTCACAACTCATGGTGAGGCGATGATGATGATGTAGAAGCACTCTGTGGTATATCCCCCCTCCGGCGGAGCTCCAGAACAGGCCCCGATATGGGATCTCAAGGGAACAGAAGGTTGCGGCGGTGGAACTATGGTTTTCTCTGTTGTTCTGATGGTTTCGGGGTACGTAGGTATATATAGCAAGAAGGAGGGCACCAGGGGCCAAACGTGGGGCCCACGAGGCAGGGGCGCCCTGTTGGGGGGGGGGGGGGCGCCCCCACCGTCGTGGACGCCACGTGTGCCCTATTCCGTGGATCTCAAGTCTCCCGTGCGTATTTTGCTCCAAAAATATATCTCCCGAAGTTTCATTCCGTTTGGACTCCGTTTGATATTCCTTTTCTGTAAAACCCTGAAATAGGCAAAAAATAGCAATCTGGACTGGGCCTTTGGGTTAATAGGTTAGTCCCAAAAATAATATAGAAGTGTATAACAAAGCTCATTAAACATCCAAAACATCATAAATAATAGCATGGAACAATAAAAAATTATAGATACGTTGGAGACGTATCAGTGTGTCATATGGTGTTATTTTAGTACGAACTCTTGGATAGATCGATCAGAAAGAATAGCTTTGTGTTATTTTAGTACGAACTCTAGGATAGATTGATCAGGAAGAATAGCTCTGAGGTGGTTTCGTACCCTACAATCAATTTCTATCTTTTGTTCTCCGCTAATAGGAACTCATGAGTGATTCTTTATTGCACTTTGAGGGATAATCATATGATCCAACTATGTTAGCATTATTGAGAGATTGCACTAGCAAAAGTACGGACCCTAGGCCTCATTTTCAAGCATTGCAATACCATTTGTGCTCACTTTTGTTACTTTCTACCTTGCTGTTTTCTATTGTTACTATTACAAAAATCAATATCCACTATCCGTATTACACTTGTATCACCATCTCTTCGCCAAACTAGTTCACCTATACAATTTGCCATTGTATTGGGTGTGTTTGGAACACAAGAGACTTTTTATTATTTGGTTGCAGGGTTGCTTGAGAGAGACCATCTTCATCCTACACCTCCCACGAATTGATAAACCTTAGGTCATCCACTTGAGGGAAAATTGCCACTGTCCTACAAAACTCTTCGCTTGGAGGCCCAACACGAGTCTACAAGAATAAAGTTGCGTAGTAGACATCAAGTAGCTGGAGACTTTGTTGCTTGTAAGGATAGGTATGATCTTAGGAAATTAGCATGTAAGTGGAAAGAACAATCTTTGAATGCTAAGATGCAATGTGATCCTGAATTTGCTACTTCACCTATCTATGTTACTGATAAGGATTATGAATTCTCTGTTAATCCCGAGTTAATGACTTTGGTTGAATCAGATCATTGTCATGGTCATGAATCTGAAACTATTGTGGCACATCTTACTAAATTAAATGATATATCCACCCTATTTGCTCATGAGGAAAAAAATTGCTATTACTTTATTCTTAAATTGTTTCCTTTCTCATTAAAGGGTGATGCTTAGTTATGGTTTAATTCCCTTGATCCTGGTTGTGTGTGTAGTCCCCAGGATATGATTTACTACTTCTCTACAAAATATTTTCCTGCTCGTAAGAAACAAGCTACCTTATAGGAAATATTTAATTTTGTGCAAATTGAAGATGAGAGTCTCCCACAAGCTTGGGGGAGGCTTCTCCAATTACTTAATGCTTTGCATCATCATCCTCTCAAGAAGAATGAAGTACTTGATATCTTTTATAATGGACTAACCGATGCTTCTAGGGACCACCTAGATAGTTGTGCTGGTTGTGTTTTCAGGGAATGAACTGTTGAACAAGCTGAAAAATTATTGAACAATATCTTGAGTAATGAGAATGATTGGACTCTTCCTGAACCAACTCCTAAGCCAACCCCTAAGAAAAGAGGTATCCTATTTCTCAGTCCCAAAGATATGCAAGAGGCAAAGAAATCTATGAAGGAAAAAGGTATTACAATAGAAGATGTTAAGAATTTACCGCCTGTTGAAGAAATACATGGTCTTGATAACCCGACACAGGTAGTAAAGGTAAATTCTCTCTATAGATTTGATGAAGGTGATATTCCTCATAATAAGTCTGCTAGCCAATGCTTAGATGAGTTTGATAATTTTATTGTTAAACAAGAAGATTTCAATGCTTATGTTAGTAGAGAGCTGAAACATAATGCTTATATGCTTGACCGCTTGGGTGATCTTGTGACTAGAACTTCTAATGATCTAAAACTTATTAGTATACATGCTTCCATGGTTACCACCCAAGTAGAACAAGTACTTAAGGCACAAAATGAATTGCTCAATGAGTTGAATAGTAAAAATAATGATAAAGATGTTATGGTTGCTACTAGAGGCGGTAAAGTAACCCATGAACCCTTGTATCCCGAGGGACATCCTAGGAGAATTGAGCAAGATTCATAGAGAATTAATATTGATAAACCTAGTCCTAGTAATGCTACTTCTCGAGCTTGCGTTATATTCCCTCGAAGAGGAAATGGTGATGCAGCACAGTAGCGTAAGTATTTCCCTCAGTTTTTTAGAACCAAGGTATCAATCCAGTAGGAGACCACGCGTGAGTCCCTCGCACCTGCATAAACAAACAAGAACTTCGCAGCCAACGCGATAAGGGGTTGTCAATCCCTTTACGGTCACTTACGAAAGTGAGATCTGGTAGATATGATAGTTGTTTATTTTTGGTATTTTGGATATAAGAACAGAAAGTAAAAACAACAAAGTAAAGTAGATTGTAGATTGATATGTTGAAAATAGACCCGGGGCCATAGGTTTCACTAGTGGCTACTCTCATGATAGCAGATTTCTACGGTGGGTGAACGAATTACTGTCGAGCAATTA
Organism: Secale cereale; assembly: GCA_902687465.1. Classification (NCBI taxonomy): domain Eukaryota; kingdom Viridiplantae; phylum Streptophyta; class Magnoliopsida; order Poales; family Poaceae; genus Secale; species Secale cereale. Next base: position 583,335,188 of record LR738710.1, read on the forward strand.
ATAGAAAAGCGAATAATTATGAGAATATCTAGGCATGATCATTATATATAGGCATCACGTCCGTGACAAGTAGATCGAAACGATTCTGCATCTACTACTATTACTCCACACATCGACCGATATCCAGCATGCATCTAGAGTATTAAGTTCAAAAGAACAGAGTAACGCCTTAAGCAAGATGACATGATGTAGAGGGATACACTCAAGCAATATGATATAAACCCCATCTTTTTATCCTCGATGGCAACAATACTATACGTGCCTTGCTGCCCCTGCTGTCACTGGGAAAGGACACCACAAGATTGAACCCAAAGCCAAGCACTTCTCCCATTGCAAGAACTATAGATCTTGTTGGCCAAACCAAACCGACAATTCCAAGAAACTTGCAAGGATATTAAAATCATACATAAAAGAAAAAACCAAATATTTCTCATAGATAATCTTGATCATAAACCCACAATTCATCGGATCTCGACAAACACACCGCAAAAAGATTACATCGAATAGATCTCCTCGAAGACCAAGGAAAACTTGGTATTGATATCCAAAGAGAGAGAATAAGCCATCTAGGTACTAACTATGGACCCAAAGGTCTGTGGTAAACTACTCACAACTCATGGTGAGGGGATGGTGTTGATGTAGAAGCACTCCGTGGAAGATCCCCCTTCGGCGGAGCTCCGTAGCAGGCTCCAAGATGGGATCTCGTGGGAACAGAAGGTTGTGACGGTGGAATTAGGGTTTTCTCTGTTGCTTCAATGTTTTCAGGGTACATGCGTATATATAGGAGGAAGGAGGGCACCGGGGGAGCAACATGGGGCCCACGAGGCAGGGGGCGCGCCCAGGGGGAGGGGGTGCACCCCCACCCTTGTGGACACCACGTGTGCCCTATTTCGTGGTTCTCAAGTCTCCCATGAAGATGTCACTCCAAAAATATCTCTCCTGAAGGTTTCATTCCGTTTGGACTCCGTTTGATATTCCTTTTCTGCAAGACCCTGAAATAGGCAAAAAATAGCAATATGGACTGGGCCTTTGGGTTAATAGGTTAGTCCCAAAAATAGTATAAAAGTGTATAATAAACCCATTAAACATCCAAAACATCATATATAATAACATGGAACAATCTAAAATAATAGATACGTTGGAGACGTATCAAGTAACAAAAAGAAAAAGAAAATTGATAGGACTATGCATGCTAGTGAACCTGTTATAGACACACCTAAGAATCCTAATAATATTTCTATTTCTAATGCTGAGACTCAGTCTGGTAATGAACATGAACCTAGTGATAATGTTAATAATGATGTTCATACCGATGCCCAACCTAGTAATGATAATGATGTAGAGATTGAACCTGTTGTTGATCTTGATAACCCATAGTCAAAGAATCAATGTTATGATAAGAGAGCCTTCATTGCTAGGAAACATGGTAAATAAAGGAAACCATGGGTTCAGAAACCCATGCACTTTCCTCCTAAACCATCCAAGAAAAAGGATTATGAGGATTTTGCGCGCTTTTGTGAGTTGATTAGACCTATATTTTTGCGTATGCGCTTGACTGACATGCTTAAGATGCCTCCTTATGCTAAGTATATGAAAGAAATTGTTATTAATAAAAGAAAGATACCGGAAGCTGAAATTTCCACCATGCTTGCTAATTATACTTTTAAGGGTCTGATACCAAAGAAACTTGGAGATCTAGGGATACCTACTATACCATGCTCCATTAAAGTAAATTATGTTAAAACTGCTTTATGTGATCTTGGGGCTGGTGTTAGTGTTATGCCCTTCTCTTTGTATCGTAGACTTGAATTGAATAAGTTGACACCTACTGAAATCTCTTTGCAAATGGCTGATAAATCAACTGCTATACCTATCGGTATTTGTGAGGATGTGCCTGTTGTGGTTGCAAACGTTACTATCTTAACAAATTTTGTTATTCTTGATATTCCTGAGGATGACAATATGTCAATTATCCTTGGTAGACCTTTTTTGAATACTGCAGGGGCTGTTATTGATTTCAAGAAAGGCAATGCCACTTTTAATGTAAATGGTAAAGAGCATACGGTACACTTTTCGAAGAAACAACCTCAAGTCAATGGCATCAATTGAATTGGAAAAATTTCAACTATCACCATTGGACATTATGAATTCCCTCTTCCTACTGTTAAGAAGAAATATGATATACTTATTGTTGGGGACATGCATATCCCCATTGAGGTAAGCTAGTGTTATTCAAAAATTCTCTGGTTCTATGTTATTAGAAAGAAGTTTGCTAATGAGACTTGATCAACCTCATTGATGGATTTCTTTTTGATGAGCATGAGACGGATGAATTCAGAGAACACCACCTTCTGTACCCAACTTTTACTTTCTGTGATTTAGATTAAATAAAGCAAAAATAGTATTATCTGTCTGTTTTCTGATTTATCCATGCAATAAAAAATGTCCTGAAAATAAAAGTTCTCCAAATGCTCTGAAAATTTAATATGATTTTTTCTAGAATATTTTAAGATTTTTGGCACTAAACATGCACTAGGGGCTGCACCAGTGGGCCACAAGGGTGGACGGCGCCGCCTACCCCCCTGGGTGTGCACCCTGCCCTTGTGGGTCCCATGTGGCCCCCCTACACTTATTCCAGCACCCATCCTCTCCTTCTTCCTCCAGAAAAAAATCATTCACCAGCTCAAACCCATGTTCTAGCTCATCTTGCTGCCATTTTTGATCTCCTTGCTCAATCCATCATTTGCAAAACTGTTTTGGGGGATTGTTCTTCAGTATGTGACTCCTCCAATGGTCCAATTAGTTTTTGTTCTAGTGCTTTATTTATTGCAAATTTTTGCTACTGTGGTAACCTTGCTCTTGAGCTTGCATGTCACATTTATATAGTTCAAAGTAGTTTTGATGCATGATATAGCGTCTAGACACTTGTATGAGTAGTTGCTATCAATTTTGTTGAGTTTGGTTCACTTTTATTTTGAGTCACTAAAAATTTCAAAAAAAATCAGAAAGAGAAAATGACGAGGAGATTGTTGAGAGGCTCTTCAAGCCGGGGTTCAAAGGAGAAGGAGAAGCCCAAGTATATCCTCGTACCGCAGAGATTCGGGCATGTGTCGGGGGAAACTGTCCGCCACGAACACCTATGGGACCGGAGCCCCTTGTCTGTGCGGTACGAGGGCGGAGGGAGCACGAAGAGCAGATCGTAGCGAGCACGCGGGCATTTTTACCCAGGTTTGGGCCGCGGTAGACGCGTAAAACCCTACTCCTGCTTAGTTGTGTATTGAGTTGGAGTGCTCGGGAGCTTGAAGAAGCAGCTACACCGAGCGTATGAGCGATCTAGGTTCCGAACCCCCTCCATGTTGTGCATGGGCCTCCTTTTATAGTGCAAGGGGTCACCGACAGGTGTCAACGTAGGAGAAAGGGGTAAAAACGTAAAAGAGGTGGTAGTTGTAACAGTGCGGGAACAGTGGAGCTACAGTGCGCGAACAGTGGTCGCTACCTACTTTGACAGTGGGGGACAAGGGCATTTAATGCCCGTCGCCGTCGACCCCAAAAGCTCCCGCCCTTGCGTCTCCGTCTGCCACGGCGATGGATCCACCACCGTGGAGTGCCACCGTGTCCCCCAGGCTGCACAGCCATCCGCCACGCGTCCCTGGATAGGCCCTAGGGCGACGCGTGGGCCGATGAGCTGGAGCGCGGGCACACAGCGCAACTCTCCCGGCAAGCACCTTGCCGGGGTCTTGATCTTGCCGGGCCCGGGAGCTTGCGGCTCCCCGGGCCCTCGCCGGGACGCATATAGCGCCGAGGCGTGTCTTCTATGATGGAGTCTTCTAGTCTTCCTGGCAAGCTCCTCTTGCCAGGGCCTTGTGCTAGTGAGGTAATCTTGAGCCTGGTACGGCCTTCCCGGCAAGCTCCACTTGCCGGGGTCTCGATCTTCTGTCTTGCATACTTTGTTTTTGAATGGTTTGACATGGAGCAGGAAGGTCTCCGGCTAGCGCGTGGTAAACCCTGCCGCGGGAAGCTGCAACTGCCCGTGCACAAGTTGGGGTACTGAGGTACCCCTACCTCAGTACACCGACAGGAGCCCCCGGGCCTGGGCCACACACGGTGCCGAGCGCTGTTGGGCCAGGCCCAAAACAGTGCACGGGCACACGCGGCCCACGGCGCGCCGAATCCACTTCCGTATCCGCCGCATCCCCCCGTAACGGCACGCGTCAATTGCGGCGTCGTGGGATGGGACGTGCCCACGTTCTCTTAATGGAAAGAGCGAAACGCCCCCCCCACTTCCCCATAAAAGCAGAGGAAGCAGGAGCGATTCCCCTCCTTGCGCTTTCATTGCATCTTCTTCTTCCTCCAGAAATCCCCCTTGCGCTCCGCCTCCACATCTCCGCCGCCGCCGTTCCCCTCTTCCTCCACCGCCTCCGCCATGGCCCCGAAGACCGAGAAGGCGAAGGCGGAGAAAGCCAAGAGGGAGAAGTCGGAGCAAGCAGCGAAGCTTACCGCGTACCGTAAGCGGAACCTCGTCTTCCCGCCAAAGCTCGGCGCGCGGGAGCTCTGGAACAAGTATTACTTGTTCTGGGCCAAGGAAACCAAGGCGCACCCCCGCACTCGAGCTTATCCGGCCGCCGCCAAGGACAACTACCCCGGCGGGTACTATTTCTTCGCAGCCTTCTTTCACTGCGGTCTTTGCCCTCCTTTCTTTGATTTCTTCTGCGACATCATGCACACCTATGGCTTCCACCTTCTTGACTTCACCCCCAACGCCATCCTCACAATGGCGGTTTTCGCACACATGTGCGAAAACTTCATAGGAATACACCCAAACGTAGCGCTGTTTAGGCACTTCTTCACTCCTAGAGCAGAGGCCGGCGCCCCCCTCTCCGGGGGAATTTCTTGGGTATTTCGTCTGAACAAGAAGGAGTCGTACTTGCCGGGGGAGCTCCGCGGCAAGTGGGAGGAGTGGCGTGCAGACTGGTGCTGGATCGTCGAGGACCAGCCGCAGCCTTTCACCGCGCCGCGCACAACGCCCATCGTGCGCAGCAGGGATTGGGGCGAGATAGACTCGGACGACATTAAGCTCGACATCGCCCTCATCCGGATTCTTCGTCTTCGGGTGGCGAGGCTGTCTGTTGCAGAAGTAGGCGCAGACTTCCTCCGCCGCCGCATCGCCCCTCTCCAAGACAGGAAAAGTCCGGCCTGGGAGTACGGCAATGCAGCGGATATAATGAGGCTGCGTCCCGGGCTGAACTTCAACTTCACAACGCTGGAGCTGAAGGGGATGGTCCGGGAACTCTTCAAATATGACCCGGCCCACCCTGAGTGGTTCAGACCTCCCCGGGGAGTGGTGCCCCTCTGCAACAGCACAGTCCGGGACCGTCTTTGCGCCATGAAGCCCGCGTGTGATTCGCACGGCGTGGACCGCACATGGATTCCGCCCAAGCCCATAGACGTCCTCAGCTTCTTCGACAACCTTGTGGAGGTGGCGAAGAACAAGGATGACATCAAGGAGCACATGCGGGACACCACCGACCAGGAGCTTGCATACATGGCTTCTCGGGCTGAAGAGGCCGCTGCAGCCGCAGCGGCAGGAGATTTTGGATATACGCCTGACGAGGCGGAGGCTGCGGATGCGTCCTGCCAGGCGGAGGAGGCGGAGATCCGCAGACTGCTGCAACTTCCTCCCAACGCGCTCGCCGGGGTCCCCTCTCTGAGGCACTCCGGGATCCCCGGAATCGCGGCCGAGGCCGCGGCAAGGGGTGGCGCTGCCGGAGGGAACAGAGGCGCCGCGGGAAGCGGAGGCGCCGGAGGGAGCGGAGGCGCCAGAGGAAAAGAGGCCGTAGCGCAGGGCGCTGGGCCCAGCAAGCCAGCCGGGGAGGAGGAGGAGGAGGCCGAGGCCGCCGAGGACTCCGACGGATCTACGGAGCTCTACGCCGACGACCTCTCCTCGTCGGAGACCTCCCCGCCCCCGGCAAGCCCAAGGCGGTCTCCACTGAAGCGTCTCCGCAGGGCGGCGACGGGAGCGAGGGCGCAGGCGCCCCGGCAACAACCAGCTCGCCGGGCAGCTCAAGCTTCCCGGGGAAGCCAAGCTGCGCCGGGGGCGACCGGCGCACCAGCCGCGGCGGAGGCGGCCCACGCGCAGGCCACGGCAGAGGCGCCCCGCAGGTCGGCGCCAAGCAGGCAGGAGTCTTCTCGGAGCGGAGCAGCGGCTCCGCCTGCTCCCCGGGCTCCGGCTACCACAGGGGCTGGGTCTTCGCAGCCCCCAGCCCCAGGGACCGCCAAGCGCCCGAGGGAATCTTCGTCTTCCGCTCCTCGTGCAGACGCGCCCCAGGTGGAGTATGACTTCTCCGCCTTGAGCGAGGACGACGAGGAGGATCAGGAGTAAGAATCCGAGATCTTACACCTTCTCAAGTTCCGTCTTGATTATTGTTGATGCTAATTTTGTTTGTTGCTTCGATTTCAGGACCTTGGTTCAGCGCGTGGCGAAGAAAGCCAAGGCGCCTGTGGTCGAGGTCGCGGAAGACTCGGCCACCGCGGCAACTGGGGACGCGCCGGAGCCAAGCCTGCCGGACCCGAGCGCTGCTCCGAGGAGCAGCCCCCAGCGCAGCCCCCAGCGTAAGTCTGGGTTCCATCCTTCCGCTCGTCGGGGTGCGCTTGGGGATTTTGTCTTGTTTCAATATCTTGATGTCTTTGTCTTGACTTGTGCAGAGGTGGAGCCATAGCGGCAGGGGCGCCCAGAGGTCGTCCCCGAGGAGCCGCAGGCCCCGCCGTCCCCGCCAAGGCCGAACTCCCCGGCAAGGGAGAGTGCTCCGCCAAGGGCGGGTACTCCGCCAAGGGCGAGTACCCCGCCAAGGGCGAGCAGCCCGGCGAGGGCGGCCACTCCGCCAAGGCAGAGCTCCCCGGCGAGGGAGCCCGCCGCTAACGACGTCCGCCAAGGTAAGCCTTGTTACTTTGTCTTCTTGGCGTTGTTTCTTTTTGGATATTTACTTGAACTTCTTTTTCTTCTTCTTCTTCTAGATCCTCCTCCCCCCGAGCACATGGAGACGGAAGTCATCAACATCGAGGAGGAGGAGGGCGCGCAGGGCGGCGGCGGCGACGTCCCTGTCGCCGAGGACACGGCGAGAACCGCCGAGCCGGCCGCGCAGGAGACTGCTCCGGCTGCGGACGCAGCGGCCGGGGAGGGGGACGGCGACCGCACCGCCGGCCCGGAGGCGGCGGGAGCATCAAGTGCTGCGCCGGCCGCCGACCCCTCCGTCGACAGGGAGCAGGGCTATTATCTCGAAGCCCCCAACGGCGTCTTCATCCAGGTGCCGTGGGGTTCTTCGTCGCGAGCTCCCGCGGAGGGCGAGGCATTTGATGGGGAGGTCCTCGCCTCCGCGGGCTTGAAGATCGTCGAGGCGCCCGGCGGGAGTGAAGGGCCCGAGGAGGAGAAGCTGCTTCACCAGCTCCTGGCCCTTTACCGGGCCAGGCAGGCGAAGCTTTCTTGTCGGGAGGCCCTCGCCGCCAAGGCCGCCGCGGAGATGGAGAAGCGCGCGGCGGAGCTCAGCGCCACCAACCAGGCTGCCCTCCGCGAGGTGGCGGAGGAGCGCGAGCGACTCGCCGGCGAATACCAGGAGTGGGTGCTGGAGAAAGCTGAGGCCGAAGAGCAGCAGCGGCTCGCCGGGGTGGAGCTGTCCCGACGAGAAGGAGAACTCGCCCAGCGGAAGGTCAACCTCGACTCCCACGAGGAGGACCTTGCCGCTCGGGGGGAGGCCCTTGGCGGGGAACTGAAGGAGGCGAAAGCCGCCGCGGCTGCCGCGGAGACCGTCAAGGAGGAGCTTGCCGCCAAGGTCGCGCAGCTGGAGAAGTCGCTGAAGGTGAGCGCGGAGAAGGTCGCCGCGCTCATCACGGAGCGTGAGAAGGACGCCCACACCAATTCAGAACTCCAGGTGCGTCTTTCTGAGAGGGGCGACGAGTTGAAGGCCGCCAAGGACTCCATCGAGGACTTGGAGTTGAAGGTCTCTACACTGAAGGATTCACTCGACGCTGCCCGGGCTCGGGAGACCAAGTTGAAGGAGGAGCTCCGCAAGGAGCGGACCTTAGTGGACAGCGCCAACAAAGCGGCTGAGCTCTTCCGCCGTACCGTTGAGGTATGGACCGAGGACTTAGTATCTTGTGCGTCCAACATCGACCAGGAGCTGCTGGCGTTGAAGCTGGAGCACCTCATCTACTCCCCGGATCCAAACCTCCCTCACAGCGCCAAGCTCAGCCTCTTCTTCAGGGGAATCACGCCGGCCCTTGCAGATCTGCGGAAGAAGATCCCCGCGCAACTGGCCGAGGAGACGCGCCTGCTCTGCACGGGAACCTTGGAGCGCGTGTTGACGAAGATCGTATATCGCAATCCGGGCATAAACCTCACCAACGTTCTTCGCAGCTTGCCGGCTGACGCGGACATGGAGGCTCTGAAGGAGCAGGTCGCCCACATCATTGCCAAGGTGGCTAAGATCTCCAGGATCGAGGGCGGCCGCGTAGACTAGGCCTCCTTTATCTTTATCTCTTTTCGTTGCTGCACAGGGTGTTATGAACTCGTTAATCATTGCGACAAGTTATCTTTTGTAAGATATTTATCTCATTTTGACCAATCAGTGCAATGTTATCTTCCTTGTCTCAGTCCTTTGCTTTGTATGTTTTTCACCCTACGCTCCCGGGGAGCTTGCCGGTAAGGGGCCCTTGCCGCGAGCGCTGAGCGCTGGACCCTGAGCAGCCTGCTGGCCAAGGTCTCACCGGCAAGCAACCTTGCCGCAGCTAGTCGCAACGCACTTAGCTTGCTGAGCAAACTCGGAAACGAAGCAAGGGCGCGACACTTGTCGCAGCTCACTTAGATCGTTGAGCGTACTCGGAAACAAGACAAGGGTGCGGCTAGCTATGGGTAGGTTCCTCCGCGCACAGGTTTTCCATACAAAGTGTGATTGTTCAAGGGAGACAACTAAAAATTTAAAATTTGAACTGGTCAAATTCTAATAACTTAGCTTTCATATATTGCTTGCTTCCCGGTAAGGCTTCTCTTTCTTGAACAGCACTTGGTTCACCTTCCATTTCCTTCCCCCCTGGCAAACTTGTGTGCGAGGAACATTCCTTCTGCTTAAGAGGCAAAGAAAAAGAGAGGGACAAGTACATGGCCTTTCGGCGTGCTAATGCTTACCGGATACTTGAGTGTTGCACCAAATGCCAAACAACACATGCAAATAGCAAAGAAAAGCATGCTAAAGGCAATCAGCGCGAAACACAAAAACTTTACTGATGCACGGGGTCTGCGCCCGGCTTTGTACAAAGGGTTACATGCAACAGCGGCAAAGCTTGTACAAAAGGTGGTTGCCGGAGCGGATCACGGCAACCGCGCCTTATGGGTGAAACTTGCGAAGATGCTCTATGTTCCAGGAGTTGCTCACCGGTAAGCCTTCTTCGGTCTCGAGGCGGACAGCGCCGGGCCTCGTAACTTGTCTCACCCGATAAGGGCCTTCCCACTTCGGCGTCAACTTGTTGGAATTCTTGGCGGACTGAACACGCCGAAGAACAAGGTCGCCTTCCTCGAGACTCCTGGCCCTGACCTTGCGGCTATGATAGCAGCGCAAGGCTTGCTGGTATCGAGCAGCTCGTACAGCAGCCTGGAGACGTCCCTCCTCGAGGAGCAATGCATCATCTTGCCGCAGTTGCTCTTGCTCGAGCTCGTCATAAGCGAGCACTCGAGGAGATCCGTATACGAGTTCCGTGGGGAGAACTGCCTCTGCTCCATAGACTAGAGCAAAGGGTGTCTGTCCGGTGGCTCGATTTGGTGTCGTTCTGATTGACCAAAGAGCCGCCGGTAGCTCCTCTATCCAATTTCTTCCGCACTTGCGCAGCCTGTCAAAGGTCCTCGTCTTGAGCCCGCGCAGCACTTCAGCATTAGCCCTCTCCGCTTGACCGTTGCTCCTCGGGTGAGCAACAGAAGCGAAACAGACCTTGGCGCCAAGGTCTTGGACGTACTGCATGAAGGTGCGACTAGTGAATTGTGTACCGTTGTCGGTGATGATCCTGTTAGGGATTCCGAAACGGCAAACAATCGACCTGAAGAACCTGACTGCTGACTGTGCTGTCACCTTTCTCACTGGCTCCACTTCTGGCCACTTTGTGAACTTGTCGATTGCAACGTACAAGTACTCAAAGCCCCCGACGGCTCGGGGGAAGGGGCCGAGGATATCGAGCCCCCAGACCGAGAAGGGCCAGGACAAAGGGATTGTTTGGAGAGCTTGAGCTGGCTGGTGAATCTGCTTCGCATGGAACTGGCACGCTTCACACTTGGTTACTAGTGCAGTTGCATCTTGGAGGGCTTCTTGCCAGAAGAACCCTTGCCGGAAAGCTTTCCCGGCAAGCGCCCTTGCGCCAATGTGGTGGCCGCATATGCCTCCGTGTATTTCTGCCAAAAGCTTCTGTCCATCTTCCCTGGAGATGCACTTCAATCTGACACCATTGAGCCTTCTTCTGTACAGCTCGTTATCCACGAACTGGTACATACTTGACTGCCTGGTTATCTTCTCTATTTCTTCTGGGTCGTCGGGAAGTTCTCCAGTTTGAAGAAAACGGACGATCTGCTGCGCCCATGCCGGAGCCTGAGGCTCGACGGCAAGGACTAAAGGCTCGAGGGCCGCTGCGGGAACCTCAGCTTCTACGGCAAGGACCTCTGGTTCTGCCGGAGCTGATGGTCCCCCGGCAAGCTCGCCGGGGCGAGGCTTGTTGGGAACACTTGCTTCAACTGTACAGACCCGAGGATCTGCAGGAGCAAACCGTTCCTCAGCGTTCTGGTTGTTGATCTTGGGGATCTTGGCGGCGGTTTCTGGAAGATCCGCCGGCAAGTAGTCGCCGAAGACCAACTTTCTCTTCTTGGACTGCCCAATTGATGGTGTAACGGATGGTTGAGTCAGCTTGAGCAAGAAGGTCCCTGGTTCCACAGGTAACTTCATCGAAGCACACTTTGAAAGGCCATCTGCAATTTCATTCTGAGCTCTCGGGACGTGCTCCATCTGCAGACCCTCAAAGTGCTCCTCAAGCTTCCTCACTTCATCGACATAAGCTTCCATCAAAGGGCTCTGATAGCTCTTGTTAACTTGCCGGACCACCAACTGAGAATCTCCCCGCACAATCAGCTTCCTGATCCCAAGTTCGGCCGCAATCCTGAGGCCGGCAAGCAAGCCTTCATATTCAGCAGTGTTGTTTGTCGCTTGCTCCCTGGGAAAGTGCATCTGGATGACATATTTGAGGTGCTCTCCGGTGGGCGCGATGAGTACCACGCCAGCACCGGCGCCTTGCAGCGAAAAGGCACCATCAAAATACATTACCCATTCACTTGTCGCTTCTTGTACGGGCGCACTTGCTTCTTGGACTTCTTCATCGGGTGTTGGGGTCCACTCAGCTATGAATTCTGCCAAAGCTCGGCTCTGTATGGTTGAAGTACTTTCAAACTTGAGTCCAAAGCTTGACAGCTCCAGTGCCCACTCAACGATCCTGCCTGTTGCTTCTGGGTTGTGCAATATCCTCTTCAGCGGAAAGCGAGTGACCACTGTTATCTCATGTGCTTGGAAGTAATGGCGCAGCTTTCTCGAGGCCATGAGGAGGCCGAAAAGCAACTTTTGTACACCAGAGTATCTTGATCTAGCTCCCTGGAGGAGAGAACTTACAAAATACACTGGGCGCTGCACCATCTTCTTTCGCACTTCTTCCTGTTCCTGCGCAGAGCTGTCCTTGTCGGGGCCAGAGCTTGCCGGAGCAGCCCCCTGTTTGTCGCTGGATTCGCTTGTCGGTGGTGCTGACTCCTCGTCGGACTCCCTCTCCGCTACTAACGCAGCACTAACCACCTGGTTGGTTGCCGCTAGGTATAGCAACAACTTTTCCTGTGGTCTAGGTGCGACAAGTATTGGAGTGGAGGACAGGTACCGTTTCAAATCCTGCAGCGCTGCCTCCGCTTCCGGAGTCCACTTCATGGGACCTGCCTTCTTCAAGATTTTGAAGAAAGGTAGGGCGCGTTCTGCAGACTTTGAAATGAACCTACTGAGGGCAGCCACACAACCTGCAAGCCTTCTGACATCGTTGACGCGCTTTGGGGCCTCTATCTGCTCAATGGCTTTAATCTTGTCGGGGTTGGCTTCAATCCCCCTCTGTGACACAAAGAACCCGAGAAGCTTGCCGGAGGGGACTCCAAAGACGCACTTCTCGGGGTTCAACTTGAGCTGGATCTTGCGCAGGTTCTGGAATGTTTCCTCCAAATCTTGGACCAGGGTATCCTTGCTCTTGCTCTTCACCACGATGTCATCCATGTAAGCCTCTACATTTCTGTGGATCTGTCGCTCAAAAGCAGTGTATACTACCCTTGCAAAGGTTGAGCCTGCATTCTTCAATCCAAATGGCATGCGTATGAAGCAATAAGTGCCACATGGAGTGATAAATGCAGTCTTCTCTTCATCCTCTTTGGCCATGAAAATCTGATGATAGCCTGAATATGCATCAAGAAAACAGAGTAGCTCACATCCGGCAGTGGAGTCAACGATCTGGTCAATGCGCGGCAAAGGGAATGGATCCTTGGGACATGCTTTATTCACATCGGTGAAGTCTATACACAGTCTCCACTTCCCATTGGCCTTGCGCACGACGACTGGGTTTGCCAACCACGTCGGATGGATCACACCTCTAACTAGGCCTGCTGCCTCTAGCTTCTTGATTTCTTCGTTGATGAATTCTTGGCGCTCCACGGCTTGCTTCCTCACTTTCTGCTTGATGGGCCGCGCATGAGGACAAACAGCAAGCTTGTGCTCAATTACCTTCCTGGGAACACCGGGGATGTCAGATGGTTGCCAGGCAAACACATCGACATTCGCCCGCAGGAAGGCAACGAGCGCGCTTTCCTATTTGCTGTCTAGTGTGGCACTGATGGTGAAGGTACCACCAGTGCCGTCCTCCTTGGCGGACACCTTCTTGGTTGCCGGAGGAGCAGCCATTCCTTTCTTACACTTGCCGGTGGAGCTCGATGGAACGTCCTCGACGGCAGCGCAGCACTCCGAAGAGGTGCGGTTGCCGGAGTGGGCCCCAGAGCACTTGCCGGACTTGGTCTTCGTCCTCTTCCCCCCGGGAGCTTCAGCGGCAAGTGTGTCCTTCTCTGCCGCGGCTGCCGCATCCCGGTATATCTTGTCGGCGCAGACAAGCGCATCCTTCTTGTCGCCATGGACAGTGATGACGCTTATCGGCCCCGGCATCTTGAGTACGTTGTAAGCAAAGTGGGAAGCTGCCATGAACTTGGCGAGGGCGGGACGGCCGAGTATTCCATTGTATGGCAATGGAATATCGGCGACGTCGAAAGTGATGCGCTCAGTCCTAAAGTTGAGCTCCCCGCCAAAGGTCACCGGCCGAGTGATCTTCCCCTTGGGCTTGCTCCTTCCCGGGTTGATTCCTTGGAAAGAACCGGTCTCTTCGAGCTCGCCATCTGGAATTTGGAGTTTCTTGATCACAGCAGAGGAGATCAAGTTCAGCCCGGCCCCGCCGTCAACCAACATTTTGGTGACCTTGAGGTTGCGGATGGTGGGTGAGACCAGCATCGGCAAGCACCCGACCGCAGTGGTGCGGTCAGGGTGATCCTCAAGATCGAAAATGATGGGCGTGCTGGACCATTTGAGGAGCCTGCGCGACTCCACGGGCGGCTCTGCTGCATTCACCTCACGCACCCACTGCTTGAGTTGGCGGTGGGAGGTGTGCAGAGAGGCGCCACCGTCGATGCACAGGACCTCCGTGGCCTTCTGGAACTCCTGCTCGCTGTTATCCTCGTCCTCCATGTCTTCGTCGTCGTCTTCGTCCTTGTCGCGGCCCCGGGGAGGTCGATCTCCTTGCCGCTGCTTGGCCTTGCCGCGGCGTCCTCCCCGGCCATTGAACGGCCGCTTCTTGCTTGGCTCTTCCCCGCCACCATGGGCCTTCTCCTTGTCGCGCCTCTTGTATTCAGCTTTCTGCTGCTCGACGAGATACTCGACGCGCTTGCAGTTGGAGAGATCGTGGCCTTTGGTGCAGTGGATCTTGCAGTATTGCTTGTCGGAGCCGTCCTGCTTGTCGGCCGCCGCTACAGGGGCAGGCTCCTTGCTGGAGCCGCCAGCCTGCGTTTGCTTGGCGGGAGCCTCCTTGCCGGACTTCTCGACGGCAAGCACTTCCTTCTTGTTTTTCCTTCTGTTGTTCCGCCGCCGGCTCTTCTTTGCCGGGGCGGTGTCGTCGCTGTCGCTTCCTCCTGCGCCAGCATCCTCCCCGGGGAGTCTCCTCCCCTCTTCTGCGCGTGCGCACTTATCAGCCAGAGCATAGAGCTCGCTGACATCACGAATCTTGGTCATGGCCATCTCTTCACGCATGCGGCGGTTACGCACGTTCTGATGGAACGCGCTGATAACCGCGGCAGGGTGAACGTCGGGGATGTTGTGCTGTACACGGCTGAAGCGTTGGATGTACTTGCGCAGGGATTCCCCTTCCTTCTGGGCCAGAATGTGGAGATCGCTCTCCTGGCCATGGGGTTTGTGGCCGCCGGTGAAGGCGCCAACAAACTGGTGGCAAAGGTCTGCCCAAGAAGAAATGGAACCTTCCGGCAAGTGCATAAGCCAGGAACGAACGTTCGGCTTAAGCACGAGCGGGAAGTAATTTGCCAAAATCTTCTCGTCGCGCCCCCCGGCAGCCTGCACCGCGATGGTGTAGACACTGAGAAATTCCGAGGGGTGCGTCTTGCCGTCGTACTTCTACGGTACGTCGGGCTTGAAGTTCTTCAAGCTGGGCCACTGGACGCGCCGCAGCTCGCGGGTGAACGCAGGGCAGCCTGCCGCGTACGGCAAGTCGCCTGGTTCACCGGGCGCGTGCGCGTCGACAGCGTTCCCAGCTCTCTTGTCTGATTGTCGCCGGGCTTCTCGGCGGCGCTCGATTGTGGTCCGAGCGTCTTCTTGTTGCCGGTCGTCGAGGACCTGGCGCTGATCCCGACGAGCCCGCGGATCCGACGAGGCCGTGGAGCCGTCGTCGGCATTGTTCCGGCGGGGCGGCGTCTTCTGCTTCTGCGGCTGGGAGTGCACGGTGGTTGCACCCCCGGCAGTCTTGTCGCCGTCGGCCTTCGTCTTCTCAGCTTGCCGCGGCCGCGAGGTCGCCGGCTGCTGTGGAGAATCGTTGTTGGCGAAGGCGATCAGGCTCTGGATGGTGGCCCTCCAGTCTTTGGCCTTGTCTGCCGCAGGAGGGAAATCGAGGAGCAGTTGCGCCCTTGCGAGCGCTTCTGCTGGAGTGGAGGGGAGCGGTGGCGAGCGGCACGAGGAGCGGGATATGCTCGGACTTCTAACAGCGTTAGAAGGAGCAGGGTCCCGCGCCGGCGCCTTCGCTTTGCTTGTGCCCGGACGGTGGTCCGGGGCGTCCCGCGAGCCTCCGGTTTGTCCTTGCCCCAGCAAGCGGATACCACCTCCTGTGGTATGGCGCTGCTGGGTTGTCGTGTGCTGAGATGGACGCGGCGCGTCCACGGAGACCGAGGCTCGGTCGTCCGTCTTGTCCTTGGATCTGGTGGCGTCGCGAGTGTCCTCGCCGGCGACCACCCTTCCGACGGCGCCTCCCCCGCCCACCGTTGGCTCTGGTGGCGGCGGATGAGACGCAGACGGGCCTCCGACCTCCGAAGCCTTCTTCTTCGGGGCCATGGAGCTGTTGCCGGTGAAGTTGCCGAATGAAACGGAGAGGTTGATGAAGAATGCGCCCGCGTGAACGCCGGATCAGGTTCGCACAACGCCGCCGTCCCCTACCTGGCGCGCCAAAGATGTCGGGGGAAACTGTCCGCCACGAACACCTATGGGACCGGAGCCCCTTGTCTGTGCGGTACGAGGGCGGAGGGAGCACGAAGAGCAGATCGTAGCGAGCACGCGGGCAGTTTTACCCAGGTTCGGGCCGCGGTAGACGCGTAAAACCCTACTCCTGCTTAGTTGTGTATTGAGTTGGAGTGCTCGGGAGCTTGAAGAAGCAGCTACACCGAGCGTATGAGCGATCTAGGTTCCGAACCCCCTCCACGTTGTGCATGGGCCTCCTTTTATAGTGCAAGGGGTCACCGACAGGTGTCAACGTAGGAGAAAGGGGTAAAAACGTAAAAGAGGTGGTAGTTGTAACAGTGCGGGAACAGTGGAGCTACAGTGCGCGAACAGTGGTCGCTACCTACTTTGACAGTGGGGGACAAGGGCATTTAATGCCCGTCGCCGTCGACCCCAAAAGCTCCCGCCCTTGCGTCTCCGTCTGCCACGGCGATGGATCCACCACCGTGGAGTGCCACCGTGTCCCCCAGGCTGCACAGCCATCCGCCACGCGTCCCTGGATAGGCCCCAGGGCGACGCGTGGGCCGATGAGCTGGAGCGCGGGCACACAGCGCAACTCTCCCGGCAAGCACCTTGCCGGGGTCTTGATCTTGCCGGGCCCGGGAGCTTGCCGCTCCCCGGGCCCTCGCCGGGACGCATATAGCGCCGAGGCGTGTCTTCTATGATGGAGTCTTCTAGTCTTCCTGGCAAGCTCCTCTTGCCAGGGCCTTGTGCTAGTGAGGTAATCTTGAGCCTGGTACGGCCTTCCCGGCAAGCTCCACTTGCCGGGGTCTCGATCTTCTGTCTTGCATACTTTGTTTTTGAATGGTTTGACATGGAGCAGGAAGGTCTCCGGCTAGCGCGTGGTAAACCCTGCCGCGGGAAGCTGCAACTGCCCATGCACAAGTTGGGGTACTGAGGTACCCCTACCTCAGTACACCGACAGCATGTGAATGGCCATGTGATGCATTCTTACAAGAGACCGAAATTTATGAAGATTTCTATTATTGTTCCGAGAATGCCGGCATCACCGACTTCCTCCGCCACCAGTGTGATCGGTATCTTCCCCTAACTAATAATTTCGTGCAAAATTTTCATTTTCATGCTAGAAGATCACCACCCACGGTAGAATTTAATTTATATGATGAGCATAATGAGATGGACCTTTATGATTTTTGTGAGGTATGCAAACTACCTTATGAAGGTAGCGTCGAAGAACCACGTCCTAGAGACGTGGAATATTTTATTGAAGTTACCGTAGGGGAAAGGAGAAGGGTGTCACAAGTGAGAGTTGCCACTTTACCTTTTCCTATTTTACGCTATTATTCATTATTTGCTGGGAGATGTTTGGTTGTTCGCGGAGAGGGTGGAGGCCTCAGTGTCCCTGACCTTGCCATTTTGCGCCATGCTTTACTTCGCGATAGAACTTTTAGTTTGGGTGCTATGGTTGCTAGACGGTTGAGCTTGAACCGTACTAAGGGTCCTATTTTCGGGGGTATTTTCGCCACTCTCCTTGCTCAACGCTTTGAGAAACCCATTAGGCATTATGAAAAAGAGGAGAAACTGCTACCCACTATTTATTTAGATTATGATAGCATGGTAGCACATAAATTCATTCGTTCTGATGAGGAAAAGAAGCTTATTTATAATTTGATATTCAGTCACAATACTTTCCAGACTATTATCTTGCCTGCTCCTTCTTTATTTCATATTCATTCACGCAAGTACACTATTTGGCCCGAGGACATCTACAGATTCTGGGGGCTTCCACCGCCAGCGGTGCCTGAGCCAGCACCGGCCCTTGATCCTTATTGCGAGCCTATCTTTCAGTGGGAGCCGCTGGAGCTCGCAAACCAGTGGAACCCTCAGGATCCACCTCAGTACCCAGGAGAGGGATACTTTGAGCCGTGGCCTAGATCAACTTAGGCAAAAGCCTAAGCTTGGGGGAGTACGCATTTCTCACAGACATCCAGTTGCCGGAGTTCATACTTTTTCATTGTACTATCCTTGCTAGTTTATTTTTCTCGCTTTCTTCTTGTGTGTTTGAAAATTTTATAAAACCCAAAAATATTTCCTCTTTCTTTTTGTCTTTTCTTTCCAGTTAGTTTCTTAGTAATTTGTAGTATTAGAAGAAAATCTAAAAAGATTTATTGTTCTTCTTTTATTTGTTGGGAGCTTTCCTGTGTAAATAGTTTTCTCATTCTTGTTTGCTTTCTTCCGAAAATTCCAAAAGTATTTTAGTGTGTTTCTTTGAAATTCTTTTTGTTTCTTTGGGGGTCTAGAGGAGAAGACCACGATGAAATTGATGAGCGGCTCTCATATGCATTATTGTTGAACTAACGAAGAGCCCATATTACCTTGTATTCTCCTCTGAATAAATGTTTACATATTCCAGCTTAGTCCAATGCACGTGCACTATTATTATTATTCACACCGTTTAGTTGTGCAAGTGAAAGACAATAATGACGATATATGATGAAATGATTGAGATGGAGAAAAGCTGGTATGAACTCGACCTATCTTGTTTTTGTAAATATGGTTAGCTTGTCATTCCTGATTCAGCTCATTATGAATGATACAAGTTTGCAATGACAATTAAAAATTATAGTTACTCATGTCATTCTTAATTAGCTGGGAGCTTATAATGGTTTACCTTGCATGCCAACATGCTTCTAAAATGTTTGTGATGCGGTATGATAGGATGGTATCCTCCTTTGAATGACTTAAGTGATTTGACTTGGCACATGTTCACGCATGTAGTTGAAACCAAATCAACATAGCCTCCATGATATTTATGTTCATGGTTCTTTATATCCTACTCATGCTTGCACTCAATGTTGGTTAATCTCAAGGCATGTTTATGACCATTGTTGCTCTCTAGCTGGTCGCTTCCCAATCTCTTTCTAGCCTTCACCAGTACTAAGCGGGAATACCGCTTGTGTATCCACTTCCATAAACTCAAAGTTGTACCATAAGAGTGCACCATACCTACCTATATGTGGTATCTACCTACCGTTCCAAGTAAATTTTCATGTGCCAAACTCTAAACCTTCAAATAAAATTCTGTTTTGTATGCCCAAATCGCTCATGTGGCAATTGGGGGCTGTCAGTATCTTCCATGCTAGGTGGGTTATTCTCACGATGAGTGGACTCCGCTTGTCATTCACGAGAAAATGCCTGGTAACTGGGATACCCAGTCCCATGATCAAAAGATCAAAATCAAATCAAATTATAATTAAACAAAGCTCCCCTGGATTGTTGTTGGTTTGCACGGTACCCGTTGTTCCGGATAATCCATGTAGTGTGTTTGATGGTGGAGGGGGAGTAAAACTTTACCATTCTGTTTGGGAACCGCCTATAATGTATGTAGCATGGAAGATATTGAGAACTCTTGGTCGTAGCATTGACAAAGATAGCATATTGCTCAAAATTATATTCATCTCCGATACAAAAACTTGAGCTCTGGCACCTATGCAAATCCCTACTTCCCTCTGCGACGGTCCTATCTATTTACTTTTATTGCTGATTCATCATCCTCATATAAAAAGTACCCGTCTGAGAGCACCTATGTCATTTATATGCTTTGTTATTAATTCATGTTGAGTATGAGTATGACTGGATCTCTTTGACCATGAATTACAATGTTTAGTCAGTCCTTGATCTTCTTCAGTGCTCTGCATTTATGTTTTGCGGTCTCGGAAAGGGCTAGCGACATACCACTTTGTCATATTGTATCATGATCATTTTGAAAAAGTGTTGTCATCCGAGATTTATTATTATTGCTCGCTAGTTGCTTATGCCATTATGAGTAAACATAAGACCTAAATGTTATTGTGAATGTGGTTAGTTCATAATCTTTGCTGACAACTTGAATGCTAGCTTTACATATTTACAACAACAAGATCAAACAGAGTTTGTAAAAAAAATTATTTATCACTTTCAGTTTATCAACTGAATTGCTTGAGGACAAGCAATGGGTTAAGCTTGGGGGAGTTGATACGTCTCCATCGTATCTACTTTTCCAAACTATTTTGCCCTTGTTTTGGACTCTAATTTGCACGATTTGAATGGAACTAACCTGGACAGATGTTGTTTTCAGCAGAATCGCCTTGGTGTTATTTTTGTGCAGAAGTAAAAGTTCTCGGAATGGCCGGAAATTTGACAAGGAATATTTTCAGAAAATATAAAAAAATACTGGAGTAAAGATCCACGAGAGGGGGCTCACACCGTGTCCACAAGGGTGGGGGCGCCCCCCTATGGCGCGCCCCCTACCTTGTGGCCCCCCTGAGGCTGCACCGACGTCTACTCTGACTCTATATACTACCTCCATCTAGGTGAATAAGTCATTCGCGTAGTTCTAGGTCGATGATTTAACTATCCAAATATGTATTATATGTGACAAAAAATATATATTTAGAAACTACATCCGTGTAGAAATCTAGTGATATACTTTTCATGACATATAACACATATTTAGTTCCTCAAATCGATGAACTAGAACTACGCGAATGACTTATTCACCTAGACAGAGGTAGTAGTCTCTTTTGCGGAGAAAAAAATCGGAGAGAAGATTCCATCGCGTTTTACAATACAGAGCCGCCGCCACCTCCTGTTCTTCATCGGGAGACCTGATCTGGTGTCCGTTCGAGGCTCTGGAGAGTGGAGATCATCGCCCTCGTCATCATCAACCATCCTCCATCACCAATTTCATGATGCTCGCCGTCGTGCATGAGTAATTCCATTGTAGGCTTGCTGGACTATGATGGGTTGGATGAGATTTATCATGTAATCGAGTTAGTTTTGTTAGGGATTGATCCCTAGTATCCACTATGTTCTGAGATTGATGTTGCTATGACTTTGCTATGCTTAATGCTTGTCACTAGGGCCCGAGTGCCATGATTTCAGATCTGAACCTATTATGTTTTCATGAATATATGTGTGTTCTTGATCCTATCTTGCAAGTCTATAGTCACCTACTATGTGTTATGATGTGGCAAACTCGGAGTGACAATAACCGGGGCACTTCAAGGTGATGACCATAGTTTGTGGAGTTCATGTATTCACTAAGTGCTAATGCTTTGGTCCGGTACTCTATTAAAAGATGTCATGCAAGTTCTTTTCCATAAGCACGTATGACTATATTTGTATTACATGCCTACATTACATTGATGAATTGGAGCTAGTTCTGTGTCACCCTAGGTTATAACTGCTACATGATGAATATTATCCGACACTTATCATTGCCGATCCATTGCCTATGAGTTCCTTCCATATTGATACTTGCTTTGTTAGTTTCTTTACTGCTGCTGTCACCATCACTACAAAACTGCTACTGTTACTTTTGCCACTGTTACCGTTACTTCCATACTACTTTGCTACTAAATACTTTGTTGCAGATATTAAGTTTTCCAGGTGTGGTTGAATTGACAACTCAGCTGCTAATACTTGAGAATATTTTTTTGGCTCCCCTTGTGTCGAATCAATAAATTTGGGTTGAATACTCTACCCTCGAAAACTGTTGTGATCCCCTATACTTGTGGGTTATCAGTCGCCCATCAGAATGGCTTGACCTTATCGATGACATCCATAAATTCTCCATGCACATGCCCCTAAGGCCAAATGCCCTAAAGCCATACTCGTCGCCGTTGAATCCTTGCATAGATCTGAAATACCTGATACCAAATATTGCCACATGATGAGAAATCTAACCTCACCGTCCCCAAGAAGACGTCATCAATCTACGCCGGAGCTCTT
Source organism: Secale cereale (assembly GCA_902687465.1). Lineage (NCBI taxonomy): Eukaryota > Viridiplantae > Streptophyta > Magnoliopsida > Poales > Poaceae > Secale > Secale cereale. Next base: position 583,356,772 of record LR738710.1, read on the forward strand.
TCGACTATATCTAGATGGACGAATTCAAGGAGGATCGAAACCCGGAAGACAAACTCAAGGAAGAAGCGTCGCCTTCCATTTGAGGACCACACATGTGAAGGGTAAAACCCTAACCTAAACTAATAACCAGAGCAAAGGAACTGGGATTCCCCTCCCCACCACTGACTGCCGAAGCGGCAGTCATATGGGGGTGACGAATCGACAAGCTCACCCATGAATCTTGGAGGAGAAAGTTTGTCCTAGCCGCCTAGGTTTATGGGAGCCTCCCATGAAGGTATTGCGTGCTAGTAAATGTTTCCAGGATCGTTCCAAGATTTTCCAAGAATGAAATATTTGGTCCTACCGTAACATTTCTTTGTCAGTGTTTGGGAATCTCGAAAGCGGACCCTCAAACAATCTGCAACCATCCGGACTGCATGGTCCGGATGTGTTTGGTCAACCAAGGCAAGCAAGTAACAGTCCATCTACCGGTTCAGGCACGCTTTTTCCGCAAACCCGAAACATACTTGAGGGCATTGCGGTAGTCCGACCGACAGCCACGTAGAACTCGGACACCCCCGACCCGACAAGAAACCCCTCTCGGACGCCGCGCTTCCATCCTCCGATTTTTCTTTGCATCCACTTTCTCTCTTGCCTTCATCATTGCTCCACTGCCCCGACCGCCCCAACAGACCCTTGTCAGAACTCGACAACGCCGTCACCCCCATTGCTAGGGCTCCATGCCGCTTGTTCTACGCCGTTGTTCCACACCTCTCCACCACCTGCCGCACACGTACCATCCGCCCCTAAAGTACTTACCATGCTTGGCAAGTGTTTGGTGAAATGCATGTGCTAATTTTTTTGTCCCTTCTTCCTTGAAGCAAGGGATTTACATATGGAGTACATATACAAGCACTATGTTGAGTCGTCCGACGGCTCATCCGGCGAGAAGGACTACACGGATGAGACGGTTATGATGTTGGCGGTTCTTGCAAACGTGGAGCATGCGGAAGAGCATGTTCTCAATTTCAAGGGATCAATCAAGGTTCATCAATTGCTCAACCACAATAGGCGCACAACCATTTGACATTAATAGACTACAACTTTGCCCTCAACGCACTATTCACTGACAATACCGACGATTTTGGATGTGAAAACATGTCTTCGGTTGTCTCTACCATGGCGTCGGTCCTTTGATGACTACTTCATCATGAAGAAGGATGTTGTGGGAAGTATTGGGTTCTCTGGTGACCACTACTGCACGATCACACTACTAATGCTTGTGTATGGTACGACTGTTGATTCATGGGACAAATACCTACGGATTTCAGAGGGCACATGCACAGATGCCATGGTAATATTTGCATCTGAGAGTACCAACTGCCGCTGACATCGAGAGGATCTTGGCAATGTCTGAAGCAAGAGGGTGGTTGGGTTTGCTTGGAACTCTTGACTGCTGCACTAGGGATGGAAGAACTACCCAAAAGCTCTAAAAAGGCAATGTCAAGGTCATGTTAGGAAGCCTACCATCATTCTTGAAGTAGTTGCATCACATGGTCTTTGGATTTGGCATACTTTCTTAGCCATGCTCGCGTGTCACAATGACAGCAATGTGTTGCAGCGATCACCATTGTTGGCCAGGCTGACTAAAGGGAAAGCTCCTTCTTGCCACTATGTTGTCGGGCATGAATATTATATGTACTACAGACGGAGCGAGTTTTCGCCAGATCCCTCGGTAGGGTTCATGACGAGACCAGAAGTACCGGAACAGAGGCTGCGCACATAGTTTACCCAGCTTTGGCCCTTCGAAGAGTAATACCCTACGTCCTACTTTGCCTTGGTATTCATGGTGAGGGGATACCTCGTGCAGAGGATTACAATGCTATTTGAGATGTCTACCAAGAGTCAAGTTCCAGATTGGATTGCTACTGAGGACCTAGACCTCCCTTTATATGGACAGGAGAGGTCTAGGGTTTACACAGGGGCAATCAACCTGATACGGCCGTTGCCTTCTTTCTAGGGGAACACGCTCGCTGCCCACACCTCTCTAGGGCTCCACGATCCTCTTTGGGCCTCATCGACCCTGGTCAAGGTCGCGGTCGGGCTCCTTTATATTAGGCACCCTGGGTCTGGAACCCCGTCAGTAGCCCCCGAGCATGGCGGAGCTTGATACGTCTCCAAGGTATCTATAATTTTTGCTTGTTCCATTTTGTTATATTATCACTCTTGAATGTTTTACAATCATTTTATAGCAACTTTATATCATTTTTTGGGACTAACCTATTGACATAGTGCCCAGTGCCAGTTGCTGTTTTTGCTTGTTTTTCCCTTCGCAAAAAATCCTTATCAAACAGAGTCCAAATGCCACGAAACTTTTTGAGGATTTTGTTTTTGGACCAGAAAGAAGCTAAGGAGACAACGAAGCAACCAGGGGTGGGCCCGTGGGGACCACAAGACACCAGGGCGCGCCCAGGAGCCCAGGCGCGCCACGGTGGGTTGTGGGGCCTATGGGGGTCTCCCGCACCGCCTCTCAGCTCTATAAATTCCCAAATATTCCATAAACCCTAGGAGAGTGGAGGAAAAATGTTTCAGCCGCCGCAAGTTCCAGAGTCAAGAGATCCAATCTAGCGCCCTTTTCCAGCACTCCGCCCGAGGGGACCATGATCACAGAGGGGTTCATCATCTTCATTGGCGCTCCTCCGATGATGCGTGATTAGTTCACCTCAGACCTATGGGTGTAGTATCTAGATGGCTTCTTCTCTCTTTCTTCTTCAATAAAAAGTACTCTTGGAGATCTATTGGATGTAATTACTTTATGTGTTGTGTTTGGATCCGATGAATTGTGAGTTTATGATCAGATTTCTTCTCCTATATTTGGGTTTTGTTTGGCCAACTTGATTTATTTATCTTGCAATGGGAAGAGATGATTTGTGATGGGTTCGATCTTATGGTGTCCTCACCCAGTGACAGAAGGGGTAGCGAGGCACATATGTATCATTGCTATTAAGGATAAAAACGGGGTTTATTCCTACATGAATATATCTTGTCTACATCATGTCATCATTCTTATTGCATTACTCCATTTCTCCATATACTTAATGCACTAGATGCATGCTGGATAGCGGTCGATGTGTGGATTAATAGTAGTAGATGCACGCAGGAGTCGGTATACTAATCTAGGACGAGATGCCTATATACTTGATCATTGTCTTGTATATCATCATAATTATTCGCTTTTCTATCAATTGCCCAACAATAATTTGTTTACCCACCATATTTTATTTCTCGAGAGAAGCCACTAGTGAAATCTACGACCCCAGGTAATTTTCCTATCATACACTTTCAGATCTACATTACTATTTGCTTTGTCCTTTATTTGCATCTTTTATTTTCATATCTATATTATCAAAAACCCAAAAATACCTTGTCGAATTTTATTTGTCGTTGTTCCATTTGCTTTTACCTATCTACATATTTATCAATCTCTTACCTGTGAGGGATTGACAACCCCTCTTACGCGTTGGGTTGCAAGTATTTGTTCTTCGTGTGCAAGTACCATTTACAAAGGATTGCTTGAGTCCCCTACTAGTTCGATAACCTTGATTTAACATCTGAGGGAAATCTCGTCGTTGTGCTGCATCATCCCTTCCTCTTTGGGGAAATACTGACGCTGCTATAGCCGCATCAAAAGGAATTTCGGGCGCCGTTGCCGGGGAGACATCATCAACATCTATGAGGTTCCTAATCACAAATCTCATATCTTTGCAATTTACATTATTTGTCATTTTCCTCTCATTTTCATCTCCCACACTTCACAAAAATTTGTTGTTTTATTCGCCTTCTTTTTCGTTCGCCTTTTTCTCATCAGATCTATCTTTTTTGCTTGCAATCTTGTTTGCATATTCATGATGGCTCAAGAGAATACTAAGTTGTGTGATTTTCCAATACCAACAACAATGATTTTATTAGTACGTTGATTCCTCCCACCACTAGTGCGGAGTCTTATGACATCAATGCTGCTTTGTTGAATCTTGTTATGAAAGAGCAATTTTTCTGTACTCCTAATGAGGATGCCGCGTCCCATCTAAACACTTTCGTGGAATTGTGTGATATGAAAAATAAAAAATATGTGGACAATGATATTGTGATGTTGAAATTATTTTCGTTTTCTTTGTGTGGTCGTGCTAAAGTTTGATTTTCTTCTTTGCCACGTAATAGTATTGATTCTTAGGATAAGTGCAAAGATGCTTTTATCACAAAGTATTTTCCTCCCACGAAAATTATTTCACTTAGAAAACGGATTATGAAATTTAAGCAACTTGAGCATGAGCATGTTTCCCAATCTTGGTAAAGGATGAAAATGATGATAAGAAATTGCCCAACTCTTGGCTTAAATCTTTGGATGATCATACAATTGTTTTATGCGGGATTGAATTTTGTTTCTAGAAATCTTTTAGATTCCTCCGTGGGTGGTACTTCTATGGAGATTGCTTTGGGTGATGCTACCAAATTGCTTGGTAATATTATGGCTAATTATTCACAATGGCATACCGAAAGAGCACCTACTAGTAAAAAAGTTAATTTAGTTGAAGAAATTAGTACTTTGAGTGAAAAAGTTGATGCTCTTGTGAAATTGGTTGCTAGTAAGCATGCTCCTATAGATCCTAATCATGTTCCTTTGTTAACTTTGATTGAGAAAAATAGTGATCCCGTAGATGTGAATTTTGTCTCATGAAATAATTTTAATAACAATGCTTATAGAGGTAAATTTAATCCTAGTCTTTTTCCTAAAAATTCCTCGAATAATTATGGTAATTCCTATGGTAATTCTTCTTACAATAATAATAGGAACCCCTCTAATCTTGAGAATAATATTAAACAATTTATTAATTCTCAAAAAGTTCTCCACTATACGATAGACTATGAATGGGTTTGCAATAGTACTTAGTGTGGTGATTTTCTTTATTATACTAACGAATCTCACAATTTTTTTTAAGTTTTGTGTGATTGAAGTTTTCAAGTTTTGGGTGAGATCACGATGGAGGAAGGAATAAGGAGTGAAAGTGCCTAAGCTTGGGGATTCGCATGGCACACCAAGATAATATTCAAGAAGTATCAAACAACTAATCTTGGGGGTGCCCCAGAAGACATCCCCTCTTTCTTCTAACGACCATCGGTATTTTACTTGGAGCTATATTTTTATTCGTCACATATCATGACTCTTTGCTTGGAGCGTCTTGTATTATATGAGTCTTTTCTGGTTTTGCTTTGTAGTTTGTTACAATCATCCTTGCTGGACACACCTATTTGAGAAAGCCAAAACTAAGCCATGATTTGTTAAAATCGCTCTTTATGCTTCACTTAAATTTTTTGAGAGCAAGGAAATTGCTCTAGTGCTTCACTTATATCTTTTTGAGCACAGTGTGCTTTAGTATTTTTGAAGAAAATACTCTCATGCTTCACTTAGATTTATTTGAGAGTTAGTAAAATTTTGAAGAAATTCTCTCATGCTTTACTTATATTATTTTGAGAGATGAAAATTTGTATGCTCATGTCCTTCAATTAAATTTATTTGAGCTCTTGAAAAGCAATTGAATATATGAACTAGTCCCAAAGTGATAGATATTCAAGAAGGATATAATAAAAACTTCCATGAAGATCATCGGACAAATAAACTGGATTCCTTGTAATAGTTTTGAGATATGATGATAGTAATATGTGAGTCATGTTGATGAGTAATTATGCTTTAGTAAGAATATTGGTGTTAATATTTGTGATTGCCTATGCAAGCACGAAAGTCAATAGTTATGCAATTAAATTACATCCTACTTGTGTTGCATTATTTGGTGTTAGTTATGTTTAATGTTCTTATATGATGGTTTTCGTTCCTTGGTTGGTCGCTTCTCAATATATTTGCTAGCCTTCACTTGTACTAAGTAGAAATACTACTTGTGCATCCAAATCCTAAAACCAAAGTTGTGCCAAATGAGTCCATCGTACCTACCTATATGCGGTATTTCCATGTCGTCCTAAGAAAATTTGTATGTGCCAACTCTAATTTCAAAATGAACTTCTCTTTTGTGTGCCAGTACCGCTCATGAAGCAGCGAGTGGCGACCGATATTTTCCATGTTGAGTAGGTTATTCACAAGATAAGTGTTTATTCACTTGTCATTGCATGAGAGTGTGGCGGTAATAGGGATGCCCAGTCCCGAAATGCAAAAAAATGCTACAAATAAATTCCTTGTTATGTGTTGGTATGGAAGCCACCCATGAATTCAGCTAGCCATGTAATGTGAAAGAATGTTGGAGAGGAAATAAACTTTATTTTATGTTTGGGAACCGCCTATGATTTACTTAGCATGGAAGATATTGGAAACACTTAGTCGTTCTCGTTGACGAGAAAAGCATGCCACCAAAAATTAATGTTTCTTTCAATTTAATCTTTGAGTTCTTGCACCTCTACAAATCCCTACTTCCCTCTGCGAAAGGCCTATCTATTCACTTTATGCAATTTTTATTTTTATTTAAGTCTCATCTTCTCTTATAAAGCACCAACTACGGAACACTATTATCACACTTGAGCATTGGATGCTGCTAATATTTGGATGTGTTGCATGAATGGATCAATGATTGAGCATAATGGGCTACAGATAACTTTCTTTAGTGTTGATATTTTTGAAAGATATCGTTGCTTGTTGATATGCTTGAGTATTGAAATCTTCATGTCAAAACTAGACTATTTCTTTGAATCATATAAAAGTCCAAATGCCCATGCTACAATGAAAATAATATGTGATGAACATGATAGCCAGCATTCCACATCAAAAATTCTGTTTTATCATTTACCTACTCGAGGAAAAGTAGGAATTAAGCTTGGGGATGCTGATACGTATCCAACGTATCTATAATTTTTGCTTGTTCCATGTTGTTATATTAAAAATCTGGGATGTTTTACAATCATTTTATAACAACTTCATATCATTTTTTGGGACTAAACTATTGACATAGTGCCCACTACGAGTTGCTGTTTTTGCTTGTTTTTTTCAAGTCGTGGAAAATCCTTATCAAACAGCGTCCAAATGCCATGAAACTTTTTCAGGATTTTTTTCTGAACCAGAACGAAGCTCGAGAGTCAAGGAAGCAACCAGGGGAAGGCCCGTGGGGACCACAAGACATCAGGGTGCGCCCAGGAGCCTAGGCGCGCCCTGGTGGGTTGTGGGGCCCACGAGGATCTCTAGCACCGCCTCTCAGCTCTATAAATACCCAAATATTCAAGAAACCCTAAGAGAGTCGACAAAAAATTTATTCAGCCGTTGCAAGTTCCAGAGCCATGAGATCCAATCTAGAGCCCTTTTCCGGTAGTCTACCAGAGGGGAACAAGATCATGGAGGGGTTCATCATCCTCATTGGTGCTCCTCCGATGATGCGTGAGTAGTTCACCTCGGACCTACGGGTCCATAGGCAAGTAGCTAGATGGGTTCTTCTGTCTTTGTTCTTCAACTTGCAAAAATGCCTGTGCGTTGCAATGAGAGAAAAAAAAATCTTGCGCCAAGCTCAATAAGAACAAATCATGACCCCTCCAAACATCCATGTCGTCTTAGTTGAAATTCTACTCCTTCTCCTCCTCATCCATAGTGGCCACAGTGTCCACCTGAATGCAATGCGTTCGAACGTGACCAATTCGAATACGGAGATATCAGCCTCTGCATGACACACCTGCAACTGAACCACGCCAATGCAATGGAACTTTGAAAACTAAACCCGTTGATTTGGCCATGAGGGATGCTCTCCGCGAGCTACACCCTACACTTTCTAAATCACATTGACTTAAAAAATGCATGATAATTTTAAAATCATGAACAAATTTTAAACACACAAAAGTGCGGACACTGAACACTTGTGATGGGTAGAAAATTAGTAAATATGTGTGTTCTAGGAAAGACCTATCAAAAGATACAATAACATGCTCAAAATATTCAACAAATGCAAATAATCAATTAAAGTTGGAGGCTAATTGCTCTTCACTAGGAGTGGAGATACTGCCCCATCATCAAGTTTAGATAATAAAAGTGGTTCCAATAATGGCTTGCCAAATCCATATAGCGTTGCATCACATGTAGAAAGAAGGGGCATAACTGAACCTAGTGTTGATCGCCACTCTTTTAGAGCTATTGTTCTCCTACCACTTAGCATGGTGATCTTTCTGATATCATGAAGCCATCGAATCCGTTGTGAAATAAGTTGTCATGTTTTTTGGTTTCTTCTCAAGTGTACATCCTTGATGTTCTCAATTGCTGAAGCAAGTCTGAATGTTGTCCCTGTGTTGCAATTGACTTGAAAAATATCTTGCTTGAGAAAAAAAGGTCATTGTTTTTTTGCCAGAGCAAATACTGATGAAGTGAAGTTCAATTTAGATAGTCCACGTAATGAATTTCAGCTGTTAATACAGACTTGTCCTTCCTTTTCCTCCTGTTTTGAGCTCATCTTCTTGTCCGATGGAGATTGGCAGGTCTCCTCGCCCACTAATTGTGGACACCGATTAAATCGGCGGGTCTCTCCCTCCGTTTAATTGCCAATATGTTCGGTCTCTTTAACATTAATTCCTTCTTTGAAAGGCCCCTTAATTCGAGGCTGCTTACTGTCTTGAACTCGCAAACATATTTAATCTGGTGGGATTGTGTAAATAAAAATGATATGGGACTATCTTGTAAACAGTTCGTGAGGTTAGGAATAGGAGTTCGATCGAGTAATTATTTTTGGGCCACGTCGCAGAGGATGGATGGCCTGAGGCCCAAGACAACAATGTGAAAACCAATAGACCTAGAAATTATATATGGGTGAAGCGTATTAATGTAAGGCAATTCATCCAATTGTGATAGATAGCAGTCCCTAGCTTAGTTGGTCCTAGTGTCGTGTGGTATCTCGCGTGTGGTCCTATGTTCGACCTATGTGAGGTCGGTTTGCTACTAATTTTTTTAAGTACTGTTTTTCACGGCAACTGCACTGCATTACTTATTAAAAATCGGTAATAAAAATAAAATGTCTAATATGACGCCAGATAGGCAGAAGCGGTAGCCGCTTTATTATTAGGGAAAGATACAAAGTTCTCTCGGAGATCTATTCGATGTAAAGACTTTGTGCGGTGTGCTTGTTGGGATCCGATGAATTGTGAGTTTATGATCAGATTTCTTTTGCCTTAATATCAATACTTGATTATTATAGCTTCATATTCCTTCTCCGATATTCGGGTTTTGTTTGGCCTACTTGATCTATTTATCTTGCAACGGGAAGAGGTGCTTTGTGATGGGTTCGATCTTACGGTGTCCTCACCCAGTGACAAAAGGGGTAGCGAGGCACATATGTATATTTGCTATTAAGGATAAAAATATGGGGTCTATACCTACATGAATAGATCTTATCTACATCATGTCATCGTTATTATTGCATTACTCCATTTCTCCATGAACTTTAAAGCACTAGATGCATGTTGGATAGCGGTCGATGTGTGGAGTAATAGTAGTAGATGCACGCAGGAGTCGGTCTAGTAATCTTGGACGTGATGCCTATATACATGATCATTGTCTTGGATATCTTCATAACTATTCGCTTTTCTACAAATTTCCCAACAATAATTTGTTTACCCACCGTATGCAATTTTCTCAAGAGAAGCCACTAGTAAAACCGATGGCCCCCGGGTCTATTTCTTATCATATACTTGCAGATCTATATTGCTATTTGCCTTTTCCATTATTTTCTTCTTTTATTTTTAGATCTATAGTATCCAATGTTGAGGATATCGCTTATCTTTAGCATCTCAGTCAACTAGGGATTAGAGATTATTCGGAAAACAACCGATGAATCGATTTTATCGGTCAACTATTAATTACCATTTTTTTTTTGCAAATGCCAGGTTCCAACACTAAAGTATGCTATATTCAACACCAAAACAATATTGGACATAAGTGTTACCTTGATTCCTAGCCTTTGAATCCTCGTATAATGACAAACAAAATAGGACAACACTACATATTGCATAACAATGACCATGAAACACAAATAAACATAGTTTTTGCAAACATAGTGATATGAATAGGCCTAATTTATCAATAGATTCCTGATAAATCACTTGTAATAGTGATAAATTGGGACAAATGATAAATGGTGAAGATAAGACATAATCTTATCAGTCACCCCAAGACTAGCGATAAATCGGACGATAAATCACTGAATCGCAAGATTATTTGAACAGTGATATTATTAAAAACCCAAAAATACCTAGCTGAATTTTATTTAGGGTATTTTACATCTGTCTCCCTAACTCGAACCCACTACTCACATTTGCCCCTAATTCGAAAGCCTGCTAAAAAATGCCCCTCCGCCGTCATGTCCACTTATAGAATTGCCCTTCTGTGCCGTTTCCGTCCAGTCAAGGCTGTTTGACCGGTAAGCAGCCGTTTCTTTGACATTTTTGCCCCTCCGTCCTTACACATGGGCCCAGGTCACTGGTTCACTCTCTCTCCCTCTCATTCTCTCGCCTGAGCCACACACTCTCTCTTTCTCACCCAAATCGCCTCCGGCCATAACCCTAACCCTAGATCGCTCGATCCCAACTCGCAAGGCTCAATCTACTGATGGCGTCCGCGGTGGAGCTTTGGATTTGACTCCGTGTCGCACTCTGCTATGGCGTGAAGGAGACACCGGCAACGGGATGGATGGGGACAACAGTTGCGGTGGCGGCGGCAGCGAACAAGGGAGCACACCGCAGCCACAGAAGTATGCTTCGACTGGGTAAGTTTCTCTTCTAATCTAGTGCCATCTCATGCCGTTTGTAGTTCGATTTGTTCTTGTAGTTTAATTTGTTGACCTAGTTCATAGTGCTCATGGAGTTGGGATCTCTCTCTATTTTCCATGGTCATCGTAGGATGGACCTCGATAGAGCAGTTGGGATGGAATGTAGAATGGAAACAACACTTCTAGCTAGTGCTGGCACAAAATCATCCAATACAGGATTCTCCTTTCCTTTTGTTGCTGATAATCAATGGATTTTTAATCAGTTTAGATCTGCGATATGTGCTCAATATCCATGGGGTCTATACGATGCAGTGGAATTCAGGTACTGGGACATTGGAAAATTAGCTTGGGTGTGACGCCCCCGATTTGACCGTACACTAATCATGCACGCTATGTGTACGACCAAGATCAGGGACTCACTTGAAGATATCACAACACAACTCTAGACACAAATAAAATAATACAAGCTTTATATTACAAGCCAGGGGCCTCGAGGGCTTGAATACATAAGCTCGAATACACAAGAGTCAGCGGAAGCAATAATATCTGAGTACAGACATAAGTTAAACAAGTTTGCCTTAAGAAGGCTAGCACAAAACAACACGATCGAAAAGGCAAGGCCTCCTGCCTGGGACCTCCTAACTACTCATGGTCGTTAGCTGTCTCCATGTAGTAGTAGGCTCTGTCGGGGTAGTAGCAGTCATCAAGTGTGGCATCTGGCTCCTGGACTCCACCATCTGGTTGCATCAACCAGAAGGAAGAAGAAGGGGGAAAAGGGGGAGCAAAGCAACCGTGAGTACTCATCCAAAGTACTTGCAAGCAAGGATCTACACTACATATGCATCGGTATCAATTAAAAGGGGTAGTATCTGTGGACTAAGATGCAGAATGCCATAATAAGAGGGGGGGAGCTAGTCCTATCGAAGACTAGCATCTTATGGAAACCACCAATCTTGCAGCAGTAGAAGAGAATACAAAATAACATATTATAATTATCAAGCATGTTGTAGCAATAACGCCCAGAGATCCTTCCTCGACTCCATGCGAGGAAGCAATCCCGGAGCCACATATCCATCATGTCTCAGTATCCAGGTCTAGTTGTATCGATCGGGATACAACTCCAAGTGTCCGTTACCGTAGGACAGGCTATCGATAGATGTTTTCTTCCCTACAGGGGTGCACCAACTTACCCACCATGCTTGCTTAACTCCGGCCAGACACATTATCAGGTCATGCCCGCCCTCGGCCAAACAATACGCCGCAACCTGACCTAGGCTTAATAGAGAGGTCATGCATGCTAGACTAAACCTTATGCCCCCACGGGGTCATGGGCCAATTGCCCCGGGAACTCATGCACGTTGCGTGGGCGGCCGGTGAGCAGACCTAGGCAACCTCCTTAAAAAGGTTGGTGCTTACGCGGTCCAACCCGGCGCGCGCCGCTCAGTCGCAATGACGTCAGTTAAGCTTCGGCTGATGCATACGACGCAGAACGCCCATACTATGCCCATGTGATGATTAGCGCTATTAGGCCGGAGGCCCCATGGATCAAATAACCAAACCGTTTAGTGTCTTGGGAACGCGGTAACGAGCAGAGACTCACGAAAGATGTGACCCCATCACCCCGTCTCGAGGACTTGCGGCAAGGGCTATGAATGCCCGGCCACGCCTCGTATTCAACTCTCGGGTACCCTCTAGGTCAACCCGTCTCCACATCACTCGCGGGTACCCCTCAGGGTCGACCCGCCTTTCCAAGTAACAGTCGTAAAGTCCTAGTAACAATAGTAACTGTGTGTCTAACACCAAAGGGAAAACCTAAGGAAATCACCCTCGATGGAATTCCACCTGATGTTTATCGTCAAGGTGAACGAAAGAGGAGTCACCCTCGAGGTCCACTCTTGAGAGTTGCACGATAGTGTCGTTATCGGGAGTGGAGAAGGAGGAAATCACCCTCGATGACCATAACCGATGAACTAACCTACAAGGTTATCATCAGAAGTGCTGATGAGGTCTCACCCTCGGCACTCGATAGTAACCCAGTAGTGTCGAGCAACTAAGGGGAAAGTGATGTGCGGTGCCGGGGCCTGGTCTTCGATCCCGTTGATCGGGTCTTCTGATAATCCAGCGGGGCAGTCGGGACAATGTGGGGGGTCACTGGTGGATCTCTAACTAGCCTATACTAAGCAGTTTAGTATAAACATGTAAGGTATGAAAGCAGGTATCAACAACAGGCTGTGCATTAGAATAGGATCATACAAAAAGCAGTAGCAGTTCTAATGCAAGCATAAGAGAGAAGGGAATGGGAGATATTGGAATGATCAAAGGGGGGTTGGCTTGCCTGGTTGCTTTGGCAAGAAGGAGGGGTCGTCGTCGATGCAGTCGATCACCGAGGTAGCATCAGTCTCGCGGTCTACTAGAGAGAAGAGGGGGAGAAACAATAAATACCAAGCATACTTATGCAACAAAGAAGCAATACAAGTCAACACGTAATGCTAGGATGCTCTAACGCGGTGCTACACGATACCGACGAAGGAGGATAACATCCGGGAAAGTATTCCCGAAGTTTGGCTTTTTCAGACAAAGGAAATGGAGGGGGAAAGTTGCATGTTCACTATGATAGGAGCATGTGGCAGACGAACGGCCCACGTATTCGGATTCATCTCCTCGTTCTGAGCAACTTTCATATATAAATCTTTTTCATCCGAGTTACGAATTATTTTCTATTAATTTTTAAAGTTTTAATAAATTCTGAAATTTCTGGTTTTATATTAATTCGAATTTAAAAACAGAATATACTTTTGTCACCTAGTGCTACCCTAGCATGTGAGTATGACAGTGGGGGTTGGGTTGACCCGGTCAAAGGTTGACTGGTCAACATATGAATAGTGTAAGTGGGTCCCGTGTGTCATTGTCTTTCGTTTAATAAAATGGAAATTAACCAGGGTGGTCCCACATGTCATTTACACTATACCTAACCACTACTTAGCATTACTACTACTCCTTCCGTCCCATAATGTAAGACGTTTTTTGACACTACACTAGAGTCAAAAAACGTCTTACATTATGGGACGGAGGGAGTAATTAGCTAACCTACCTAAACAGGACCGACCTCATCCACACATATACGCGCACACACACAACTACATGTCTACACACAACACGCACACACACTGGCGCACACGGCCATGACCGTGGCCAGTAGCTGCAGTAGGCAATGGTGCACGGCTAGTAGCGGCGGGCAGCAGTAGTACTCGAGCAGCAGCGACAACTAGCGGCAGCAGCAATACGAGAGCAACAGCAAGAACAACGGCAAGATCAGCAGCAAGCATCGGTAGTATGCAGCAACAAGCTGCCACGCGACGATGGATGGGCGCGGGCGTGGCTAGGGCGCGTATGGGGCTCGGGCGCGCAGCCAGGAGGTGGTGTGGGCGTGCGCATGAGCAGAGCTCCGAACGTAGCCTCGGGAGGACGTGAGCGATGGCTATGGCGACAGATCGAAAGGAGGAATGAGGGGAATCGACGGAGAAGCTCACCACGGAGCCTGTGGACGTGGTCACGGAGCACGGGGATGGTCGGACGCGACGAACTCGACAACAAGAGGCTGTAGATGTGGTGAGGAAGACGACCCGATGGCGAGGCTATGCGACGTCCCGGCTTGATTCACTGGAGTGGACGGAGTCAACGGCGAGGGAGCTCCTGGACATGTTGCAGTGACGAGGGGATTCCGGTGGCCACGGGATCGACGATGTGGCGGGGAACACATGCTCGGACGACGAAGAAAAAGAAAGGGGCGAGTGAGGGGGAAGAATGGGTGGCCTAGGTTTTGTCCGATGCGTCGGGGAGGACTTTATACACCTCGGGGTGCTGGTGGATGATCGACACGGCGACGGACGAGGCCATGGCGGGCGTGGATGCACGCCACGCACACGCACTGCCTCCTCTCTGTACATAGCAGGAAGAAAAAGCCGGGGTGGGCTTGGACATGCACTGTAGCATTGGGCTACAAGTGCACAGTGTAGCTTTTCATTTTTCCAATTCCTTTTCTATTTTTGCTTTTTTTTATTGTGGTCTATCTACTTCGCCTAGCAAACGAATTTATTTAGTCATGAAACTTGACACACAAATACTAGGTAATATTTTGAGGCCACACAACAAGTCTCACATTATTTGGAAATCGCATTTACTTTTAGGATTTAAAATGGCCAAACTAGATGCTATCAGATGTGTTTATAGGTTACTGGGGTTAATTGGGTTAACCAAATGAAGTTGGTTTCTGCATGATAAATTATCAGCGGAATTTATGGAATAATGCGAACATTTTTATTTTACTCTTTCAAGAAATATTATTTTGACTTTATTTTAAATTTGAATTTGACATTATTTTTTGGACAAGTGGAAATTTGCATAGTAATCGCGATGACATGACACCATTAGCGGGAGATTACTGTAGCATGATTCTGGGGGTGTTACATTGGGTCCCTGTCCAGTGTGATGATGAGCTTGGTATCATGTTAGCAATACATGATTCTTTCCCTACTAAACAAGAAATCAGTGCCATACAAAGGAAGAGAGGAGAGCCAGAGAGCAGAGGAACAAGATCTCAGTCTAGGTCTAGAGGTGAAGGTAGGACCAGGCAATCAAGGGGCAGAAAAAAAAAACAACTCATGTGTCTGACAGTAGTACCATGCAGGCACCAGGAACACCTACTGTAGAAGTTCCTAGGCATGCAGGTCCCTCTCATAGTAGAGATTCAGGTGACCCCTATACTGAAGAGGGACTACCAGATGATTGGCCAAGTGATGATGAGGATGAAAAGTTGTTTCCACAGTTTGTAACAAGGAATAAAGGCAAGGAGAACGATGATGATGAGGAAGATTATGTTCCACCCCCTGAAGGCATGTTTGCTGAGGCAGGGGAAGATGAGAAGGAGGAGGACACGGACATGGGATACTCGGAGACATCTGATGAGGAAAGACCAGATGTGCAATACAATAGAGACGATCCTTATTTGAAATAGGGAACAATTTTTTCCAGTGCTATAGACTGCAGAAATGTTCTTGCAACCTTCTCAATAAAGTCTCAAAGTGAATTTGTGATAGACAAGAGTGACAACAGATCATTTGGTCAAATATTTCAATCTATGCTATTTCAGTGATTGTTCAAAGCAATATGCCAAGCAAGATTATTGAGTCATTTCCAAATAGCAACATCACAACATTCCAAAATCACAACATTGTTCTTGTGATAATACATTCCCAAACTAAGCTCCATCACAACATACACTACAAAGAGAAATCCATTTAGTATGGATTATTATACCACCCAGAAACAAATGTGGCAAAAATGCTAATACCAAGAACTATGATAAATCCCCATGCTTGCATAAGCTCGTTCCTCTTCTTCATCTTCATCTTCAGTTTCTTGTTCTTCTCGGTTAGATACATCACACTCCTCTCTAAATAATGAGCTTTTAGCCAGCTTTTCTTCAATCCTGCATGAAGCTCCTCAAATGCACGAGCAACACGTTCGGTCGGTGGCAGGTCAATCCAGACAACCCAGTCACATTCACCAGGAAGCTACAAAATCAATGATCGAATGACAAAGAGGACAAAGACCAAAATTGAATCAATCTTAATAGACAAACACTTACATCAAGAGGGCAGTCGAGAAACCTTCTACCGGAGCTTCCTCCTCCCCAGGCGACGCGACGAGTAGGAATAAGCCCGTGGCCAGGGCACCGCCGTGTCGACCGAACCTCAAGGCCACAAAATGTTAGACCCGGGATGTAAACTCCAATTGAAACTGAACTATCCCTTCACCATCGACCTAACAGCAAAAACATCACCAAATTGATGAACCCTAATTCCGCAACATGCCCAAATCTCCCCCAAGTCGACATTGAAACTTACATTGGCGGCCACCGACGAGCTCGCAGAAGACATGCCTGACGTGCCTGACGTGCACATCGCTCACCACGCAATGCCTGACCTGCCCCTCTCTCCCCGACCGCGGAATCACCCGATCTAGTGTGTGCTAAAAAATGCCCTTGTCGTCGCGAGGAAGAAGAAAGAGGGATAGATAGAGTGAACCGGTTAGTTGGGCCCAGATGTAAGGAAGAAGGGGCAAAAATGTCAAAGAAATGGCACGCTAGCGGTCAAACAGCCTTGACTTGATGGAAACGGCTCGGAGGGGCATTTCTATAAGGGTACATGATGGCAGAGGGGCATTTTTGAGCAGGCTTTCGAATTAGGGGTATATCTGATTAGCTGGTTCGAGTTCGGGACATAAATGCAAATGGCCCTTTTATTTACAGTTGTTTCATTTTCTTTTACCTATCTACCTATTTACCAATCTATTACCCGGGAGGGATTGACAACCCCTCTTACGCGTCGGGTTGCAAGTATTTGTTGTTTGTGTGAAGGTACCGTTTACATTGTGTTTCGTGAGTTTCCTATTTTTTTGATAGCCTTGGTTTAAACTCTGAGGGAAATACCTACCGTCGTCGTGTTGCATCATCCCTTCCTCTTTAGAGAAATACCGACTCACTTCTAGCCGTATCAGAGCTCACATGCGCCCATCCTCGGAGATCTCTGTCAAGCTCTTCTCTTCCTGTATCCGGCCTCTTGAGATGTTTGCAGGGTGATTCTTCCCTTCTTCTTGCTGGTAACGTCATGGATATTTCTTGAGTGATAGGGCCACAAGGCTCCGTGGACCGGCCTAGCAGTCGCACATGCACCATTTCAGGTACGGTCTGTATGTCAGTCTCCTTTAAATATCACGGCCAAGCGGCCACATCGAGCCTTGCCTGACCTTTCTCATCCGCCGCCACGTACTCCACCGGATTTTTTTGGATCGACAACGCTCGCGCCTTCCTCCATAGGAGAGTCATGGCTACCTCCCTTCCACTTTCAGGGGAAAACCCAGCCAAGGTGACCCGCTTGAGGTTGGTTCACCACACATCGCTCATCCTCCCAAGTGGGCTAGCAATTGGGAGCGCTCTTCCATCTTCTGGTGTTAGCTGGAACAGCTAGTGAGAATGGGGCTCCTTCCAGAGTTCACCGAGCTAGGCTGGATGGTGCCTCGATCGAGGGATAAGGTCTCGCGACCATTGTGCAGGAACCAGGTGGTGCACGTAGTGCTCATCGATTGCGGGCTGTGATTCCCACTATGCTCGTTCACTAGGGACGTGTTGGCCTTTTACGGGCTTTGATATGTGTCCAACGTATCTATAGTTTTTGATTGTTCCATGCTGTTATATTATCATTCTTGGATGTTTTACAATCACTTTATTGTCATTTTATCTCATTTTTTGGTACTAACCTATTGGCATAGTGCCAAGTGCCAGTTGTTGTTTTCTGCATGTTTTTTACATTGCAGGAAATCAATACCAAATGGAGTCCAAACGCAGCGAAATTTTTTGTGGATTTTTCTTGGACTAGAAGACATCCAGTGGGCTGGAGAAGCGCCTAGGGGGTGCTCCGAGGGGAGCACAACCCACCAGGGCACGCCATGAGGCCCAGACGCGCCCTGGTGGTTTGTGCCCACTTCGTGTGGCCCCCGGTGTTGGTGTCAAAATCGGCATATCTCGGGCAGGGGGTCCCAAACTATGCGTCTAAGGATCAAAGGTAACAGGAGGCAGGGGACACGATGTTTACCCAGGTTCGGGCCCTCTTGATGGAGGTAATACCCTAGTTCCTGCTTGATTGACTTTGATGAGTATAGGGGTTACAAGAGTTGATCTACCTCGAGATTGTAATGACTAAACCCTAGATGTCTAGCCTGTATGTTTATGATTGCCTCTACAGACTAAACCCTCCGGTTTATACAGACACCAAAGGGGCTAGGGTTGTACATAGTCGGTTTACAGAGAAAGGAATCTTCATATCCGCATGCCCAGCTTGTCTTCCACGCCAAGGAAAGTCCCATCTGGACACGGGGGAAACCTTCCGTCTTATATCTTCATAGACCATTAGGACGACCCACATTACGTAACCCGGACGCCAGAGGACCCCGTAATCCAGGACTCCCTTAGTAGCCCCAGAACCAGGCTTCAATGACGATGTGTCCGGTGCGCAGATTGTCTTCAGCATTGCAAGGCGGGTTCCTCCTCCGAATATTTCAGAATAGTTGATCAACATTAACTATGTCCGGCTCTGTTCAACAATCACAACCCATTACCACAAGGGTATAACACTTAATAAAAAAACATAATATGCCTTTACTTATAGCTTTTTGCTAGCGAGACGTCACATCTGGCCTTTCCATCATTTCGAATCGTTGTTCAGTTTCCCGTTTCGTGTTTCGAGACGCAACCTCCGGTGACACGTCTTGTCAAAACAGAGATCGTGTCCCCTTATCACGGGATTTTCATCAATACAGGCTTGGGTAATCCAACTGCGCCGTCTGCGCGACCCCTTGGGAATAGGCGAGTTTTAAGGCTCGTGGGAGGGACGCTCTATATTCACGGACTTTATAAGGGGATATCAATCCACCTTTCCATCCCATGCCTTTTTTCTTCCTCAGCCCATCCGCCCTCGAGTTCCAGCGCCCAAGCTTCTATTCCCCCGTCCCCAGAAAACATTCTAGCCATGTCTGGATCCGGATCGCAGGGCAAGTGGATGCCCTCCTCCGTCACAAATGAGAACATCAAGGAGCTCCGGGAAGCGGGGTATTTAGCCGAAGCAATCTCCCACCGGCTTCCAGCCAAGAAACATATCGTCCCTACTCCGGAGCCCCATGAGAGGGTAGTATTAATTCCTCATTTCCTTTGTGGACTAGGGTTTCCCCTCCATCCATTTGTCCGCGGCCTTATGTTTTACTACGGGCTACATTTCCATGATCTAGCCCCGAATTCCTTTCTCCACATCTCGGCGTTCATTATCGTGTGTGAGGCATTCCTCCGCATCCCTCCCCACTTCGGCCTTTGGCTCAAGGTTTTCAATGTGAAGCCAAAAGTGGTGGACAGACAACAGGCGGAGTGCGGCGGAGCTATGGTGAGCAAGCTCCCCAACGTCACTTGGCCCAAAGGCACCTTCGTGGAGACCGTGAAGGGGTGGCAGCATGAGTGGTTCTATATCACAGAACCCCATGACTCCACATGGGCCGCTACCCCCGAATTCAAGTCCGGGCCTCCCCCGCGGCTGACATCCTGGCTCAAGAAGGGCCTAGACTGGGCGTCATCCGATGAAGTGATGATGCTAAAGAAGCGCATCAAGAACATGGTAGACAAAAATACCAGTCTCGCTAGCGTGATCCAGATAATGCTTTTATGCTGGATTCTGCCTTGCCAAGACCGGACTCAGCGCATGTGGGAGTTCGACCCGGCCGGTCCCCGCACCCTGCAGTGATTCTTTGGTGTGAAGCACGAAGATATGTGGAAACTGCTGTTCAAGACCCAAAAGAAGTGGACGAAGACGACTGAAGACCTTGGCCTTGATTGTACTCATGCAGCGTCTCCCGTAAATTTTCATGATAAATTTGCTATTAGTAAATCCAAGGGGCATACTAAGCTTTCCATTCTTCTCATAGGGGTGGACGAAGAAAGCGGAGCGGATTCACTGCCCGGCTCCGCTACCCGAAGACCTAGCCATCCCTCTACTAACGAGGATGCTGGTTCCGGCGCCATATCAGGCACCGGAAAAGAAGGCCAAGAAGAAGGGCCAGGAGGCCAAAAGCGGCCTCCACCGTAAAGGTCTTTTGTACGTAGTGTTCGAAGACACTAAGACTCGCTCCTCCCCCGACGAAGATGAAGGGGAGGAAAAGAGAGTAATTCTCCCCTTAAGGGGGGAAAGAAGAAAAGGGGCGCGTCCGCAGATCAGGAGGCGGAGGCGTCCAAGAAAGGGAGGATCTCCCTCACTGATGACTCCGAATCAGGCGCCGATGAGTAGCACCCTAGGCCGAAGCCCCAAGCCAAATCGTAAGTGCCCCTGAAGGTATTTGTACTTATATACCTTTCTGCATTATGATTGTAATGTACTGAATTACATGCCATAGTCCGGCTCGCGTCCTCCCCCAACAATCCTCGTCTTCAAGGAATTCGCTGGATCCAAACATGATGGACAGTGAGTCGCCTCCACCGGCCTCCTCCCCCAAAGCTACGGATAATGCTAAAGTGTTATCCCGAAGAACCGTTCCGGGTTAGGGAGAGGCGCGTGAAGCCGTCGAGGTAGCACCAGAGGGTAATACCTCTGCTGCCAAAAACCCAGGGGCGCCGACCCCGATGGAGATTGGCAACAGGGGCCATGCCCAATTCGGCCCATAGCCGGACAGTATTCCGGAGACCCATGCCACTCAGGAGTTAGGTGAGTGGCCTCCTTTGAAAGAAAGGAGTCCACAAATTCCACCGGCGACCTCTGACAATCCGGAGGCGCCGGATACCTTGACGGAAGCACTTCAAAGTGCCGTCATTGTAGAAGAACATTGTACCCTTATGGGCACGGTGGTTGAAAGAGTTCGGTCCACCAAAAGCAGATTGAATGAGGCTTATACTAGCCTTCTGAGAGGCTTTGAGGTACGTAATATAATACCTTTTGGCTATATGAGGAAAAGGTGCATGTGTATAGATAGTAGCCCCCGAGACTATGTTCGGTGTTCGCGAAGAAAGGCCGAGCAGAGGATCTAAGTACTCGTACAGGAGATTAACAGACATATCTTTTTGAATCAAACAGGCTGCGATGCAGGCGTGAGCTTCCCATGCCGCCGAAAGCATCTGAGCTAAGGTGGAATTTTTCTGAACAGCAAGGTATGTAATACATAAAATGTGTCTGAAATAATATCAGCAATAATTTGTCATCTGAATGAGCATTATAACTCTTCTCACAGCTGACGCGTCTGAGGTCGAGACCCTCAAGAGTGCCCTGGCCGAGGCCAAGAAAAAGGCGGAGGAGGAACGAGCCACCCGCCTAAAGCATGAGTCAAGGGTGGAGGAAGTCCAGCAAGAGCTCAAGGATGCTATAAGTAAATGTGAGTCCTTAGAGCGCAAAGTGTCGGGTCAAAAATCCAAACTTGCTAAGGCTCTCCAAAATGCTCAGAAGGCCCGGACTGAAGCTCAAAACGCCCGCGGGAGATCTAGGAGGCAAGGCAAATTGCGGCTGGTAAGGCCTTTGATATGAAGAGCAAATTTGTGAGGAAGAAATACATCTTACTGACCCAGATTTGGAGTTCCCCAGGAGCATTTGCGGACCTGCCCCGGAGTGTTTCCGACATTGCGGAGTTCTTCCGAGCTGAAGAGGGGAGCTCAACAGAAAAACTGTCCTGGTCGCAGTACCTTGCGTCTTAGCATCTTGTACCCCTCGACGATCAGCTGAAGCAGTTGTCCGAACTGCATTGGGTGGCCGGATTGGACATGAGGGATTTTATAATCCGTCTGTGGCCTGCCGAGCCCATACCCAGCAGCTACTTCGGGCTCGTGAGGCGTCTGATTAGTGCCTGCCCCCGACTTGATACGGTGAAGCGGTCAGTCTGCATCGAAGGTGCGCGGATGGCTTTTGGCCGTGTCAAAGTGCCGTGGGCGAAGATGGACGTCGTCAAGCTCGCAATTGAGGGGTCGCCCTCAGGCAAAGAGCACCGCACACCAGAGCAATATTTCGATATGTCCTAGAAGGATCCCACATTGTGGAGGGCCAGTGTTCGAAGGACATCATGTTTGGATGAATGTGTCCACATTGTCCAATCCTGCATTATGAAACAAGGCTTATGTATGATATGTTTATTTTGTTTGAAATATTTCCTCCTGTGTGGCCGTTTACGACATCTGAGAGTTGGCCAGTCGTCGGCTTCAGCCCCCACGTAGATAGTACGGGGGTGTTCAGGATAGCACCTAAACACACATGACCCAGCGATTTGGTCCGTGAAGGTGGTGTTAGTGCGGCGAACTAGGCAATCGAACTATATGGCTTTATCGCTCTCACTTAGCCATAGGAGTTTTATAATTGAAGTATAGGCGCAACCCCTAGTATTGTTTGATTATCCGAACTTGGGTGCTGTAGACGCCCGGCCGAGCGAAGGCCGGCACATCGCGTATTACGGAAAAGAAATCGCAAGAGATTTGTAGTCACCGAATAGCTGACCAGCTCTCGCCGCATCATGACAGTCAATTTTCAGCTTTCTCTAGTAAGGTGTTTGCCCGGATGAACCAGAAACACAATCGCAGTAGTTCTCCCTTTACTACCTTAGCCGAACAGGCGGAACGTAAGGTAGTAACAACAGGAGCCGGGCAACCCAACTATTGACCAGAGACCTGATTCGGAGCCGATGCATATAATGCTATATTCGTGATGCTGAATTGCACTGTAAAAGTGTTCAGACTTTATTTAGTAAGAAAATATGTACGTGGCTTTAATGGAGCCCCTGGCGATTCAAGTTGTACCGAGGCGTACATGACAATCGGGCAGAAATAGGGAAACATAGATTAAGAGATACGCCAATAGGTCAGGCCAGAAACTATTTCCATTATAGTCTGATTGATACGTCAAAACATATTGGTACAAAAGGTGCACAAGGCTATTTTAGATGCCGAGCACAGGGGAAAGCTGTGTGCGGGTTTTGCAAACAGTCAAGGCGGTGTTTAGACACCCTTTGAGATACTCTGTCATGCTGCTTCTCCTTGTTGTATTGTCCTTCGAGAGGATCATCACTCGGCGTTGTCATGATAGGCCTCGAGAAGAGACTTGAGCACTGTTGAAAAGGTGACGTGGGTTGTGAGGAACCTGAAAAAGACAGAATTAAAAGAAAAAGGGGAAATATCGGACCGCCTTTTTGCTCTATAAATACCGAAACATTCGAGAGACCCTAAGGGAGTCGACGAAAATCAATTCCAGCCACCGCAGAGTCCAGAACCACCAGATCCAATCTCGACACCATCACGGAGGGGTTCACCACTTCCATTGGTGCCTCTCCGATGATGCATGAGTAGTTCTTTGTAGACCTATGGGTCCGTCGTTAGTAGCTAGATGGCTTCCTCTATCCCTTTTGATTATCAATACAATGGTCCCTTGGAGATCCATATGATGTAACTCTTTTTGCGGTGTGTTTGTTGGGATCCGATGAACTTGGAGTTTATGATCAGATCTATCTTTTTATATCCATGAAAGTTATTTGAGTCTTCCTTGATCTCTTATATGCGTGATTTCTTATAGCCTCGTATTTCTTCTCCGATATTTGGGTTTAGTTTGGCCACCTTGATCTATTTATCTTGCAATGGGAAGAGGTGCTTTGTAGTGGGTTCGATCTTACGGTGCTTGATCCAGTGGCAAAAGGGGAACCGACACGTATGTATCGTTGCTACTAACACTATTGCAGGATGGTCCAAACGCGACACTACGATCAGAGACCCTTCGACGAAACTATGTGCGATGCCATAATCGCAAATGGTGGTGTAAAAAAACGTCAAAAAAGGTGCAAAACGTTTGCGATGACAGATGCATCAAACACTGTTCAGAATTTAGTTGCGTGTGTGATGCAAGGCATTACAGTTCAGCTCAATTAACTATTTGGGATGAGGAGGCGCAAAAGAAATGGGCAGCCAGATGAAGGTGTGTGGGATATACATCATATGGTTCACTGGGATGAACTGAGTGTGATTAGCAACACAAAATAAACGGTCAACCAGATCAAGGTGAGTGTGATATGCGGCAAACAGGTCCGTAATCTAAAATGTGTGCGAAGACCAATAATAACACATATGATTGCTGCTAATAAGCCGTGTGAATTGCTCTGTCTATAGTATAATAACATGTATATATATATATATATATATATATATAACCGAAATAAACATCCAATCACATAAGTGACTATACAGATCATTCACACACACCTCAATAAACAATTGCATGTATTATAAAGTAGGAGAAATGATCGTCTAGTCATCTACTTCTTGTGACGCTCCCGCCACTTCTATGAGGCTCGATTCCTCGTCTGGGTCAGGAAGAAGACAGTTCCTCATGTCAACGATCCGCCTGTACATCTCATAGCTTGTGTAAGCATCCATGGCCGCGTACTTGACATGTTGTTCATCCAGTCTCTTATGCCACACAGTGTGCCAGGCATTCTTGTCCTTATTGCTCTCTTGCTTCATCTTCGCGTAGTAGGGGTTGATGATGGCCGAGGCGAGGTCAACCAGGGAGTTCAGTTTGCTTTTGTCGCTGCCCCAGACCTTGTAGTGGTGCTGGATGTTGACAAGATTCGGGCATTTCAAGTTCGAAACCTTGAGCGCTTTTAGATCATTGGTGGTGTCCACCGTAGCGAAACTGTAGAGAAACGCTCATAAGGCCTTGTGGCAAGGGGGAAGTGGTATACGAGGACATCATGTCGCACACACAACTGGGCGACAACAACCTTATGATCGTGCCCGGCATGAACGATGGTGTACTCGAGGTCGAAGCCGACCACTCGGTACTTGTCCTTGGCACGGAACTGCTCCATAGTATGGATGGAGCTCTCCACCGAGACCGGATCGTTCATGTACACCACCGAGAGGGCCTTCCCCCTCACGCGATTGTCCACTACGTGATGCGTGGTGAACTGCCCGCCGTTGTCGTCGTCGGCTGCTGGGAGCGCCATTGGAACCACTGGATGTCCTCTCTGTATGTGTCCTCGTGGGTGTGCTTATTGTGTTGTGTGAGACGAGAGATGAAGATAAATGGTCGCGGGAATAAAAGGGGGTTGGGCGGCGTGGATTCTCGGCGCGTCCGCATGGCAGTTTTTGCAGCGAGTAACTGCATCGTTGCGCCGCGCCCGGCGCAATCGCTTGCACACGAACGTGCGTCATCGTGCGCGTGGAGGGACGAGGGCAGAGCACCCCGAGGGACGCGAGAGTAGAGCGCGCCACGACCGCCTGAACCGCAAGCAACCACACGCATAGACTAGTTGAACACGCAGGAAATGGCCGCCTACAAGCCGTCCTACAATTGCGTCGCTGCATAGAGAGCGGCCATGTGGTACCACCTCCGTCTAGTCTATAGTCTCCTTTATATTCCTTGCCATACTTTGCCCTCAAATTTAACCAACAAAATGTTAATGCATGTTTAAAAAATTATATAATTGGAAACTATGTTCAAATACAAATCCAACTATATAATCTTTAGCGACATGCATTCGTATTTTATAGTAGTTAAATGATACTTATAAACCAGGACAGTGGTATAGTAGGTAATTAAATCGCAAATGTTTTTTTATTAACCGTATGTGTCCATGGCCTTTCGTCCTTCTCTCGCACGTCTTGTCACCTGATGACCCACAAGTGTAGGGGATCTATCGTAGTCCTTTCGATAAGTAAGAGTGTCGAACCCGACGAGGAGCAAAAGGAAATGATAGGCAGTTTTCAGTAAGGTATTTTCTGCAAGCACTGAAATTATAGGTAACAGATAGTTTTGTGATAAGGTAATTGGTAGCAAGTAACAAAAGGTAAAAATAAATAAGGTGCAGCAAGGTGGCCCAATACTTTTTGTAGCAAAGGACAAGCCTGGACAAACTCTTATATGAAGGAAAGCGCTCCCGAGGACACATGGGAATTATCGTCAAGCTAGTTTTCATCACGATCTGATTCACGTTCGGTACTTTGATAATCTGGTATGTGGGTGGACCGGTGCTTGGGTGCTATCCTTACTTGGACAAGCCTCCCACTTATGATTAACTTCTAATGCAAGCATCCACAACTACAAAAGAAGTATTAAGGTAAACCTAACCATAGCACGAAATAGATGAATCCAAATCAGCCCCATACGAAGCAACGCATAAACTAGGGTTTAAGCTTCTGTCACCCTAGCAACCCATCATCTACTTATTTCCCAATGCCTTCTCTAGGCCCAAATAATGGTGAAGTGTCATGTAGTCGACGTTCACATGACACCACTAGAGGAGAGACAACATACATCTTATCAAAATATCGAACGGAGACCAAATTCACATGACTAGTAATAACAAGCTTCACCCATGTCCTCAGGAACAAAAGTAACTACTCACAAGACATAATATTGTTCATGATCAGAGGGGTATTGATATGCATAATGGATCTGAACATATGATCTTCCACCAAATAAACCAACTAGCATCAACTACAAGGAGTAATCAACACTACTAGCAACCCACAGGTACCAATCTGAGGTTTGGGTACAAAGATTAGATACAAGAGATGAACTAGGGTTTGAGAGGGGATGGTGCTGGTGAAGATGTTGATGAAGATAGCCCTCCCCAAGATGGGAGAGTTGTTGGTGATGACGGCGGCGACGATTTCCCCCTCCCGGAGGAAAGTATCCCCGGCAGAACAGTTATGCCAGAGCCCTAGATTGGTTTCCGCCAAGGTTCTGCTTCGAGACGGCGGCGTCTGGTCCCGAAAGCCTCCTTATGATTTTTTTCCAGGTCAAAAGACCTCATATGGGAGAAGATGGGCATCGGGGGGCCATCGGGGGGCCCACGAGACAGGGGGCGCACCTAGAGAGGGGGGTGCGCCCCCCACCCTCGTGGACAACAGGTGGCCCCCCTCGTGATCTTCTGTCGCCAAATATTTTTTATATTTTCTGAAACGAAATTCTGTGAAGTTTCTGGGCTTTTCGAGTTGTGCATAATAGGTTTCCAGAGTTTGCTCCTTTTCCAGCCCAGAATTCCAGCTGCCAACATTCTCCCTCTTCATGTAGACCTTGTAAAATAAGAGAGAAAAGGCATAAGTATTGTGACAAAACATGTAATAACTGCCCATAATGCAATAAATATCAACATATAAGCATGATGCAAAATGGACGTATCATCACCCTGCAGCCACAGACGGCTTACAACGCAAGCTTGCTCAGCGTGCGGGGGCGTTCTTTTTGCCAAACTGTGGTGCCAATGAATCATCGGTGAGCCTGTTCCCGCGCAATCTCGCAGGTTCCAGCGCAAGCTTCCCGTCTGACTCAGTGAAATCTCCCAAAATCCCAATGCTTACCGGCCTGCTGTAAAAACCCTCACGGCCGGCGAGTCCCGCGTCGCATTTTCCCCTCCATCCCTGTAGCTTATCTCATCTGCTTCTCCCACATTTGCCAATGGCACCGGTCTGTCGTTGTCGCTCAGCCACTCCGCCGTCATCACAGGACAACTCCAGCTGGGAGGCTACACCGCGGCGGCGGCGCAGTCGCCAGCGTAGTGTAGTGCGCGTGGCGTCCCTATTGGGTGTGCGCGGAACACCCACCACACGCTCCGCCGCCGGTGCCCGTCGGCAGCTGTTGCCGGCCGCCGTTGCCGCCACACCACCGTCGAAAGCCAGGGCCATCGCCCGCTCCGCCGCCGCAGCCCGAAGGCGGGAGATGGCCGTCGTGGCCGCCACCCCATTGTCGGCCACTTAGGCCATCACCCGCTCCGCTACTGTGGCCCGAAGGCGAGAGACGGAGGTGGATGCCCGCACGTGCGACAACGACCTTGCGCGTTACACCGAGTTCCTGCGGGAAGAGGAGGAGCGCCTCGTCATGCACGCAAAGAGCCTTACCCTCGCAGTGGCCGCGACACACGTCGCCTCAGAGGCGAGGAATCAGGAGCTCTATGAGGAGAACCACCGCTTCGAGAGGGGTCGTCTGGAGCGGCAGAGGATATTCGAGCCAAGCGTCACTGAAGCTGCATTAGCGGCAGGCACTGCATTGCGGTTGCTAGCTTGTCGATAGGCTCCTCCTCCCCCGCTTCGTAATCAGCGCGCTCGGCAGAGGAGAGGCATCCGTAAGTAGTACAAAGCCCCTCCGCGGCAGTAGTAGTAGTAGTAGTAGTAGTAGTAGTAGTAGTAGTAGTAGTAGTATTTAGGGGCTATTTTGTTCAGTTCATTTAACTATAGATGTGGTGGAACTGTACAACGTACTTAAAATTAGCTAGTATATATAGTTGAACTAGCTATTTCAGTACGTGGTTGGCAACAAATGGGGAAAAGTTTGGTCGGTTCAGCTATCGAGTGGAACTGTTTGTATAAATTACGAACGACTGCTTAATCTATGAATGAAATCTATGCTTAATTACTGAATTTTAGTTGCAAAAATTAGATACTACTAGTGTTTTTTAGCTTCATATTTTGACAAATCGCAGTGTTACAAGGATTGGCAAATCTTACCAAATTGTTTGTACGTGGTTGCACACGGGTCATCCAAAACAACCGTTTGCGTTGAAGGGATGCACAAATCCTGCACTGCTCTCACTTTGCATATGGGTATTCTATCTAAAATGTTTGCGATCAAGAGCTGCAGAAATACTGCTCGACACATTTTCTCTTGGCTTCCTCAGGAAGCTGCTGGTTTGCATACGGGTGTTCTAACTAAAACATTTGCGATCAGTGTTTTATATTTGAAAAACAAATTAAACTGTGGCTTGGGTGCCATTAATGGAGAGGAAGCGAGCAAGGCGGGCGGCCATGGAAGTCAAAGGGCTCGCTTCCCAGTGAGCTCGTGCAGCGTACAACTCGCACGCTTCTTGATGAGCCTGCGCACTCGAGCACAGCTTGCACACCTCTCGGTCAGCCTGCGCGCCGGACGGCGCTCGCACGCCACCTGTTCTGTCAAGGTCAAGCAGCTGTCCGCACGGCACCTCCTACAACCATTAAAACCAAGAAACCTTGCGCCGCGTGAATGGTTAACAGAATTTTGGATTTGCTAGAATTTAAAATCCAGGCATCTCAATATTTTGCCGGCAATCAACGGTGCCCTGGTGTTTGAAATTCATTCTCATTTCTTGCACGGGACCTAAGCATGCACCCAAGGACACATATTTGATTTTTCAACCAATTTATATGCACTGGAGCATGTGCATGTAGTTCAAATTTGAATTATGCACATAAATGCATTGAAAACTCAGTTAATGCATAAAAATGTCCAAACGAACCCCGAAAAATCACAAAAATTCACACAACACTCCTGTTGTTCTATGTTGACACGAGAAAAAAATTGAAAGCAATAAGAGGCAATGGATATCATTTTGTCCCCAAAGGTGGGACGTTCCCTACCAAAAAGCATCATGCTTGTTGTGAGAAGCTCCGGTTTGTGAGAAGCATATACCCAAACTTACCTCAAATGGGACAAAATTTGTACCACGACATGTTGATGCCGCTCCATGATAGCATGCCAAGTTTCATGAAATTTAGACGAGTTTTGGATTTACTAGAATTTAAAAACTAGGCATCTTAATGTTTTGCCGGCAAACAATGGTGCCCCGGTGTTTGAAATTCATTCCCATTTCTTGAATGGGACCTAAGCATGCACCCAAGGACACATATTTGATTTTTAACCAATTTATATGCACTGGAGCATGTGCATGTAGTTCAAATTTGAATTATGCACATAAAATGCATTGAAAACTCAGTTAATGCATAAAAATGTCCAAATGAATCCCGAAAAATCAGAAAAATCACACAACACTCTTGTTGTTCTATGCTGACACGAGAAAATAATATAAAGCAATAACAGGCAATGGATATCGTTTCGTCCCCAAAGGTGGAACGTTCCCAACCGAAAACCATCATGCTTGTTGTGAGAAGATCTAGTTTCTGAGAAGCATATACCCAAACCTGCCCCAAATTGGACAAAATTTGTACCACGACATGTTGATGCCGCTCCATGATAGCAAGCCTAGTTTCATGAATTTCATACGAGTTTTGGATTTACTAGAATTTAAAAACCAGGCATCTCAATGTTTTGCCGGCAATCAACGGTGCCCCGGTTTTTGAAATTCATTCCCATTTCTTGCATGGGACCTAAGCATGCACCCAAGGACACATATTTCATTTTTCAACCAATTTATATGCACTGGAGCATGTGCATGTAGTTCAAATTTGAATTATGCACATAAAATGCATTAAAAACTTAGTTAATGCATAAAAAGTCCAAACGAACCCCGAAAAATCACAAAAAAATCACACAACACTCCTGTTGTTCTATGTTGACAGGAGAAAAAAAATTGAAAGCAATAAGAGGCAATGGATATCGTTTCGTCCCCAAAGTTGGGACGTTCCCTGCCGAAAACCATCATGCTTGTTATGAGAAGCTCCGGTTTGTGATAAGAATATACCCAAACCTACCCCAAATGGGACAAAATTTGTACCACGACATGTTGATGCCGCTCCATGATAGCATGGCAAGTTTCATGAATTTCAGACGAGTT
Source organism: Secale cereale (assembly GCA_902687465.1). Lineage (NCBI taxonomy): Eukaryota > Viridiplantae > Streptophyta > Magnoliopsida > Poales > Poaceae > Secale > Secale cereale. The sequence continues at coordinate 583,387,644 of LR738710.1, forward strand.
TTGGATTTACTAGAATTTAAAAACCAGGCATCTCAATGTTTTGCCGGCAATCAACGGTGCCCCGGTGTTTGAAATTCATTCCTATTATATGCATGGGACCTAAGCGTGCACCCAAGGACACATATTTGATTTTTCAACCAATTTATACGCACTAGAGGATGTGCATGTAGTTCAAATTTGAATTATGCACATAAAATGAATTGCAAACTTAGTTGATGCAAAAAAATGTCCAAACTAACCCCGAAAAATCACAAAAATTCACACAACACTCCAGTTGTTCTATGTTGACATGAGAAAAAAATTGAAAGCAATAAGAGGCAATGTATATCGTTTCGTCCCCAAAGGTGGGATGTTCCCTACCAAAAACCATCATGCATGTTGTGAGAAGCTCCGGTTTGTGAGAAGCATATACCCAAACCTGCCCGCAATGGGACAAAATTTGTACCACGGCATGTTGATGCCGCTCCATGATAGCATGCCAAGTTTCATGAATATCAGACGAGTTTTGGATTTACTAGAATTTAAAAACCAGGCATCTCAATGTTTTGCCAGCAATCAACGGTGCCCCGATGTTTGAAATTCATTTCCATTTCTTGCATGGGAACTAAGCATGCACCCAAGGACACAAATTTGATTTTTCAACCAATTTAAATGCAATGGAGCATGCGCATGTAGTTCAAATTTGAATTATGCACATAAATTCATTGAAAACTTAGTTAATGCATAAAAATGTCAAAACGAACCCCAAAAAATCACAAAAAATCACACAACACTCCTGTTCTTCTATGTTGACACGAGAAAATTTTTTGAAAGCAATAAGAGGCAATGGATATCATTTTGTCCCGAAAGGTGGGACGTTCCCTAACGAAAAGCATCATGCTTGTTGTGAGGAGCTCCTGTTTGTGAGAAGCATATACCCTAACCTGCCCCAAATGGGACAAAGTTTGTACCATGACATGTTGATGCCGCTCCATGATAGCATGCCAAGTTTCATGAATTTTAGACGAATTTTAGACATGTTGATACCGCTCCACGGTAGCATGCCAATGTTCGTAGTTTTATTCACTCACCATAAATGTTTTCTCCCCACGTCAGATATCCACATGTGCCTTGTCAACAGGGTCTATTACCAGGGGCTCTATTCAACCCGGTATATGTCGAAAAGTCCGAACACCTATAAGGAGTGTTCGGCGTCCTGGATGTTTGCCCTATATGCATCAGTTCCGAATCATGTCTTGGGTCAATAGTTGGGTTTCCCGGCTCCTGTGCTTACCCCTAAGTTCCCGATTGTTTGGCTAGGGTGTAAAGGGAGGACTACTGCGATTGTACTTCTGGCTCGTCCGGTCAAGTACCTCAATAGAGAAAACCAAAAACTGACTGTCATGATATGTGAGAACCTGGTCCGCAATCCGGTGACTTAGTTTTATACTACGATCGATAGAGATCTACCCCGTGTTATTTGAAGGGTTGGTTTTTTCGCCAAGCCGGGTGCAATTGGATACCTTAATTCGGAAATATCATATCCGTACCAGGGGCTAGTACCTAGCTCCACTCGTCAAACTCCTATGTCTAAGTGAAAGCAATAACGCCGCATAGTACGATTACCTGGTTCGCTCCGCATACACGTCCTACACGGACCAAGACGTTGGATAATGAGTGTATAGGGATATGACTGAACACCCCAGTACTATGTACATGGGGGCTGAAGCCGACGACTGGAAACTTTTAGATTTATATAAATAGCCACACAAGAGGTAAAAGCCGCTCACATTATAATAGCGCAAAAGTTATATACATCGGTGTATAAGCTGATGTCTTTACAGCCGGATACAATTACTCAAAGATAACATATTTTGAGCAATGGCCTTCTACAAGGCGGGCGCCTTCTATGACATCCTCGAAGTATTTCTCCTGCATGCGGTGCTCCTTGCCTGCGGGCGGGCCAGCAATAGCTATATCCTGCGCCTTCATCTTTGCCCCGTGCACTTTTACATGAGCGGAGGCCATCCGAGCACCTTCTATGAAGGTCGAACGCTTCAATGCGTCGACCCGCGGACTCGCCTCGACGAGCCGCTTCACCAATCCAAAGTAGCTACTTGGGATTGGATCAGCGGGCCATAGCCGGACTATCAAGTCCTTCATGGCCGAGCCCGCCATATTGTGCAGCTCGACCAGCTGCTTCATCTGGTCATTGAGGGGCACCAGATGTTTTGGCGCATAGAACTGCGACCAAAACAACTTCTCCGTGTCATTCCCCTCCTGGGCTCGGAAGTATTGAGCGGTGTCAGCACTGCTCCTCAAAAGATCAGCAAACATGCCTGGAGGACTCCATAACCGTGTCAGCCCAAGTTACTTCTTCCCTCCCAAGATGCTCTGTAAGAGAAAGCTCTTACGAGATGCTAACTGCCGCCCCTGCTTGATTTCTTCACAGGCGCTGCGCGACTCGCTTCGCGCATCCTCGACAGCCTTAACTGCTGAAGCAAGCTCGGATGCTTGTTCCAAAGTCTTCTCTTCCAACGCCTCGCATTTGCGAATATCATCTTTGAGCTCAACCTCGACTTCGGACACTCGAGCTTGGTGCTTCTCGCACGTGGCCTTTTCGGCCTCTAAATCGGCAACCGCTTTGTTAGTGGCTGCCCTGTTCGCTTCGGCCTCCTTCTTGGCCTTCGCGAGTTCGCCCTTGAGGTCCTCGAGCTGAATGGCACCAACTGTTTAATACAGAATATCATAAAAGAGTTTATACCCATACTCAATCAATATTATTAGTCTTCTTGACATCTTAATTTTTTTTTAAACGCATACCTTGTGTTTCATCTAAACGTTGGTTGACGCGGTCGAGGTCTGCGTTGGCCAACAAGAGCTTCCGATTTAGTTCGGCAACCTCTGCATCTCGTGCAGTTGCTGTAACTAGTGAAGCATGTTCAAATAACAGAAGCCTAACAGTTTAGTTCTATAACATGCTATACTATGGATACTTCATCCGATTCTATTCAGAATCACACAAAGCATCAGGGGCTACTGGCTATATATGTGCATATAGAACAAATAAAAGTTCCATAAAGAACATTACATTGCTTACCTCAAAGCTTGTTAACAGGCTATTGAAGGCTTCATTCAGTCCGCCTTTGACGGACTGAATCTTCTTCATCACCGCACCCATCATGGTGCGGTGCTCCTCCACGATGGAAGCACTCTGAAGTGCTCCCTGCAGAGGGTCCGGCGCCTCCGGATTGATCCTGGGCGCCATCATATCCTCCCCTGCCCTGGGGGTCTGGTCTTCGGACCCCGGAGCCGCGCTAGGCTCCGGGTCAGTATTCGGCGGGGGCCCGGATTGTTTGGGCCCCCCATCTTCGATCTCCATGGGGATTTTTCCCCATGGTCAGTGGCAGCCGAGGTGTTACCCTCGGTTGCCCGGTCACTTGCCATGCCCCTATCTCCTTGAGCGGAAGACACCCGCTGGGAGGACACTTCGGTGTCCCCGCGGATAACGGGTGATGGAGCTCGGACCAGCGGGTCACTCTCCATCTCTGCAGGCGCTAGAGAGTTCCCCTCTGATAAGGAGCCGCCGGAGTGTGCTCGGGGAGGGTTGTAGGTCAGCGGGTGAGAAATACTAAGTAAGCATTAAAATGCTAGATAAACAAGGTGCAATAATTAACGTATCCGGACAAACTTACGTTTCGGTCGGGGGTTTCTCCCTCGGCTTCACCACAAAGCTATGTTTGGACGATGAGTCCGAACGAGCAGAGAGGTTCAGCCTCCTCCGGGGTGCGGCCGTACCCGCATCAGTGGCAACCGCCCTCTTCGTCCCCCTGCCTTGCGCAGGGGGATCTTCTTCTTCATCATCATCATCCTCCTCCTCTTCGGAGGAGAGGATGTTGATCTCCTTGGACTTCCCATCCGCAGGGCGGGGGCCACCTTCGGCCTCCTTGCTCTTCTTCTTGGGCTTCTTGATCGGTGCCTTGTACGGCGCCGCGACCAGCATCGTCATCAGTCGAGGCGATTCTGGGTCTTCGGGCAAAGGCGCCAGACACTTCATCCGGATTGCCTTCTTCGTCATCCCCCTGTATATCACGCAAAAACTCCAATTCCTGTTATCATTAAATAAGTAAGGGGATATATGTTCGGCAGAATTTTCTATTACCCCTGGGACGGTGAACGCGGTACTATAGCCCGCGTCCTCGTTTTCCTTCGGCCACTCCTTCTGGCTCTTGAAGACATGCTTCTAGATCTCTTTGTGTGTAAAGACAAAGAGATGCTTCAGAGGCCGATCTCCTGCCAGATCAAACTCCCATAGGGAGGAGTCCCAGCTTTGGCAAGGAAGGACATGCCGGGCAAGCATTACCTGGACCACGGTCGAGAGCTAATAGCCCTTGGAAATCACGCCGGACACACGGCCCTGGAGTGCCATCACCTCAACCTAAGGCCCCCAGTTCGGACTCTAATCAGTCTAGGAGGTCAACCTCTCCGGGGGTCAAGGTCTGAAAGTAGGTTCCCCCGCCCATTTAGCATCGCGGGGTTCAGTGATATAGAACCACTCCTGCTACCACACCTTGTTCATCTCCACGAACAACCCTTTTGGCCAAATAGCATTCTGGAGCTTGCTTATCAGAGCGCCCCCACACTCCACGTGTTGCCCGTCCACCATCTTCGGCTTTACGTTGAAGGTTTTGAGCCATAGGCCGAAGTGTGGAGGGACGCAGCGGAAAGCTTCACACACCACTATAAAAGCAGAGATGTGGAGAATTGAGTTCGGGGCTAGATCATGGAAATCTAGCCCGTAGAAAAACAACAAACCCTGAATAAAGGGGTGGAGCGGGAATCCTAGCCCCCTAACAAAGTGCAAGAGAAACACGACTCTCTCACCCGCCTCTGGGACGGGAATCACCTGGCCCTTGGCAGGAACTCGATGCGCAACGTCGGCAGCAAGGTAGCCCACGCTCCGAAGATCCCCCACGGTTTTCTCAGTGACCGTGGAGGCCTCCCACTTGCCCCTGGCGCCGGATCCAACCTTTGCTGGGACAGGAAGTAGTGGTTGAGGGACGAAGAACGACGGGTGCAAGAGATGAGGGTGCTGGGGCTAGGAAGATTGGAGAAGTCGAGCTTGAAGAAAGCGTGGGGCTGATGAAAGGGATTGGTATCCTTTTATAACATTGTGAATACAGAACGTCCCCCCCAGTTTAGCCATAAACCTCGCCGGTTCCCAAAGCGATCGTGCGTAATGGGCGGTTTGGATGCTCACGTCATATTGATAAGGATCCCACAATAAGCGAGCACGATCTCTATTCTGATAAGACATGTCAATGGGGTTGTACCTCGAAACACGAAACTAGGACCAAATAAAATGGTTCGGTATGTTAATGGGATGGACGCGACGCTTCACCAAAAAGCCGTCAGTAAAGACACAATATTCGTTTCCTTTCAACCTTCGAGGCTAAGGATTGTACTAACCATGCAGAGCCGAACACAATACACCTTTTGCAGAAGATATATTCGGAAGACGGAACCCGCCTTGCAATGTCGAAGACCATACGGAAGCAGAACTCATCGTCATCGAAGACAGGTTCAGGGGCTACTAAGGGAGTTCTGGATTGAGGGGCCCTCATGTGGCCGAATAACTCATGGTGGGCCGGATTGGTGGGCCGTGAAGATCCTTGTTGAAGATCCTCTCTCGTATCCGGATATGACTACTATATTCGTATAATGGCAGGTTTTAGGTTCGGGTGTAATATTTCCTTCCTCTGCAAGACGGTTATATACAAATCCTAGGCCCCTCCGGTGCATATATAAACTAGAGGGTTTAGTCCGTAGAGGCTAGAGAATCATAACATCCTCATAGGCTAGACTTTAAGGTTTAGCCATTACGATCTCAAGGTAGATCAACTCTTGTAATCTTATTCATCCATATTAATATATCAGGAAGTAGGGTATTACCTCAATCGAGAGGGCCTGAACCTGGGTAAACATCGTGTCCCCATCCTCCTCTTACCATCAATCCTCAGACACATAGTTCGGGACCCCTACCCGAGATCCGCCGGTTTTGACATCGATACTAGCCCATAATGAACAGTGCAACCATTTAAACTCAATAACGGCCCATTATTCCATTGGGCCATTTCTAGCCCGTGTTTACTTTCGCCCTTCGAAGGTCCCATTCATTATTGGGTTCATTTCCAACATTCGGTTACTTACGGTCCGTTACTGGCATGTTCCTCTTATGGGTCAAATTCAGCCCGTCGTTACAGTCGACCCGTTTGTGGCCCGTTAACCCGTTGAGCTGTTTTGATAGCGTCATCAAATACGGCCCATTAACGACCCATGATGCATGTCGATAGAATTAAGCCCATTATACATTTCTGCCTATTAACGGCCCATTTTGGTCGGGCTATAAATAAACAATTTCCACTCTAGCCCGTTTACGACCCATTTTGCGGACTGTTATTGGTCCACGAATAGTACGACCCATGTTTGGTAAATCCACCATACGGCCCGTAGAAGGCCCATTGATTATACGTCCCATGCAAGGCCCATGGATCTTACGGCCCATAGAAGGCCCATGGATCCTATGGCCCATAGGAGGCCCATGGTCACTACAGCAGGTAGCAGGACCATGGTTACAACGATCCGTATATTGCACATGGTTACTGTGGCCTAGTTATAAAAAATAGGTTATTGTGGTCACTCGAAAAACACGGAAAAACAACTGCAGTGACTACAAGAAAACAATAAAAGAAGACAATAAGGAAATAAATAAGCAACGAACGCTAGGCTATTACGGCTATTACACATATTACATCCACTAGGCATCAAAGTTCGCCAACAGCGCAAATATAGGAAACAAAGTAGCATATTACATACAATGGCCGTCTAAATTGACCACGAGTGCAAATAAACACGGCAGCAAAACAAGTCCATAATAGAAACAACATCAGAAGAGCTCAAGAAATGTTATCCTGGGTATCTACCATGCTAGCAATAAGCTTAGCAGACTTATTAGCTTTCTCATGTTTGGCGCTGAAATCCTCCAATGCTTGATGTTGCACCAGAAAGTATGCATTTGAATTCTCTAGGGACTTCCGCAGTCCTTCGGCTTCTTGTCGCAGCACAGATAATCGGTGTCTTTCAGCTTGTAGTTGAGACTCAAGAAATCGAACTTAATCAGACAGTGAGTTCGAAGAGCTTGTGCCAGTGGTAGTGGCCAGTAACTCGAACACTACACCAAGACAGGACTTTGGGGTTGTCTCACTATCTTCAAGATAGTTTTTCTTAGCTGTTTTATCAGCTTTTATGGAGACCAACGAGGATGTCTCACTATCCTGAACCTTATTTGCATTACTTCCTTTAACATTGCTTAATAAGGTACTCTTTCCCAATATTTTGTCAGCATTGTAAAAGAAGAAACAAGCAGACACATAACAATTTTAGCATGTAGTATATGAAACTCATTTCGGTGAACCCGTTTAGTAGTATGGTGGACATGATTAAACTACCAAGTCTTATATTGCCAAGTAGTACATAATAAAAGCATCAAACAAACATATATCTATGTCTTATGGTCACTGCATTGTCTTGTCGAATCAAAATAGAGACATGGTTCAAATCATATCAGTTCAAGACAAAACAACATTGAAAGAATACAAGTGTGGGAAACTACACGGCACAAGAAGATTTTAGATGGGTACCACGGGTATACATGTACAACAACACTATTGTCTCTGTTGTGATGCTAGTAATGTGCATGGTATGAGAGGTCAATTGTATAGACAATTGAAATTGAAATCAACAAAGCAATTTAGAAGAGCAAACCTGTTAAAGAAACATGCTTAAACATACCTGTTGTGCCATTGGAGTTTCAATTGGGTCCTTTAATGTTTGTATGAGTAAATACAATGATATAAGAGCAAAGCAATATGCACCATGGCAATGGAATCTTTAATGAAAACATTTGTTCTTCAGGTATAAGCACTTGTTCTACAGGAACAGAGTATAGTAAGACGGAGTATATAGTACTTAAAAATATTAAAATGAGCTCATAGACCTTACCACATTCTTGGTTCGAGACCAATACAGAACAAGGTGTTCCCAGTCATCGCCCTGTAAATGTGTCTCACGAGAATGTAAGGGTATTTGATGAGTTTCTTCGCCAGTGAAGTACGTTTTCTTCGGGTAATTTTGATACTGCCACCAAGCATTCTTGAACATATCAGAGGGTATTAGCACAGGTTACCTCATCCTGAGATTCCAAATTGGTCCTTCTCTATAGAGAAAAATGGGTACATTTGATGTATTATAACCAGCATGGAGGTAGAATGTATGGGACAAAGCAAAGTAATTGCCATGAATAACATTACTTACATATAACTCCTGGAAGAACACCTACAACTGGCATTTTCCTTCATCTTCAGTATAATATTTCCATGATGGGAAGATACGCACATAGGATTTAACAACATCAAATGCAATAGATGCTAAACAACGAATGGCTGGTTGTGCATCGTCCACGGGAATAGGTGTACTAACCGGTGGAGTTGGAATTCACCGTGGTAGTACTGGCGCTTTGGGCACTGGAGCTTCCTTACTATATACTCTTGTTTGGGAGCTCTGAGGTGGAGATGGTGATGTGTCAACTTGAACTGGGTTACAATCTATTGGAGTTGGGGTTATATTAGGTGAAGCTGGTTCTCTATCCATCGCAGTAGAGGTACAATCTGCGACAGTCTGGGTTATGTGTGGGGGTTGGTTCTCGTGCATGTACTACCAGGGTGCTATCTCCACCAAGGGGTAGCACTGTTTTATTTGAAGACCGTGTCTTTACTCCGCTAGATACTACCATCACCCGCTCCAATTCAAATGGCTAATAAACAAGAAACATAATTGAATGTAGAGACCTTGTATGAGAGACGTATGCGATAGATAGTGTGGAAAAAGGAGGGCATGAATAGTTCACATGTATATAGTTTAACTAAAAAGGATAGAATGACATAATTTCACATATATGATGTGTATCTAAACTGGATAGCATAGCATGACATAATTCAAAGATATGATGACTAACTAAATAGGATGACATGAGATAAGTATATGATGTCTTTAGTAAACAAGTTCACATGACATAATTCACATACATGTTATCTAAGTAATCAAGATCGCATGATATAATTCACATATGTGATTTATATACTAAGAAGAGGGCATTCACATATACAATGTCTGAACTAAGAACATGGTGTTGAATATTGTGTATATAATGTCTAAACTATGCAATGCAAGACACCATATGCATGATAGTAGCAGCATAATTGTGCCAAGTTAGAGCATATACCTCGGTGGGGTAATATGACTAGTCATCTATCTCTAAATCCATCTCTGAGGAGCTACCGGGACCCAGCAAGATAACTGCTTCGACATGTAGCGCTGTCTGCTCTAAAGACCTTGTTTTCACTCCAATTTTTTCCATCACCCACTCAAATGGATGATTCAGGGGAAGAGTAATTGAATGTATAAACATTGTCGACAAATGGAAATATAATGAAGAAAAGGATTGTCAAGATATCATTCAAATATATGATGCCCGGTTAAAAGGGATGTCATTGAATATTTCACATATATTATGGCTGGCTAAAAGAGATGGGATTGCATAATTCACATATATGATATAGAAACTAAACAGGTGGCATTATAGAACATGTCTAAACTAAGAAGATGACGTATATGATGTCAAAATTAGGCACTCCAAGGCAACATATACATGATATGACCAACATCATCATGCCAAGTTAAAGCAAACACCTCGTGGGGTAAATAGAAGTGGTCAACTCCGTGTGAATTTGCCGCAGAACAAATATCTTCCTCTGGATTACAATCTGGAGGGGAGGAGGGCTTGCCATTGCACCCACCATGGAGGATGTCTGCATGACATTGAATTGCCGCACAAAACTCTTTTCTTTTTCTGTACATGTTCAGCATGACTGTGTACAATATCTGACATGCATACAAAAAATATATAGTGAGATTATGTAAGGAGAGCATGCAGAAATCTAGAGTGATGGTAACAACCAGTGGATAGATCCAAAAATAATGATAGCAGGCTGATGATACCTTTAATTTAATAAAAAGACAGATGATGATTACTTTACTGTTTGTTTCCCGCCCAAGATGAACAACATAAGCACACCCCAGGTGAACCATATAATAGACAGAGATATTATTCATTGCTTCCTCAATATGTGCCCCACAAGCATTTTAAAACTCAAGTTGAACATTAATTTGGACCTAACTTGGAGTCTAAGAGGTGAACATGACGATAAAGTAGCATGTAATATTAAGCAATGCATAACATAAGCAGAGACAAAAGAGTGTGACCTCTCTGGTGGACGCGTGTACTCCTCAGTTTTATCTGCTGAGTCGATGATGTTGATGCAGTTGCGGTGAGTGCGAGCGGCAGGGAAAGAGATTTTAGGGGCAAAAGATGGTCAGGATTCATGATGTTTGGTATGGTGGATGCTTCTATCAATGGAGCTGCTCAGGTGAGGTGGACGACATCACAGCGGGAGCAGGACAAATCACGCAAAGTTTTCTTCGACACCTATCTGTAACTGAAGTAATTCTGTAAGGGCTCCTTTGGCTTGTAGGATTCTGAAAATGCTGGGATAGGAAAAACATCAGAATAGGATAGGAATGCACGTGGGAAACAGATCATTTGTAAGCACATGAGTTCTGTCAACTTGGGTGTTTGGTTCATAGGAAATGAAGAGTAGAGGAATGCAAAGAAACATGGACAAATTAAAGTGAAACCATACGAAACTGTGTATAGTTAGAATGTTATTCTGCCACTAAAGCACTTAGTCTTGTTTTCATGCATAGGACTTTGAAAAGTAGGTCCAGGTGGATGTTTTGCTCCATTGCTTTCAATGAAATGCATGAATAATTGAATAGTAGAGTGCCATATAAAAATTTCCTATTGCTATGTTTTCCCTTCACTTTTTCCTTTGAACCAAAGTATCCCTAATGGATCAATATGAATGTAGAGTAATAAGTGATGCAACAAGTGTACAACCTCTTTGGCGTAGCCATGTTAACCTCGGCATCATTGGGTTGGTCGCTGAAGAAGTTGTGGCAGAGGAGGCAGTCGGAGGTGTGGAGGAAGATCTGAGGCGTCTGTAGACGGCGTCCAGGCTATTGCTCTGTTGTGATGGATGGTCCCGTCATTGGAGCAGCTCCGGCGAGCCGTAAGATGTCGAGGACGAAGCAGTACAAGACATACATCCTTAATCTCAAGTGGGATTCTAATAGCATCTCCAATAGATGATGTGAAAACATTACCAAAAAGTGATAGATGTAAAAATTGCAACACCAAAAAACACATGACTACAACAGATGAGATAGAAACTATTGACTCTGAATTTAACTGTCAAAACTGAAATGTACTATGATATCTAAATGTTACTATCAAAATCGAACGCACTGGTAGAAGAGAGGCACTTCACATGTACTAGTTTAGGCCGCTCGAGCACCAGTAGTAGAGAAATTGTGATCTAAATCAGCAAGCGATCGATAGGGAACACAGTAGCAGATAGCAGCCGGAGCAGAAGCGCCTGGAGGAGCAGCGCGCACTAGAGCCAGAGCAACAACTCGTGTCGCTACAGCAGCCCGTGTACCAGGATCAGTAGCGCGAGCAAGAGCAAGAGTAGAACAGCATCACGAGTGAGGGGAAGAGCAGAGTAGCAACAACGCGAGCTAGCAAGAGCTGGAGCAGCAACGCGAGCGAGAGCCGGAGCATCAGCAACAGTGCGAGCGAGAGCCAGAGCAGCAACAGCAGATCTGGCTGGTATGGACTCCGCCGTCGAGGGAGCCTTGCACTGTGGGAGAGCCGCCGTGGAGATGTCGCTGGCAGCGCTGGCTTCGAGGTAGCCACGCCATGGGGTGCGGGATCGAGCACCGTCGGCACCGGGAGGATGAGTTAAGGAGAAGGTGTGATGCGATGAGTGTACAATCTCTTTGGTGGCGCTGAGTAGGCCTCGGCTTCATCCGAGGAGTCGGTGAGGATGTTGCGGTTCCAGTGGAGCATGTTAAGGCGACGTTGTGGGGAATGGTCACCAGTGATAGACAACATGATCGTTAGAGTACCTCCTTGGAGGTGGAGGACGGGGCGGCTGAACCGGTGGGATGACAAGATCGACGACGGATCCTCATCCGGGAGGTGGATGAGGGACGTCGAGCTGTTGCGGTGGATGACGTCGTCGGGGAAGAGGCTCCGGCCAGGCATCAATGGGGTGGCAGATGGAGGAGCGCGGGGTTTCACGGCTAGAGTAGAGAGGTTATGGAGGCCTGGGATTTCGAATGGCGAAAAGGAGGTGATGTGGGGGCACCATGACTTAGGGACGCGATTGTCCAAAATGTAGGGTGTGTTACAAAAGTACCCCCAGCGATTTGAACTAACAGCCCTTTCGGCTCAGGGTTAGAAGGGGGATTTAGTGTGTCGGGATTTGGCAGTTGGAGGGAGTTTTCGCGCGCGTTGTAATTTCGGGATAGAATGGCGCGGGTTTTGGGAGCACGATATCTGAACTTTCTGGATAACAAGGCGCGGGTTGAAATTTGGGGACAATCCTAACGTGTAATAATGTACGTACCAAATCAATTCACACTTCCCTCAATGAAAAAAACAAATAAAACTATTCGCACCACACAAAGAGAGAGTCTTGTCCCATTTACTGTACAAATGCTATTCAAGGCTATGAATCCATGTTATGTCCAATTAAATTTTTTCGGTGGCTGTATAATGCATGTAACCTACTCATCCGAAAATTTTAGCGCATTCCAAATGTCTATCTATAATTCGAACTAAATTTGAATTAATTTCTCTATTTGAATAAGAATCGACAATCATGAGTATTGCCAAGTTAAACATCATTCTTATATTATCTTTAACAACACACCACATGATTACTATAGAGATAGATATGAACTATGTACTATACGAACTTGAATTCAAATTTTGTAATACACTTGATGTTGATTCCAAATAATAGTTCATTTTATGTACTAACTTGATCTTCATAATCTAAACCATGTTTCATACGTACACTCTGTTTATCACACAAAGTATAGTACCCCATCCACTACATTATGACAAGTATTTAGCCTTGAGCTGCAAAAGCCACACATAATCACAAATTCAAATAAATTTTCTGTATACCACATGTAGTATAGCATGTTCATGACCACACCATGTGTATCACCATTATATATATTCATGCATGTGTCGGTTTAAAACACTATGATCACTTTTTCAAATATACGAATCCACTTTTATAACAAATTATGATCTCTATTCGTCTTTTACACCCACACTATCCACTTATCTTTGTAGCTAGCACTAACTTTCTCTCGTGCATGCACACGCCCGCCTCCCTTTCTCAGCCTCCCTCAGCATTCTCTAGCTCCATCGCACACATTCGTCATTTCTCTTTAGGTCGTTCACCCATGGTGTGTGTAGGCCCCCAGCTCCTTCTTTCTGGCACGCATCGATCGATATACCTCTCTAGCCAGGTGTGCCTACCACAAATACAAGCTTTCCCTCTTCTTTTCCCACCGTCCATGCCCCCCTCTGTCTAATATGGCTCCACACACGTGCACACTCCCACCCCTCTTTTCATCGATCTCATACTCGCACACTCCTTCCCCCTAGATATAGTAGGCCTCTCGCACCACCTCCTAGCAGCATCCCTCTCTATATATCCTTCTCTCCGGGCCTTATTTGCTTCTAACACATGCATGCATGTATACCGATCGATCTCCCTACATATACCTAGGTCGACTATAACTTTTCCCCACGCATTGATGAACGTACCTCACAAGTTATGTATCTCCCTTTCTTCGACACATGACGATTGATCTTCTTATGTAGCCACGTCTGCTTACCACAGCCATATCGTCCCCCCTCTTCATTCGTGCATGCCTCCTGACTCATCTCTCACACACACGTGCACAGATAGGCATGCATCCCCTCTCTTATTGATATTACAGACGTGCCCTTTGTTTGTCTAGCAGGCCTCTCGCACCATTTGCGAGAAGCAACTCCACCACCAACCCCTCCGACACTCTAGCTATGTCTCTCTCCCAACCTTACTCCTCTCCTACACCTATGCATGGATGTCGATCGATCTCCCTCAATGCATAAGGTAGGTCTCTCTCCTCCTCTACACATATATCAGCCGCTCTACCTCTATAGTTAGGTCTGTGACCCCCCCCCC
>LR738710.1:583401957-583435780 GCA_902687465.1 Secale cereale
TAGTCGAACGTTGTAGGTAGGTATCCATGCCACAGATAAAAACTACACATGTTCCCTCTCACGTTCCAGTACGCCAGCCACCCTATATCTTTGATGTGGGCACACACAAATTCTATGGCACTCTTTATCGACAGCGCGCGCGCACACACACACACACACACACACACACACACACACACTTCATCCCTCTCTTTGATTCTATGGATATCTCACGCCGATGATACCTCCACTCTCTTCTGGTGGATCGCACCCTCTATATATAATATATCCAGGCCTCTTTTTCACACACATCGCATATGTTCCATTTTTTGTTTGAGATATCATCAACACATATTCCCTGTCTATCTCTCGCGCACCAACCCCACCCCCTCCCCCACCCCAAAAAACACTCACGAACACATGATACGTCTCCAACGTATCTATAATGTTTTATTGTTCCATGTTGTTATACTATCATTCTTGGATGTTTTACAATCATTTTATAGTCATTTTTTGGGACTAACCTATTGACATAGTACCAAGTGCGAGTTGCTGTTTTCTGCTTGTTTTTTACATCGCAGAAAACCAATATCAAATGGAGTCCAAATGCAGCGAAACTTTTTGTGGATTTTTATTGGACCAGAAGACGCCAGATCGACCAGAGAAGCACCCAAGTGGGATGTGCCCACCTCGGTGGCCTCCCGCACCACCTGTTCGGTCTATAAATATCTCCTACCTCCAGAAACCCTAAGAGAGTCAATGAAATTTTGTTCCAGCCACCCCAAGTTCCAGAACCACGAGATCCAATCTATAGCCCTTTTCCGGCACTTCGCCGGAGTGGAACACGATCACGGAGGGGTTCATCATCCTTATTGGGCCTCTCCGATGATGCGTGAGTATTTTACCACAGACCTATGAGTCTGTCGGCAGTGGCTAGATGGCTTCTTCTCTCTTTGTATCTCAATACAACGGTCTCTCGGAGATCTATTTGATGTAATGACTTTTTGCGGTGTGTTTGCTGGGATCCGATGAATCGTGAATTTATGATTGGATTTGCCTTGATTTAATATCCAATCTTGATTTTTTAGCCTCATATTTCTTCTCCTATATTTGGGTTTTGTTTGGCAAACTTGATCTATTTATCTTGCAATGTGAAGAGGTGCTTTGTAATGGGTTCGATCTTGCGGTGTCCTTTCCTAGTGACAGAAGGGGCAGCAAGGCACGCCGGTATCATTGCTATTAAGGATAAAAATATGGGGTTCATTCCTACATGAGTAGGTCTTGTCTACATCATGTAATCATTGTTATTGCATTACTCTATTTTTCCATGAACTTAATACACTAGATGCATGCTGGATAGCGGTCGATGTGTGGAGTAATAGTAGTAGATACAGGCAGGAGTAGGTCTACTAATCTTGGACGTGATGCCTATATACATGATCATTGTCTTGGATAT
Organism: Secale cereale; assembly: GCA_902687465.1. Classification (NCBI taxonomy): domain Eukaryota; kingdom Viridiplantae; phylum Streptophyta; class Magnoliopsida; order Poales; family Poaceae; genus Secale; species Secale cereale. The sequence goes on from LR738710.1 coordinate 583,403,393, forward strand.
CGTCATAATTATTTGCTTTCATATCAATTGCCCAACAGTAGTTTGTCTACCCGCCGCACGCTATTTTCTCGAGAGAAGCCACTAGTGAAATCTACGGTCCTCGGGTCTATTTTCCTATCATATACTTTTAGATCCATATTGTCAATTGCCATTTCTTTTATTTTCAAATCTATATTATCAAAAACCCAAAAATACCTTGCTGCATTATGTTACTTTTTGGCACAGCTACCCAAAAGGGATTGACAACCACTTTAACACATTGGGTTGCAAGTATTTGTTATTTGTGTGCAGGTACTGTTTACGTAGTGTTGTGTGGTCCTCCTACTGGTTCGATAACCTTGGTGTCATCACTGAGGGAAATACCTTACCGTTGTTGTGATGCATCCTCCCTTATTCCTTGGGGAAACACGGATGCATCTAAGCGACATCAAATGAACTTTCTGGCACCGTTGCCGGGGAGACATCACCAACATCTGTCAGGTTCCTAATCACAAATCTCATCTCCTTGCAATTTTCATTATTTTGCATTTGCGTCTTGGTTTCATCTGCTCCACTTCACAAAAAATTGCCGTTTTTTTCGCCCTCTTTTTCATTTGCCGTTTTCGTATCGGATCTATTCGCATTCTTGCTTTCTAGTCATCATGGCTAGTCCTCCCCTCATCATTTGCACCCCGAGAACGAAGTTTACAATTTTCAGCAAAGAGGAGGAGAAAGCCAAGGATGCTTGGTACCGGATTTGAAATGATAATAACAGGTCTATTCACAAGCAATCCACTATTGTTCTTCTTTGATATTTTTATGTGGGAATCACTACTTGGCTTAGATTTGTTCTTGACACCATTGCTGAAGGAAATTTCTTAAGTTGTCGTCCTGTTGATGCTTTAAATGCTATGGGAAGTTTAGTGGGTTCTCCTCCTATTATCACTAATGAAACAATTCTCACTCTTGAGCATGTTATGCAAAGATTAAATGCTATGGAAAATGGAATGCTAACTAAAGAACATATTGAACATTTGGATATATAAAGATGCACAATCTTGCGAACAAATTTGGGTTGAAAGCGGGTGATGTTTTTAAATTATGAAAAGAGAAGGAACTCGTAGTAAATGAAAGAATTGAAGAGAGTCCTTCTCAGATTGATAAATTGGAATAAATTTTTTGTAACTTGAGCACCGCTTTTTCTTCCCTTAATACTATCAAGAAAACACCCATAAAGAGGCGCAAGAACAAGGGGGCTACTTATAGTAACAACAAATGGGGTCTTAAAATGATTGGTATTTATCCTAATTTTATTGATGTAATAGAAGGTCCCTTCTACAAAAGCAAATTCCTTGATCTTGTCCCTAGAAATATTATTGCTGAGGAATTATATGCCCAGCATTTGAAGAAATGTGTGATTGAGGAATTGGAAAACAAGGATGACAACACTTGAGATCTTTGTATTATGCCTAGCTAAGGGCGTAAACCTATAGCCCTCGTTGGGAGGCAACCCAACTTGTATATTTTTGCTTTTTGGTTTTCTTTCCGTTTTCAATAAAATACCCAATAATACCTATGGTTTGATGTGTTTTGTGGTTTAATTAAATTATTGTGCCAAGTAAAGCCTTTGGGATGATTGGGTTGATAGTTGATTTGATCGTGTTGGAAATTCAGAAACTTTTGCGTACAGAGTTAGAATTTCTGACGATTACTGGAGCATGATAAACTCTTGATTTTTTTTGGCGTTATCAATAGACAAATTTTCCACGTTATCATAAGTTTTCAGAATTTTTAGAGTTACATAATTATGGTCAAAATTCGCATCTTTACAGATTGTTCTGTTTTTGACAGATTCTGTTTTCGTTGTGTTATGTGCTTGTTTTGATGATTCTATGGTTTTCTTTGATGAGTTTTTGCCATAGAAAAGTTAGAATACAGTAGATATAACACAATTACAAAATAAGAATATGTTTTCTACAATACTTAGAGTAAAGATTGGTTTTGTTATACTAACCGATCTCACAAAGTTTTGTTAAGTTTTGTGTGATTGAAGTTTTCAAGTTTTGGGTGAAATCGCGATGGATGAAGGAATAAGGAGTAGAAAAAGGCTAAGCTCGGGGATGCCCAAGGCACCCCAAGATAATATTCTTGGGGATGCCCCCGAGTGGCATCCCCTCTTTCTTCTAATGACCATCGGTATTTTACTTGAAACTATATATTTATTCTTCACATATTATGAGTTTTGCTTGGAGCATCTTGTATGATATGAGTCTTTGATTATTTTTCTTTCTAATTTTCAATAAGTATCCTTCCTATAGACACCTATTTGAGAGAACCAAATTATGTTATGCTTGCTGCTATGCTTCACTTAAAATTTTTAGAGACTTGGAATTGCTCTAGTGCTTCACTTATATCTTTTTGAGCACGGTGTGCTTTGTTATTTTTGAAGAAATTATATCTTGCTTCATTTATATTGATTTGACAGAAAGAAATATTATGCTCGTGTTCTTCACTTACATTTGTTTGAGCTTATCAAAAGCAACTTATGAAATTAGTCCCGAAGTGATAGATATCCAAGGGGAATATAATAAAAACTTTCATGAAGATCATTGGACAAACTAAACTTGATTCTTTGTAATAGTTTTGAGATATTATGATAGTGATATGTGAGCCATGCTAATGAGTTATTATGTTTTAGTAAGAATATTGATGCTAAGGTTTGTGATTCCCTATGCAAGAACAAATGTCAATAGTCATGCAATGAAATTACATCCTACTTGTGTTGCATTATTCGGTGTTAGTTATGTTTAATGTTCTCTTATGATGGTTGTTGGTTGGTCGCTTCTCAACCTCTTGCTAGCCTCCACCTTCTACTAAGTAGAAATACTACTTGTGCATCCAAATCGTACAACCCAAGTTATGCCAAATGAGTTCACCATACCTACCTATATGCGGTATTTCCATGCCGTTCTAAGCAAATTTGTATGTGCCAACTCTAATTTCAAAATAAATTTCTCTTTTGTGTGCCTGTACCGCTCATTAAGCGACGAGGCATGGCCAATATTTTTCATGCTAGATGTGTTATTCTCAAGAAGAGTGTTTATTCACTTGTCATTGCACAAAATTATGGCGGTAATAATGATTTCCAATCCTGAAATGAAAAAGAAAATGTACTTTATGTTGTCCAATAATAAATTCCTGGGAAAGTCTTGGTATGGAGGGCACCTGTGGATACAGTTAGCCATGGCTTGTGAAAGTTTGGTGGAAAAAGGAATAAACTTTATTTTATGTTTGGGAACCGCCTATGATATATCTAGCATGGAAAGTTTTGGGAACTCTAAGTCATTCTCGTTGACAGGAAAATCATGCCACCCAAAATAATTGTATCTCTCAATTTAAACTTTGAGCTCTAGCACCTCTACAAATCCCTACTTCCCTCTGCGAAGGGCCTATCTTTTACTTTATGCAATTTTTACTTTTATTTTGAGCCTCCATCTTCTCTTATAAAGCACCAACAAAGGAACACTATTATCGCACTTGCGCATTGGATGTAGCTAATATTTGGATGTGTTGCATGGATGGATCAATGATTGAGCATGATGGGCTAGGGATAACTTGATTTAGTATTGATATTTTGAAAATACATAGTTGTTTGTTGATATACTAGAGTATTAAAGTCCTCATGTCAAAACTAGATTATTTCTTTGAATCATATAAAAGTCCAATTATCCACGCCATAAAGAAAAGAATATGTGATGAACATGATAGGCAGCATTCCACATCAAAAATTCTGTTTTTATCATTTACCTACTCGAGGACGACCAGGAATTAAGCTTGGGGATGCTGATACGTCTCCAACGTATCTATAATTTTTTACTATTGGATGTTTTACAATAATTTTACTGTCATTTTATATCATTTTTTGGGACTAACCTATTCACATAGTGCCAAGTGCCAGTTGCTATTTTTTGCTTGTTTTTTACAACGCAGAAAATCAATATCAAACGGAGTCCAAATGCAGTGAAACTTTTAGTGGATTTTTTTGGACCAGAAGACACCAGTTGGGCCAGAGAAGCACCCAGGTTGGTTGTGCCCACCTCGATGGCCTCCCGCACCGCCTCTTTGCTCTATAAATACCTCCTACCTCCATAAATCCTAAGGGAGTCGACGGAATTTTGTTCCAGCCACCGCAAGTTCCAAAACCATGAGATCCAATCTATAGCCCTTTTTCGGCACTCCGTCGGAGTGGAACACAATCACGGAGGGGTTGATCATCCTCATTGGTGCCTCTCCAATGATGTGTGAGTAGTTTACGATAGACCTACGGGTCTGTAGGCAGTAGCTAGACGACTTCTTCTCTCTTTGTATCTCAATACAACGGTCTCTCGAAGATCTATTTGATGTAATTACTTTTTGCGGTGTGTTTGTTATGATCCGATGAATTGTGAGTTTATGATCAGATTTATCTTGATTTAATATCCAATCTTGATTTTCATAGACTCGTATTTCTTCTCCGATATTTGGGTTTTGTTTGGCCAACTTGATCTATTTATCTTGCAATGTGAAGAGGTGCTTTGTAATGGGTTCGATCTTGCGATGTCCTTTCCCAGTGATAGAAGGGGGCAGCAAGGCACGCATGTATGGTTGCTATTAAGGATAAAAATATGGGGTCTATTCCTACATGAATAGATCTTGTCTACTTCATGTCATCATTCTAATTGCATTACTCCATTTTTCCATGAACTTAATATACTAGATGCATGCTGGATAGCGGTCGATGTGTGGAGTAATAGTAGTAGATGCAGGCAGGAGTCGGTCTACTAATCTTGGACGTGATGCCTATATACATGATCATTGTCTAGGATATCGTCATAATTATTTGCTTTTCTATCATTAGCCGAACAGTAATTTGTCTACCCGCCGCACGCTATTTTCTCGAGAGAAGCCACTAGTGAAATCTATGCCCCCTGAGGTCTATTTTCCTATCATATACTTACAGATCCATATTGCCAATTGTCTTTTCTTTTATTTGCTACTTTTATTTTCAGATCTATTTATCAAAAACCCAAAAATACCTTGCTGCGTTTCATTTACTTTTATTTGCATCTATCAATCTATTACAATTTTATCCTATCTTTATGTCACTTTCTGGCACCGCTACCCGAAAGGGATTGACAACCCCTTTAACGCGTTGGGTTGCAAGTATTTTTTATTTGTGTGTAGGTACCGTTTATGTAGTGTTGCGTGGTTCTCCTACTAGTTCGATAATCTTGGTCTCATCACTAAGGGAAATACCTTACCGTTGATGTGTTGCATCCTCCCTTATTCCTTGGGGAAACACCGACGCATCTAAGAGACATCAACACACACACCATCTCTCGCAAGCACACCCACGTAGGCGGGGTACGTACACAAAGAGGAGAGGTGAATGCACGATGCACGTACTCACGTCTTGTTCCCAGCCACACCCGTGCGGGTACACGGTGGAGCTCATTTCTGTATGAAAAGGCAGCCCATGTGCTAATTTGAATCGTGTAGCAGTTGTTTACTTGAAGGAGGGTCATCTACCACACGTGCAATATAAGGCAAACATAGTCACAATCCAACACGTTGGTGCATTATTTTTAAATAAAGTTACATTGCTCAATGGCACGTACAGAATATAAAACGATTGTTATGAAGAAAAAGGTAATCCGCTCCATGATATACAATGGAGCTTGCCTCCTGCGGTTGGTCCATCTTCACACTCTCACACACAAGACAGCAGTGGCCTATCTCTCTCTCACCGCTGGTCACAGAATCTGACCCGATTCCGTCCGCCGGCGGAAAGGGAGGTCGTGCATCGTTGCTTCGTTCGACGGCGTTGAGGCAACATGTCCCAATCTGCGGTACCCTCCATTCTCTCTGACCAAGCTCCGGCACGGTAGGATAGATCCCGCCCGCCGGCGCCCTCCTAGTTACATCCCGACTACCCCTAGGTACATATTCCAAACCTCCGGCCTTGCTCCATAGCCCATCTTGGCATCTTCCCACGTCGCTGCATGTGGAAAATCCTACAAGTGGATCTTCCCTAGTTCTTTGCCCAAAACGTAGCCTGACCGGGCTACTTTCCATGTTGCAATCTCGTCCTCACACCCTTATTAGATAAACAACTGTGCTGCTATCTTCCCTTAGGACAAGGAATATGCTTTGTTTTGTCGGGGTAAGTGTCTTGAACTATTACTGGCCAGTAATTGTTTCCTTTCTACCTCTTTTGCAAACAGGGCTATCCATTTCACCTAGTTGCTATTGCGACCTTTTGGTCAACTCCAAAAATCACTTTTTCTTAAGAGTGTTTTGTGCAGTTTTGCTGAAATGTTACACAGTCAATGTTTCTACATTTCAGTGGGACTGCACAAAGGGAGATTGGTTTTTCTCTATCCTCCTCATCCAACTCCGAGGCTAATCTTCTCAAACTACTTGCTTAATATTCTCCAGCTAGTTATTCTTAAGAGAGACTGCAAAGGTGACTGGCTTCTATTTGTGTGTTTATTGTTTGATCAACGGTACTATATAATTGTAATCACACTTACTCAATATATTTGGAACAGGGACGCTCAACTCTATTTTAGTGGATCTGCACAAAATGATCGGAATGTTCCATGCTCCTGACGTCTACTTTTTTCCCCAACATGTCTTGTTGATTTAGACAAAGCTGCGGGAAAGTTGCTGTCAATTTAAGAATGGATCCATTTTGATTTTTTTTCTTTATAACACCTTGTCACAACTTTGTCTTCAGATGTGATGTAAATATTAGCTCTGATATGCTAACCATTGAGATGCATTAGCAAGGAAGTTAGTTTTTTATTTTTTGCGAAAGAGCATGGATGTTAGTTTCCTTTCTATTTGATTGATGTTGTAACGAGACAACCTTCCAGCTAGCAAGACTCATGAAACAAAAGTTGAAAGCTTGGAAGCATTGTACAATTTCATGTGGCTGGAAAATTATGTGTACGTCAATTATGTAAATGATGGAAGCTTGATAACATTCAGCATCCGGGTCCATGAGACATGCACCAAATAGTGCACAACCACATGGGAGACTCATCCCGGTCGTCGCACCTAGTGAGCAGTAGTAATGAGAAATCAAATAATAAGCCCCACCTTTCCCACAATAACTTGCTTGGACGAAGCAACCATCAATACACTCTTATTTGAATCTGCTCCTACTAACCAAGTGCGAGTATGGCATGTCGGTAAACACACTTCCTCTTGGCATATCACTGACATGTGGGACCAGAGTACGAGCAAACCGATCTCAATTGACGGCAAAATGGCCAACTCGCCGCAACTTGAGAGACACAAGGGCGACGGGCTAGGTGTTGCACGGAGGCCAAGAAATATTAGAGCGTCGTTGATCGATGTCATCATTACATGTATGATGTTTTTGAATAATAGTACCACTTCATTGGGCTGCAATTTTCCGCACTTCTTTGAAAAAAGTGTACTTTATCACAGATTAAAATAAATAATGGTGCAGACTCTCCACCATGGGGTTCCTAGTACCTGGATACTACTAGTAAGTTGTACTAGTTGTGCTACAAAAACCTTGCGCTTTGCTCTTCGCCTCTTCAGGAAGTCGAACAATGATGGTACTACAGTGTATGCCTCTGGCAATCTGACACCGAATGAACTCCTGCACGTCCACCGCCTCGGCGAGGGACAGGTTGCATTAGTCAAAAGCTTCTCCTCGTCCTCGGAGCCACCGCACTTGTGGTAGACGGAGAGGGCGTAGTATATTGTATAAATGAGAGAGCCACCACCGCAAGCTTCTCCTCGTTTTGTGAGTTGACGGGGCACAACAAAGTAGTGCTAGTCTGTACTATCTCATTTTCAATTAATATGGCTTATTTTTTGGCGGGTAAATGAGAGACCTTTGTTCATATCAGTGTTGGGGATATCGCTTATCGGGAACTTATCGGTCGACCCATGATAAGGGGTAAATCGGCCAGTTTATCGGCATATCGGCCGATTTATCGCCATATCGGCTGATTTATCGGCTAATTTATCTTGTCGTTCAGACAGCGGTAAGCGATAAATCGGCCGATTTATCGGCATATCGGAAGATATCTTGAACAGTGGTTCATATAAAAGCATTCTTACGACAATCAGCCAAGAGACTGGTCACTAGGAAGCTATGTGTTTCTTCAAGCCAGCTCTCGGTCACATTCAAAGTGCATGCACGCTTCACACAAAGATGCGCCGGAAGGTTTGCTGACCTATTTACATGCTTAATAGTAAAAGAAGAGAAATTATTACTGATCAGCTCTCGTATTTCTAACATGATAGGAGCCAGAATTAAGGGAGAATTGTGGCGACCGTTCCAGAGTGTCACCAACTCCATGCGATCAACTTCCATTATCAGATGCGAGAACCCTCGAAGAGAAGAAAATGTATTGAATATTGCTTTATCACAGATTGAAATAAAATAAGAGTGCAGACGCTCCACCATACGGTTCCTTGTATTACCTATATAGTACTAGTACTAGTACTAGTAGTAGGTAATACCCGTAGTGCCTGTATAGTACTAGTAAACCTTGCACTTGGCTCTTCGCATCTTCGAGAAGTCGAACAGTGATGGTACTACAGTGTATGCTTCTGGAAATCTGACACCGAATTAACTGTTGCACGTCCACCACCTAAGCGAGGGAGAGCTTGCATTAGTCAAAAGTTTCTCCTTGTCCCACAAACTTTATTGACCATACGACAACTAGTTCGGGTAGGCTAGCTATAGGTGTAACCATATGACCCATACATAACTATGTCACATCAAGATGTGTCCTAAGACAGACCCAAAAAAATGCTTCCTCCTGGTTTCCTGACATCACAGGCCCACACAATTGTCAACCTATATAGTCAATAAATGAGAGAATTGCAGAAGGAGCGGCCGACAGCTGGGACCGAGCAGCTCAAGTAGTATTTGTTTTTTGAGGTGTGAGCAGAGTTTTTCTTGAGCGATGTTTTTGTTATTCAGAGGAGCAGGATATCAATTGGGCGGGCTGTGGCCCGTCTAGACATGGCTATTATTTTATGTCGGCCAAATATCCAGCCCAGATATTATTTTTTCAAGATGAAAATGGCTTTCCTAGGCCCAACTGTACTTTTTTGAGGAATACCCAACTGTAAGGGCATGTCTCTTCCTAAGTTGTTTTGGTGATTGATGACAATGCTTTTGCGGACTAATCGTGTGTGTTGAGTATTTCAGAGATTCATTCATTGGCACGAGACGATTCATTCCCCTGAAAGATTTAAGTGAAGACGTGTGGTCTCTTTTGTTTCGGTTTTCGTAGACTTGAGTCGTAGGAGATAGCGTACTATCAAGAGGGGGTCCGCATTGGAAAGGCTAGGGTGGAATCAACACGTACACTTCATTATTGCACCCCACCTCCTTTCCTCTCCTTGGAGTTTACCGTTTCGACGAAAGTTGAGACTGTGAGGTTCTTGCGATAGTACCGCCGCCAGAGCGGTAGTACCGCCCATGGTCCTCAAGCGGCAGTATCGCTGTCCTACAGCGGTAGTACCACTCGGAGGCATAGACGGTAGTACCGTCCTGGTTTGGCATAGCTACCGCCTCGATTCGAGGAGTCTCTCCTCGTGTTGGGTTGTGCGGTAGTAGTAGCCGTAGTACCGCTCGTCAGCGGTAGTACCGCGGTTACCACTGCTACTAGTGCCGCCCAAACCCTCTCTCTCTCTCTCTCTCTCTCTCTCTTCCGTTCTCCCTCTTGTGCCTCTGTCTTTAGTCTACGCGGTAGTACCGCTAGAGGTCGCGGTAGTACCGCTGCTACCAGCGGTAGTACCGCTCCATTGAGTTGTAGTACCGCTCTGTGCGGCTGAAGTGGGGATAACGGTTGGATTTGTCCCCCCACAATAAAAGGAGGTCTTCTTCTACAAGAAGACCTACCTCTTCCCTTCCCAAGCTCCGTTATTGCTCAAAGCTCCATTTTCACCTGATCTCTCTCCCTAGCCAATCAAACTTGTTGATTTTCTAGGGATTGGTTGAGAAGGCCCCGATCTACACTTCCACCAAGACAAATTTGATTCCCCCCACTAATTCCTTGCTGATCTTGTTACTCTTGGAGGTTTGAGCACCCTAGACGGTTGAGGTCACCTCGGAGCCATAGTCCATTGTGGTCAAGCTTCGTGGTGTCGTTGAGAGCCTCCAATTCAGTTGTGGTGATAGCCCCAACCTTGTTTGTACAGGTTTGGTCGCCCCCTTCAAGGGCACCAATAGTTGAATCACGGCATCTCGCATTGTGTGATGGCGTGAGGAGAATACGATGGCCCTAGTGGCTTCTTGGGGAGCATTTTGCCTCCACATCGCTCTAACGGAGACGTACTTCCCCATAAAGGGAAGGAACTTCGGTAACACATCCTCATCTTCACTGACTCCGCTCTTGGTTATCTCTTACCTTTACTTGTGCAAGATTTATTGTGGTGTTTCCCTTGCTTTCTTGTGTGCTTGTTGTTGTTGCATCATATAGGTTGCTCACCTAGTTGCATATCTAGACAATCTATTTTTATGCTAAGCTTAATTTGGTAAAGAAAGCAAAAAAATGTTAGTTGCCTATTCACCTCCCCTATAGTCAACCATGTCGATCCTTTCAATTGGTATCAAAGCTTCTTCTATTTATTAAGGACTTTACTTTCCAAAGAGTATGGGTGACAACATAATCGAGGCGCAGGAGCACTACGGTGCGAATCCGTCCTCGTCTACGGCTGATGGGGGATCCTCGATCTCTCGTGAGGAGTTAAATGTGGCTTTGGACACGTTGAAAACCTGCATGATGACCGAGGTCAAAGGCATGTTTAAAGAGTTTATTGATGGGCTCAAACTATCCACCGCACCGTTGGAAGTGGTTCGTCCCACTAACAAGGTGGTGGATGCTCACCCCGATAAGGGGGAAGGTAGTAGTGACCAAGTTCCTTTGACCAAGTTCATCCCACTGCCACCACTTTAACATGGCTCTTGCTTCACGACAATTTTGGGGCAACAAGAAGAACTCATGGCCCAACTTCAACAAGAACAACTCAAGTGGCTCCAAGGGCAAGCAACGTGTGAGGACGCGCTAAAATTGTTGCAGTGTGATTCATTTTGTTGCAGATTGCCCTTACGAGAAGAGGGAAGACAATGGTGGCAAGCTCATCCGAAAAGACAAGGCCAAGTCTTTCCCAAACAAGGTCAACTTCACTTAAAAGACTCCTCCCAAGGGGTTGGTGGCACAAGAAGAGTACGATGAGGACGATGATGATAGTGAAGATGGTGAGACGATTGCCATGGCCTCCATTGCCATTGCGATAACTCCACGGGTGTCCCTCTTCGATTCACCCAACGAGAACATCACCGCCAAGTGCCTCATGGCTAAAGCCACTAACAAGGTAACCCCCAAGATAAAGACTACCCTCACTACTAATCCTTCGTTGACGGATTGCATTGATGAAAGTGAGGGGGCGAAGGAGGAGGAAAATGAATTTGAGTCTTTCATGAGTAAGCTCAAAGGTAAATCCAAGAAGCACTTCGTTGCTCTCTTGGAACAACTTGGTGAAGCCAATGACATGATCGAGGCTCACGAAGAGACCATCTCTAAGATGGAAGGGCATAGTCGTGACTATGCCGATGAGATATCATATCTCTATAATGCGCTTGAGGAAGAGCGTGGTAATCGTTTGGTTCTTGAGAAGTCACACAACGATGATCATGCTAAATTAATGAAAGATCTTGATCATGCTCTTGTTGTCTCTCGTGTGCTCAAATCCGAGAAGGCCAAACTTGGGGTTGACCATGCTAGACTCAAAGAGGAGTTTGATCTACTTGACAAGGCTCACAAGGTCTTGAAGAGTGTTCATGCTAGCCTCAAGGAGTCTCATAATCAACTCCAAGTATCGCTAACCAAGGATAAAGGCACTTTTCCTCATATGGTTTTAATTGATAATGCAAATGCTACTAACCCATGTTGTGATCATGTGTATCTTGTGGAGGAGAATGCCAGGTTGAAGGAGCAACATGAGAAAGGCCTTGTGTCTTGCATACAAGGTGATAAGAACCTCAACGACCTTTTGAGCAATAAAAAGGAAGTTGTGGCCAAGGAGGGAATTGGGTTTGCACCCAAGTCCAAGAAGAAGAAGAATGACAAGTCCAGGCAACCTCTTCCTCTCAAGCAAACTTTTGTGAAGGAGGAAGAGGGTACTTCTAAGGAGAATAAGAACAATGCGAAGGATGGTGGTGCCAAGAAGGGAAATGCCACTTCTTCCAACAAAGTCGGCGGATTTAACCCGTCTTATGTGTTCTGCCGTGCTAGTGATGGGCATGTTTATGCCAAATTTGTTGGTTATTCTTATGAGTACATTGAATGGTCTATTTGGGTTCCTAAGACCCTTGTTGCTAACATCAAAGGACCCATTACAAAATGGGTACCTAAACCAAGCATTGATCTCTTGTAGGAGTTTGCTTCCGATGGGGGATCATGGTTGCTCGATAGTGGAGCCACAAATCATATGACCAGAAGCAAAGACTTGGTGATGGACGTGCACAAAGTCTCATCTATGCTCACCAATGTCGAATGGGGTGATGCATCATCTTCTAAGGTATTGGGTCTTGGCAAGGTTGTCATTTCTCATGATCTCACGATCGAGAAAGTCATGCTTGTTGAGTCCCTTGCATACAACTTACTTTTCGTTCATCAACTTGCACTCATTGGATTTTCTACTTTCTTTGATATTGATCATGTGGCCCTCTTCTGGAGAAAGACTCTTAAAGTAGCCTTTGTTGGGCATGTCGAGAATGGTCTCTGTGTGGTTAACTTCTCGGAGTGGCCCACTAAGACTGCAACATGCCTAATGGCTAAAGTTGATGTGGGGTAGCTTTGGCATCGCCGTTTAGCCCACGCCAATATGAGATCTTTGCAAAGTCTTCTCAAGGAGGACCATGTCCGTGGATTAACAAATGTTAGTTTTGCCAAAGATCGTGCTTGCAGTGCTTGTATTGAAGGAAAGCTACATGAGAAAGCTCACCCTCCCACTATTATCATCTACTCGACAAGGCCTTTGGAGCTCCTTCACATGGATCTCTTTGGGCCTCCATCCTTTGATAGTCTTGGGGGCAGAAAGTATTGCTTGGTGATTGTGGATGATTATTCAAGATACATTTGGGTATACTTCTTCAAGAGGAAGAGTGAGACCCAACAAACCGTCATCAACTTTGGAAATGAAGCTCAACGTCAACACAATGCAAAGATTTTGGTGATAAGAAGTGACAACGGCACCAAGTTTTAGAACTACACCTTGGATGAGTTTCTTAGTGATGAGGGAATCAAGCATCAATATTCCGCACCTTACACCCCTCAACAAAATGGTGTAGCGGAGAGGAAGAACCAGACCTTGATGGACGCGGCAAGGACCATGATGGCGGAGTTCAAGTCTCCGTACAACCTTTGGGCTGAAGCCATCAACACCGCTTTTCATGCATCCAATGGGCTCTATCTCCTCAAAGGCTTGAACAAGACTCCATATGAGATACTTACCGGCAACAAGCCCAACCTCAAGTACTTCCGGGTGTTTGGTTGTAAGTGTTTCATACTCAAGAAAGGTGTTCATTTTTCTAAATTTGAGGCTAGAGCTCATGAGGGCATATTTGTTGGTTATGCTACAAACGCTCATGCTTACCGTGTCCTCAACAAGTCCACGTGACTCATTGAGGAGACGTCTAACGTGGAGTTTGATGAGAATAACGGCTCCCATGTGGAGCAAAGTGGTACTTGTGATTTTGGTGATGAAATTCCTCCCCAAGCCATAAGAAGAATGGGTGTGGTCATATCCTACCCATTGAGGAACCCCTTGTGGCCGAAGGAGAAGGACAATGTTCCACTCAATTGGAACCATCACCAACCCAAGACCCACACGCTTCCGAAGAACAAAGTGAAGGCCCTCAACCTAATGAAAAAGACCAAGTGCAATATCAACCGCAAGATGGTGATGATACACCAAGTGATGCACAAGGCTAAGTTCCTTCTCCTGAGCAAGTTCAATATCAAGAGCAAGCTCAAGATCAAGAACAAGCTCAAGACGACGCTCATGATGATCAAGTTACTGCTCCTCAACTCTCTCTTTAGGAGCAACTGGAGCATCGTGCCGCCAAGGTTGCTTCCAAGCTCGCTTCTAGAGAGCATCATATGGAGAATATACTTGGAAGCATAACAAAGGGGGTAAGAACTCGTAGACAATTAGCAAACTATTGTGAACATCATGTGTTTGTTTCTTGTGTTGAACCCCAAAAGGTCTATGAGGCGCTCAAAGATCCGGATTGGCTCAATACCATGCATGAAGAACTCAACAACTTCGAGCGCAACAAAGTGTGCGATTGGTGCCAAGGCTAGAGGAGAACCATAATGTCATTTGAACCAAATGGATCTTCAAGAATAAGCAAGATACTCACGGGATTGTCATTCGCAACAAGGCTCGTTTGGTGGCACAAGGATACTCCCAAGTCGGCGGTATCGACTACTGTGAAACCTTTTCTCCCGTTGCTTGCCTTGAATCTATTTGTTTGTTGCTTGCTTATGCTTCTCATCATAACTTCAAGTTGCAAGAAATTGATGTGAAAAGTGCTTTTCTTAATGGTCCTCTTAATGAATTGGTGTATGTCAAACAACCCCCGGGGTTTGAGGATCCCAAGTTCCCCAATCATGTGTACCAACTTGATAAAGCGCTCTATGGCCTTAAACAAGCCCCACGTGTGTGGTATGAGCACCTTACCAAGTTGTTGCAAGATCGTGGGTTCGAAATTGGGAAAACCGACCCCACTGTTTTTACTAAGAAGGTCAAAGGGGAGTTGTTTGTATGCCAACTATATGTTGATGATATTATTTTTGGTTTTCCTACCAAAGCTTTCAATGATGAGTTTGCCACACTCATGACCGCGGAGTTTGAGATGTCCATGATAGGAGAGTTAAAGTTCTTCCTCGGGTTCAAAGTCAAACAAAGGAGAGAAGGAATCTTCATCGATCATGCCAAATAGACTCAACACATGCTCAAGAGATTCAACCTAAGTGATGTCAAGCTGGCTACTACTCCAATGCCTACCAAATGACAACTTAACATTGATCCCAATGGTAAAGCGATGGACCAAAAGGTATATCGTTCTATGATTGGCAGCTTGCTTTACCTTTGTGCATCTAGACCGGATATCATGTTGAGTGTGGGAATTTGTGCACGGTTTCAAGCCTCACCTAAGGAAAGCCACTTTGTGGCAGTCAAGCGTATCTTTTGATATTTGGCTCATACCCCAAACTTTGGCTTATGGTACCCTAGAGGAGCAAACTTCAATCTCGTGGGCTTTTCAGATTCGGATTGGGCGGGAGACAAAGTGGATAGGAAGTCAAAATTTTGATGGTGCCAATTTATTGGTTGCTCTTTGGTGAGTTGGTCTTCTAAGAAGGAAAGTTGTGTGTCTCTCTCCTCCACCGAAGCCGAGTATGTGTTCGCCGGTAGTTGTTGTGCTCAACTTCCATGGATGAGTCAAACTTTAAAGGATTACAGTGTCATTTGTGAGAAAGTGCGTCTTTGGTGTGATAATGAAAGTGCCATCAAGATTTCTCTCAGCCCGGTGCAACACTTCAAGACGAAGCATATTGAGATTCGGTATCACTTCATCCGGGATCACATTAGGTGAGGGGAGATTGATCTTCACTATATCAACACTCATGATAACCTTGCAAATATTTTCATGAAGCCTGTGGATGAAGGAAGATTTCGCAAGTTAAGGCATGAGCTAAATATCATCGATTTGAGCAATGTGGCTTGAAACTTTGCACACCCCACCACACTCATCATGTTGTCTTGTTTAGATGTAGGCATGGACATAGGGGGAGTGTGAAGGAAATATGCCCTAGAGGCAATAATAAAGTTATTATTTATTTCCTTATATCATGATAAATTTTTATTATTCATGCTAGAATTGTATTAACCGGAAACTTAGTACATGTGTGAATACATAGACAAAACAGAGTGTCCCTAGTATGCCTCTACTAGACTAGCTCATTGATCAAAGATGGTTATGTTTCCTAGCCATAGACATGAGTTGTTATTTGATCAACGGGATCACATCATTAGGAGAATGATGTGATGGACTAGACCCATCTGTTAGCTTAGCACTATGATCGTTTAGTTTTACTGCTATTACTTTCTTCATGACTTATACATGTTCCTATGACTATGAGATTATGCAACTCCCGAATACCGGAGGAACACCTTGTGTGCTATCAAACGTCACAACGTAACTGGGTGATTATAAAGATGCCCTATAGGTGTCTCTGAAGGTGTTCGTGGTGTTGGCATAGATCAAGAATAGGATTTGTCACTCCGAGTGTCGGAGAGGTATCTCTGGGCCCTCTCGGTAATACACATCATAATAAGCCTTGCAAGCAAATGACTAATGAGTTAGTCATGAGATGATGTATTACGGAATGAGTAAAGAGACTTGCCGGTAATGAGATTGAACTAGGTATGGTGATACCGACGATCGAATCTCGGGCAAGTAACATACCGATGACAAAGGGAACAACATATGTTGTTATGCGGTTTGACAGATAAAGATCTTCGTAGAATATGTAGGAGCCAATATGAGCATCCATGTTCCGCTATTCGTTATTGACCGGAGATGAGTCTCGGTCATGTTTACGTAGTTCTCGAACCCGTAGGGTCCGCACGCTTAACGTTTGATGACGATCGGTATTATGAGTTTATGTGTTTTGATGTACCGAAGGTAGTTCGGAGTACCGGATGAGATTGGGGACATGACGAGGAGTCTCGAAATGGCCAAGACGTAAAGATCGATATATTGGATGACTATATTCGTACATCGGAAAGGTTGCGAATGATTCGGGTATTTTTCGGAGTACCGGAGAGTTACGGGAATTCGTCGGGGAGTATATGGGCCTTCTTGGGCTTTAGGGGAAAGAGAGAGAGGAGGCTGCGCCCCCCCAAGGCTTTGTCCGAATTGGACTAGGGGGAGGGGCTGCACCCCGTCCTTCCTTCTCTTCTCTTTCCCTTTCCTTCTCTCCTACTCCTACTACTTGGAAGGGCTCCTAGTTCTACTAGGAAAGGGGGAATCCTACTCTCGGTGGGAGTAGGACTCCCTAGGGCGCGCCATAGAGAGGGCCTGCCCTCCCCCTCCTCCACTCCTTTATATACGGGGTAGCGGCACCCCATAGACACACAAGTTGATCAGTTGATCTCTCCCAACCGTGTGCGGTGACCCCCTCCACAGAAACACACCTCGGTCATACCGTTGCAGTCCTTAGGCGAAGCCCTGCGCCGGTAGCTTCATCATCTCCGTCACCACGTTGTCGTGCTGACGAAACTCTCCCGCGAGGTTCTACAGGATCAAGAGCTCATGGGACGTCATCAAGCTGAACGTGTGCTGAACACGGAGGCTCTGTACGTTCGGTGCTTGATCGGTTGGATCGTGAAGAAGTTCTACTACATCAACCGCGTCACTAGACGCTTCCGCTCCCGTTCTACGAGGGTACGTAGACACACTCTCCCCTCTCATTGATATGCATCTAGTAGATAGATCTTGCGTAATCGTAGGATTTTTTTTAAATACTACGTTCCCCAACAGAGTATTGTTCTCTTAATGAACTCTCTCTCCCCCAATTATGCATAAATTGATCAAATATTTCACATTCTCCATTGTTGATGGTACTCGTCGTGGAATTAGCACGGTAGATGTCCGGTTTAGCGGACTTAGGTGTGAGGCCATCGCGCGGGTTAGCTTGAAGAGGTTAAAGCACAAAGGACACAGGGAATTTTATACTAGTTCGGCCCCTTCGATGAAGGTAAAAGCCCACGTCTAGTTTGTTGTGGTATTGCTTGTGCGTTGATGAACAGGGAGCGAATCCGCTTGCCTGTGCCTCGAGCCATTCTTTCTCGTCCCTAAACCGTCGTCGGGTCGTACCTTTATATAAGAGGCGACGCTCGGTCCGGTTTACAGAGTGCCGAGGCCGGCTCATAAACGTGTCCGCCTTGGTCTCTACTCTTTCTACCTTACATCCCAAGTTACATGGTACGTCAGTTTACAAACCGTGGGCCTTATACATGGGCCCTAAACCTCTACGGGCTATGCCCTCTTTTACATATCTTTATTGGCCTTGTAATAATGCAACCTTGTGAGTGTAATCCGGACCTTCATGCCGGTTTATACCTGCTAGTAATATCCCTCCGTGAAAATTTCTGGCAACCATCACATTTTCTGACTAGGTCCTCCACATCAGCATGAGCAGTTAACCAGTAGAACCCATGACGAAAAGCTTTAGCTACCAATGACTTTGAACCGGCATGATGACCACAATCTCCTTCGTGAATCTCCCGAAGAATAGCACGGCCTTCCTCTGATGATACGCATCGCTGAAAAGCCCCAGAGACGCTGTGGTGATGAAGTTCTCCATTGACGATGGTCATAGATTTGGATCGCCAGATTATCTGCCGAGCCTCAACCTCATCCTCTGGAAACTCACCTCGGCTCAGGTATGCCAAGTAAGGGAGCGTCCAATCCGGAATAACATGAAGTGCTGCAACTAGCTGTGCTTCCGGATCAGGAATGGCTAAATCCTCTTCCGACGGTATCTGTACCGACGGACTATGCAATTCATCCAAGAAGGTATTTGGTGGAACCGGTTTACGCTGAGAGCCCAGCCGGCTTAATGCATCGGCCGCTTTGTTTTTTCTCCGGTCTATGTGGTCCACCTGATATCCTTTGAAGTACCCTGCAACCGCTTCAACTTCTCGCCTGTAAGCTGCCATGAGCGGATCCTTAGAGTCCCACTTGCCGGACACCTGTTGTGCCACTAGATCTGAGTCACCAAAGCACTTGACCCGGCTCAAGTTCATCTCCTTAGCATCCGTAAGCCATGAAGGGGAGCTTCATACTCAGCAGCATTGTTAGTGCAAGGGAACATTAATCGGAGGACATAATAGAATTTTTCACCTCGTGGGGAAGTTAACACGACTCCAGCCCCCGAGCCCTCTAATTGCCTTGAACCGTCAAAGTGAATAGTCCAGTATGTATGATCCGGCTTCTCCTCTGGTGCTTGCAATTCTTTCCAATCATTAATGAAATCTACCAGTGCTTGGGATTTTATAGCAGTACGGGGTACATACTTCAATCCGTGTGGGCTAAGCTCAATGGCCCACTTCGCCACTCTGCCAGTGGCTTCTTTGTTCTGGATTATATCCCCCAATGGTGCTGAGCTGATAACAGTAATTGGGTGGCCCTGGAAATAGTGCTTCAGCTTCCGGTTTGCCATGAACACGCCGTACACCAACTTCTGCCAGTGCGGATACCTTTGCTTTGACTCAATAAGAACCTCACTGATGTAGTAAACCGGGCGCTGAACCGGATATTCCTTGCTTGCTTCCTTGCGCTCCACCACAATTGCCACGCTAACTGCACGGGCGTTGGCGGCCACGTATAACAGCAATGGCTCTTTGTCAACAGGGGCAACAAGAACTGACGGTTCCGCTAATTGCCGCTTCAAGTCCTCGAATGCAGCGTTTGCAGCATCGCTCCATACAAACCGGTCTGTCTTTTTCAGCATCTGATAAAGCGGGATTGCCTTCTCTCCCAAACGGCTGATGAATCGGCTCAACGCTGTAATACGGCCTACTACGCGCTGGACATCATTGATACAAGCCGGTTTAGCCAAGGATGTAATTGCCTTGATCTTAACCGTATTAGCCTCTATTCCTCTATTTGATACTAAGAAACCAAGGAGCATGCCTGCTGGAACACCAAAAACGCACTTCTCCAGATTAAGCATCATCTTATAAACCCGGAGGTTGCCAAAGATTTCTTTTAAGTCCTCTATCAGCGTCTCCTCCTTCCTGGATTTCACCACAATGTCATCAACATAAGCATGGACATTTTTTCCGATCTGTCCTTTGAAACAGTTCTGCATGCAACGCTGATAAGTTGCTTCGGCACTCTTGAGCCCAAAAGGCATGGATACATAACAGAAGGCTCCAAAAGGAGTTATGAAAGCTGTGTTCTCCTGGTCCTTAACTGCCATCTTGATCTGATGATAACCTGAATATGCATCCAAAAAACTTAGCCGCTCACATCCTGCCATAGCATCAATAATTTGATCAATACGTCGGAGAGCAAAAGGATCAGTTGGGCAAGCCATGTTTAAGTCTGTGTAGTCAACACACATCCTCCAGGTTCCATTTTTCTTTAACACCAGCACCGGATTAGCCAACCACTCTGGGTGAAACACTTCAACTATGAATCCTGCGGCCAAAAGCCTGGCTACTTCTTCACCTATAGCCTTGCGCCTCTCCTCATTGAAGCGGCGCAAATACTGCTTGACCGGTTTAAACTTCGGATCAATATTAAGACTGTGCTCAGTGAGTTCCCTCGATATACCTGGCATGTCAAAAGGCTTCCATGCAAAGATATCCCAGTTCTCACGGATGAACTCGATGAGCGCGCTTTCCTATTTGGAGTCTAGGTTAGCACTGATAGTGAACTGCTTGGATGAGTCTCCCGGCACAAAGTCAATCTTCTTGGTTTCTCCGCCGATTTAAACTTCAACGCCGGATCATGCTCTGTAGTTGGCTTCTTTAACGGGGACATATCCGCTGGATCAACGTTGTCTTTGTAGAATTTCAACTCCTCCATTGCACACACTGCCTCTGCATAAGCTGCGTCTCCTTCCTCGCATTCCAATGCTATCTTGCGGCTTCCGTGAACCGTGATGGTTCCCTTGTGACCCGGCATCTTAAGCTGCAGATAAACATAGCACGGTCTAGCCGTGAACTTAGCGTAAACCGGCCTCCCAAACAGAGCATGGTACAGGCTTTTGATCTTTACGACCTCAAAGGTCACTATCTCTGATCTAGAATCCCGCTCATCCCCAAAGGTGACTTCCAGATCAATTTTCCCAACTGGGTAAGCCGATTTACCTGGCACCACTCCGTGGAATACTGTGTTGGACTATCTCAACTTCTTATCTGTCAACCCCATACGCCGGAAAGTCTCATAATATAGGATGTTGATGCTGCCGCCGCCGTCCATAAGTACCTTTGTGAACTTGTAGCCACCCACCTGTGGTGTGACCACTAATGCCAACTGGCCCGGATTATCAACCCGTGGCGGGTGATCCTCTCTGCTCAACACAATGGGTTGCTCAGACCAACGTAAAAAACGTGGTGTCGCCGGTTCAACTGCGTGTACTGCCCGCTTCAGCACCTTCTGATCTCGTTTGCACAAACTTGTGGTGAAAACATGATACTGTCCACTGCTTAGCTCCTTCGTATTATTCTGATATCCGGATTGCTGCTGCTGCTGACGCTGCTGATTGCCTTGGTTATTGTAACCACCCTGATCATGATGCTGGTTCTGTTGATGTTGGCTGTTGCCGTTGTAGTTATTGTTACCGCCGTGATATCCCGATCGGGATCCATTACCTTGATAACCCGGACCCTGAAAACCGGAACTTGATCCGCCGCCGGGGGGGGGGGCGCGGTTATATCTGGCCTGCTTCATGGCCTCCTGCATGATACAGCATTCCTTCCAACTATGCTTAGCCGGGTTTCCCTCTGTACTGTGTCTCGGGCAAGGCACACTTAGCTGTTATCCAGATTGAATGATAGCCCCTCGCTGGGCGGGGGCGGTTTACCCTTGCGGCGCTGCCCATTTCCCTGAACGTTGGTATTGGCCACGAGATCTGAGCCGCCCTCCGCTTTTCGCTTGCCATTGTAGCCTGTACCTGCCGGATTGGCCTGCGCCGGTTTACCAGCTTTGTTCGCCTTCCCAGACTTGTCTCCGTCTGCATCTGGGTACTTGGTGTTATCAGAATCCCCATACTTCACCAAGGCACTCATGAGTGTTCCCATGTCGTTGCAATCACGCTTGAGCCGTCCTAACTTCAGTTTCAAAGACTCGAACCGGCAATTGTTTTCCAATGTCACTATCGCCGTACTGGGGTTGATACTATTGGATGAGTGCGGGATTTCTGATACTCGCCGCACCCAACTGCTTGTGGGCTCCTGCTCTCCTTGAACACATGCTGCTAAGTCTACCACCGACATCGACTGTTTGCACGTGTCTTTGAAATTTTTGATAAACTGGCGACGTAACTCACCCCATGATCCGATGGAGTTAGGTGGTAGGCCTTTTAACCATGTCCGGGCTGTACCCTCAAGCATCATGGTAAAGTACTTCGCGCATGCCGCTTCATCCACATCAAGCATCTCCATAGCCATCTCATAACTTTCAACCCACGCCTCTGGAGCCAAATCCGCTGTGTGGTTGGGTACCTTGCGTGGGCCTTTGAAGTCTTTGGGTAATTTCACGCTTCGTAAAGCGGGGATAAGACACTGTACTCCAAAGGAACTAGCTGTGACTCCCGTTTCTGCGGTGGTGGGATGAACCGGCGTCGCTTGACGGGTGTCCTCGCAGGCAGTGTGTCTAGCCTGGTTCATCGCCTCTTGGGCGTGTGCTCCTGCTCCTGCCGGATTATCATGTCTGTGACGGTGATGTCTCCGCTCGCTGCTAGACACAGCCGGTTCATCCCAGTGCCTTGTGTAACTCCGGCTTGGGCGGGGGGTTGAATGAATCCTCTCGCGGCTGTAAGAATACGCCTGCTGTTGTGTTAGCGCTGTGTCCAACAATTCCTTAGCCCGTCGCGCCTCCATCGCCACGGGGGACGTCCCTTCAATGGGTAAAGCGGCCAGTCGTGAAGCAGCGGCGACAATGTTGTCCAACGGGTTAGAATAATGGCCAGGAGGGGTGGGGATGTGTGGTGTTGTCACAACTTGGTGGTTTCGCTCTGCGACCGGCGACTGAACCAACGCGCCAGTCCCCGGAGCTCCTCCCCGGTTTACCTCTGGGCGGTTACTGGCTCCCACTCCTGGCGTGCCAAAGAGATTCCTCGCCTCGTAAACCGGTGGTAGACGAGTTTGTTGTCTTCTGTACATTACTTCCTGTGCAGAATTCTGATCCACCCTGAGCCGGAAAGCTTGGGAGTCTAGCTCTGCTTGCCATGTAGCCATCCTGGCTTTCTCCGCATCCAGATCTCGTTTAGCTTGCTCAATCCGGCCCTTCAGCTGAAGGATCTCCGCATCATGTTGCGCCTTGTCGGCAGGGGCCACTTCTGCTGTCGTGAGCGCCGTCAAATTCTCGACCAAGGTGGATAAGACGTCAGAAGGCGACGGGATTTGGTTGCCTGCCCCGGTTCCCGCTGCCTCTGCAGTGAACGCCCCGGTCACCGAGGGCTGCTGCATAGATTGTGATCCGGCCATGAAAACAGCCACCCGGTTTAGCGGATCAAAGGGGTCCGTAAAACTATCACCATCGTACACCCCCTCAGATCGGCCGTCCTGCAACAGATACAAAGATTCGGTCTCTCCGGATGAAGATTCATCGTCAGAGTAGACAACTGTCTCGCCACCAGAGTCCGATCCGTCATCGGCTTGTACTCCGTGCACGGTTCCAACGAAAACATGCTTCATGGCGGGCCGAACCCGGGCCGATCTCGCATGCTGAGCCGGCTCGACGATGTTGGGGAAGACGTCCGGCTCAGGTCCTGGTTCGTCGATCTTGCCAATGAAGACGTGGATGCCGCCGAAGGGGACCCGGTACCCGTATTCGATTGAATCGACCTCGGGGCCCCAGCCTGCATCGTCGATGTAGATCCGGCCGCGGCGACTCCTGGTCATCCGGCCAACCGCGTAACCCTTGAGCCCTTCAAAGCTGCCCTTCAAGAACTTGAAACCATCGTGCGATAGCCCCACGGTGGGCGCCAACTGTCATGGAATTAGCACAGCAGATGTCCGGTTTAGCGGACTTAGGTGTGAGGCCATCGCGCGGGTTAGCTTGAAGAGGTTAAAGCACAAAGGACACAGGGGATTTTATACGAGTTTGGCCCCTTCGATGAAGGTAAAAGCCTATGTCTAGTTTGGTGTGGTATTGATTGTGCGTCGATGAACAGGGAGCGAATCCGCTTGCCTGTGCCTCGAGCCATTCTTTCTCGTCCCTGAACCGTCGCCGGGTCGTCCCTTTATATAAGAGGCGACACCCGGTCTGGTTTACAGAGTCCCGAGGCCAGCTCATAAACGTGTCCGCCTCGGTCTCTACTCTTTCTACCTTACATCCCAAGTTACATGGTACGTCAGTCTACAAACCGTGGGCCTTATACATGGGCCCTAAACCTCTACGGGCTACGCCCTCTTTTACATATCTTTATTAGGCTTGTAATAATGCAACCTTGTGAGTGTAATCTGGACCTTCATGCCGGTTTATA
The DNA here is from genome assembly GCA_902687465.1 of Secale cereale. Taxonomy (NCBI): domain Eukaryota; kingdom Viridiplantae; phylum Streptophyta; class Magnoliopsida; order Poales; family Poaceae; genus Secale; species Secale cereale. The sequence goes on from LR738710.1 coordinate 583,427,707, forward strand.
ACTGCTAGTAATATCCCTGACAGTACTTGTGCTTCAAAGATAAGTTTTGGTCATGGGCCCAAGGTTAAAATCTTCGCGGTGCCATACCACTTGACTCAAACATAGGTGGCCTCGGCCACCGCCCTCTCTTTTAAGAGTTGTGTGGTTTTTGTATCTTATCCTCGTGTGGGTGTTTTTCTTTCCTGATTGTGCTCTGCCTTTGTGTTTGCTCCCTCGCCTCTTCGTGTGTTCTCCTTGCTTGAGCTAAACCGGTTTTTCTATTTAGTCTTTGAGTTCTTGGCTGGGCGGTACTACTGTTGGAGACGTGCGGTACTACCGCTTATTGACATTAAGCGGTACTACGCCTGCCCGAGCGGTAGTGCTGCTACGGGGCGGGACTGGGGGTTAATTTGGGCAGGGGGAGTTTCTCTTCCCCATACCCATTCACTCAACCCTCTCGTCTTCTTCGTGCTCCAGCGACGAGGAAGGGCCCAGTGGGCCGCCTCCTCCGGGCCATTTTTTACCTTTTCCTCTGGTGGGATCAATCCCCACCCCTTCCTCAAGCCATGCATGTTGGTATTGCCCCCATTCACTTTCTCTTTGCTTTTAGGTTCCAGATCTAGGCTTTAGGGGCAATAGGCTTTGCACTCATCGATTTTTGGCCAAATCGAAGCTTGAGTAGGATGGTGAAGGCTACTAAACTGTTGCGATTGATGTTCGGTAGGATTATTTTTTAATTTGGCATCCCGACGGTATCAGATTTGACTGCGGCAGTAGGGGAACTGCCGTCCCCCGCCTGAAGGAGTACTACCGCTTTTTTGGAGCGGTAGTGCCTCTTGGGCGGTACTGCCGCTTACGGATCATGATACTACCGCTGGATGCCAACTTCCATCATACTTGTACCAAGTATTGATCCTTGTTGCTTTTTCTGGTGGCTTATGCTTGTTCTTTCATGTTGTTTCTTGTGTTCATGTATTTGGTTCCAGGTGATGGCCCTTCGGAGCATCCTGTCTGTCGTGTCAACCCTGGGCGATACGTTTCAAAGCGCTATCGCACCTTTGAGGCAGCGGTTGCTTCTTCAAGTGTTCCTTCTTCAAGTATTCTGCCAACTCAGTCCCAACAGCCTTCCAAGAGTACTATGAAGAAGCCCAAGACGAAGCCCAAGTCTGTCACTGAGATGACTATCAAGGAGTTTTGGGAGAGGCGTCGGCGCAATCCCTATGAGCAGGACCAAGAGCCCAATCTGGTCAACCGTCCCTTCTGGAACTGTTTTCAGTGGGCAATCTATTTTGATGTGATCAAGGCCAAGAAAATTCTCTTTGTTGATGTCCGCTCCATCAACATTGCTTATTTGGAGAAGGATCCTAACTACTTTGGTGAAGCTCTGTAGATCTGTACTCAGTTGGATATTCTCAGCATCATGGAGTTCAACAAGGATTTTGGTGCGGACTTGGTGGCTTAGTTTTATGCCACGATTCATCTTGGCACTGATGCGGAAAGAACCTTGACTTGGATGAGAAATGGTAAACTTATCTCCATCAAATGGAAGGCATTCATGGAATTACTTGGGATTGAAGATCAAGGGCTTGAGAATTTGGTTGGCTTTGGTCCTCATCGCATGCAACTTCTACTCACAAGCACTCTCTCTGGCCTTACTGCACTTTGAAGATTAACCCCGAGACGAAGAAGGAGACTTATGAGCTGCCTGCCTTTCGCGACATCCTTCATCGCATCTTCAGGGAGACTCTTTTTCCTCGCATTGGAAAGTTGGATATGATTCACTCGTTTCTGGTGGACATGCTACTTTTTTGCCAACGTGAGAAGGAAGAAAACACTGGAGAATATCTGGATATCTCTCATGTCATGTGGTCTGAGCTCTTATTCGCCATCTCTGAGCGCAAGTGTCCCATCTATGCTCCCTTTCTCATGTTGTTGATTGAGAAGGCTTGGGAGCACACTTATCCGGGTATTGTGCTGGAGATTGGTGAGTTAATTTCTCACGAGGTTAAGCGTCTGAGAAAGAAGGAGCTCTGTGGCACTTCGGTTCCGCAGTCTGGGATTCCATCAGGTACTGGCGAGGTTGAGGTAGAGGCTTATGCTGGAAAAGATGAGGACTATGTGCCCTCTGGAGCGGAGCCCTCTTGGGCAAAGAAGTTCGAGCGCAAGATGAAGAAGCTCTTCTGCATGGAGTCTCATGGACAGTACATGGCTCATGTGTCCAAGAATAAGGCCAGGAGCCTCCACAAGGAGTTCATGCGTCAGGTTGGTGCGACAGTTCTCAGTGGATCTTAGGGCAGGATCACCGATGAGGAGGAGTGGGTCCAGCAGCACTGCCCTTGGACAGACTCAGATAGCGAGCAGCCCCCTGCCGATGACGGAGGAGCGGACGATCACGCGGGGATGTGATGATGGAGATCGGTTTTGCTATCACCTATGACAGTAGCATCACTCTTTTCCCTTTTGGTGTATCGATGCCAAAGGGGGAGAGAGTTTAGGGATTTGTCGAGTTGCGAGTGTGTGTCTTATTTGCCTTGTCTTATTCTCGCGTCGGTTGCTTTGGTTTGGTTTATGCTCGTGAGACCTCATTACCCTTTCATATGGTGTACGACATATGCTACCCTATCCCATTTTATCTATGTATGTCAAGTACTTTGGTAGTATGTGAGTTGCATGCTTATCTTTTATTTCTATACTTTGCCCACTTACTACTCTATTGCTTCCTATGTCTTATTTGTCTCTTCTTTGAGGCCAATGTTGTTAGACTATAAAATATAGGGAGAGTGGTGATCCTAATTTGTGTACTTTGCATTCCAAAGGCACCTCTAATTAAGTGCACACATCTAGGGGGAGCCCGTCTATATTCTGTAGTCTCTGGGGCTTGCTTACTCTCCTGTCATTTCCTTGTGCAAATCCCGTGTTGTCATCAATCCACCAAAAAAGGGGAGATTGTTGATGAACCATAACCATAAGGGATCTATTGCAGCGTTTTCGATAAGTAAGAGTGTCGAACCCAACGAGGAGCAGAAGGTATTGATAAGTGATTCTGAGCAAGGAATAACTGCAAGCACTGAAAGATAACTTTTTAGGGGTTTTCTTGATATAAGCAACAGGAAAGTAAAAGCGAGCAAAGTAAAAGGCACTGGAGAGTAACAAGTGGCCCAATCCTTTTTGAGCAAAGGAGATGCCTAGCAACTGAAGGCTAAAGTGTTCTTGAGGACACACGGGAGAGGTAGTCATGTGCTTTCGCCATATTCCGTATCGGTACTATGTGATGTGTTGATAAGTGTTGAGTGGGTGGATCTATTCTAGTACACCCTCTAGACTAAGATGAGTGCACTCTTATGATTAAACACCTTGCAAGCATCCGCAAATACAAGATAGTATTTAAGGCAAAAGCCTAACCATAGCAATACGATCGATGATCCATTGTTCCCTTGTGCAAAAGCGTGCGAACTGGGGTTCAGGTTTCTGTCACTCCGGCAACCCACCGTAAGCATTCTTTGTACACAATGTATTCCCCTAGGTCCTTAATAAGGCGAAGTGTTGAGTGTTCGACTCACACAACACCACTAGGAAAATAACAACACAACTTAAGTATCAAACAACACATATTACTTCAACATCATATGACTACTAACAACAAGACTTCTCCCATGTCCTCAAGAACTAAAGTAACTACTCACAAGACATAAAAGAGATCATGATCAGTGGAGATAGATGGATGATAAACAATCTGGACACAATGATATTTCTCCAACAAAACTCAATAGCATTCACCACAAAGTAGTAATCAACACCGATAGGGTAGAGAGGATAGATAGTACGGATTACAACACAAGTTGCAATTGTGAGATGAGATTGGATGAAGATGGAGATGGTGCTGATGTTGGGGATGATGTTTATGATGATCTCGATGATGCCCGTGACGATGGTGATGACGATGGCGATGATCTCCCCTTCCGGGAGGTGATCTCCCCGGCGGAATCTGCCCGCCGGAGATGGCTTTTCTTCTCTGTAGGTTTCCGCCACGGAGCGGCGGCAGAACTCCGTAAACTCTCCCCGTTTTAGGGTTTCTGGAGGACGAGGAGTATATAGGCTAGAGGGGGGAGCCTGGAGTGGGCCAGGGGCTCCAGGCGCCCTCCCGGCGCGGCCAGCGTGGGGGCCGCGCCAGGTGGCCGCCTGGGCACCCTGTGGCCCCCCTCTAGTTGCTCTTTTGCGTATCTTCGTGATCCTTCTGGAAAATACCCTCCGTCGATTTTCAGGTAATTTAGAGGTATTCTTCTTCAGCAACTCAGCGTCCACTTTTTACCGCTGAATCCTGCGTCTGCTGCTTCGGCACCGGAAAGTTGCAAACTGTGTAAAATAGGCCAAAACAACATAAGAACATCATCGTAATGTGAAAATATATCAATGAATAAGGATGAATTATGATATAAAATAGTGATGCATTTTGGACGTATCAATTGTAAGGGCATGTCTCTTCCTAAGTGGTTTTGGTGATTGATGACAATGTTTTTGCGGACTAATTGTGTGCGTTGAGTATTTCAGAGATTCATTCATTGGCACGAGACCATTCATTCCCCTCGAAGCTTTAAGTGAAGACGTGTGGTCTCTTTCCTTTCGGTTTTGGTGGACTTGAGTTGTAGGACACACCGTACTATCAAGAGGGGGTCCGCATAGGAAAGGCTAGGGTGGAATCAACACGTACACTTCATTATTGCACCCCCAGCTCCTTTCCTCTCCTTGGAGTTTACCGATTCGACAGAAGTAGAGATTGTGAGGTGCTTGCGGTAGTACCACCGCCAGAGCAGTGGTGCCGCCCATGGTCCTCAAGTGGTAGTACCGCTCGGGGGCATCGGCGGTAGTACCGTCCTGGTTCTGCATCGCTATTGCCTCGATTCGAGGGCGTCTCTCCTCGTGTCAGGTTGTGCGGTAGTAGTAGTGGCACTAGCAGTGGTAGTACCGCTCACAAGTGGTAGTACCGCAGTTACCACCACTACTAGTACCGCCCTAACCCTCTCTCTTTCTTCCGTTCTCCCTCTTGTTACCCTCCGGATCGCTGGGCTGGAAATCTTTCCTACGAGGGATGCATTTGGCTTGCCAAGATAATGGGTTTAAAAATTAATAAATTGGCTATAATTATAAATAATGTAATTAGTTTTAGTATTATATTTTTGTGGATTTCTTTGACAGAACCTCGTCAGAGGGCGGGGAGTTCCCGTGTTCCATTTGTGGGATTTTTAAATTTTAATTTCGTTAAATGTCGCGCACAAAATTTCATTGAATTTTTCCCTAATATAAATTTAATTTGAAATTAGATTTAATATGGCTCGAAATTTCGGGACAAATAATATATAGGATCCCATCAAAATGTGGGAAATTTGGTTGAAATTACAAACAGTTGTCCTGGATCGAAAAATGGGTTGTAATGTTAACAAAAAGTAAACTCGTTGCATTAAATCCCATTAGAATTAAGAAATGTGCTATAAATTATTAGAAATCGCAAAGCGGCTATATGCTCTCTGCCACATATATGATGATCACTTGTGGCCCTACTAAGTTCACGCGTACGCAGCCGTAAAAAAACAATGTTGACGCATACGCAAGGCTTTTTCACCTTATTGTCAAAACACGATTCTAGCAGCAGTGGCCGTTGGATGTTCATCCAATGGCTGCCGTGCTTCTTCAATCTCGGATATTCTTGCTTCAGCCGCACAAAGTACCGTCGGCTGTACCGCCGACGGTACCGCCTACTACCGCCTCCCGTGGCCGGCTGTATTGCCCCGCAGGCCTCACCGGCCCAACCTACTCCCATCTCCGTTCAGGCCATTCCTCTACTCACCAACACCTCCTGTTATTCTCCGGCGACGGCAACCTCACACCGCAGTCGTACCAGTGAACCCTCGTACTCCCCTCCGCATGGGCATCCACTAATGCGTCTTCGTCGGCTGTGGGTCGTTCCCTTCCTAGGCCTCAAGTCGTCCACCGCGTTGCTTTTCTCGGGGCGGTGTGGTCAACTTTGTCAACAAACGACAACCATGAGAAGAGGGATGTACGTGGAATTGCTCACAGTAGAGACCCACATGGTATGTGGCCGCACGCAAGCAATTGCCTCCTTATTATGCGAAAACAAATGATTTCTCCCCGTGACAGGTTTGAACCACCAGCTACATCTTCGCACGCAAGCAAGTGACTCCTTATTACGCGAACAAAAAAGTTTCTACTCCCTGATAATTGGGACCGATCAGTTACATCTTCGCACGAAAGGAAATGCCACCTTATTACACACAAAAAATAATTCCCCCTCCTAGATGCGAGCCACCAGATTGGAGGTTGAATTGTGGGCCTACTAAGTTGACGCGTACGCAGGGCTTTGTCAACTTAGTCAACAAACGATTCTAGTAGCACTGACTGTGCTACTTCTTCAACCTCTGGTCTTCTTGCTCCAGTCCCCCAAACCAGCGCCGGTTGTACTGCCTGCTCATGCCTTCCGTGGCCGGCTGTGCTGCCGCGTAGGCATAACCACCCCACACTACTCCCATTGTTGGCCTGGCCATCCCTCTACGCACCCATAGTTCCTGTTATTCCCCGGCGATGGCAGATGAACCAACAAATCCTCATACTCCCCTCCATGTGGGAAACAACTGCTGAGTCTTCTCCGGGTCCGGGTCATTCCCTTCCTAGGCCTCGCCTTCGTCCACCGCCCTGGTGCTCTCGGCGCGGCGTGGTCAACGAACGACATCCATCGGAAGAGGACTGTACGTGGAGAGGAGGACAGCTAGGTCCACGGCTGCACGAAGGAAGTACCTCCTTATTACACGCAAATAATGATTCCTCCACCTGACAGCAGGGACCCACCGGAAGCGCCTCTGTATTTTTGCGAAAAAACTTCCTCCCGCTGACAGCTCGAACCCACCAGCTATATCTTTGCACGCAAGGAAGTCCCTCCTTAATACGCACACAAAAAAAAGAATACTCCCCCTGCTAGCTCGGACCCACTGTATTTGGAGGCTAAATTGTGGGCCTACTAGGTTGATGTGGACGGAGGGCTTTGTCAACTTAGTCAATATAAACGATTCTAGCTGGAGTGACCGTATGGTGTCCATCCAATGGCTGTCGTGTTTCTTCAACCTCTTGTCTTCTTGCTCTAGCCACCCAAACCATCGCTAGCTGTGCCGCCTACTCCCGTGTCCCGTGGCCGGCTGTGTTGCCGCGCAGGCCTCACCACCCCCACCCTACTCCCATCGCTTGGCTAGCCATCCCTGTACTCACCCAGACCTCCTATTATTCTCCAGCGACGGTAGCCTCACACTACAGCCGAACCACTAAACCCTGGTACTCCCCTCCTCGTGGGAAACAACCGTCGAGTCTTCCCCGGCTCCGGGTCATTCCCTTCCTAGGACTCGCCGTCGTCCACCGCCTTGGTGCTCTTGGTGCGTCATGGTTAACGTGGTCAAGGAACGATTTAAATCGAAAGAGGACTGTATGTGGAGAAGCTGACAGCTGGGTCTACGACCACAACAAGGAAGTGTCTCCTTATTATTACCACTACAAAAAAAAGACACATCCGAGACATTTTGGGCCGAATGAAACTTTTTTCTGTCATACTTATGACACTTCTATGACAATAATTGTGACAAAACACGGTATCATCATAGATGTGGTGGTGTCCTACTTCTATGACAAAAAATCATGACAGAAAATGGGCTTTTCGTCCTGGGTGGGCCGGAGACGCAGTTGCATGACATTCTTTGGGCCGTCCGTGACGGAAAAAACCGTGGTAGAAGCAAGGGCGAGGAAAATATCGGGGTGTTCCCGGTTACGGTGGGTGGTCGGGGCCGAGCGATGCGCGTTTCTCTCGTACACGCACGCACGTGGTTGCGAGGCGTTGGGCTCTAACTGAACCCGAGTGAGGCATTGGGCTCTAACTGAACCCGAGCGATTGCACTGCAGGCTACGCGTTACTGAACCCGAGCGATCGATCGATGGCTGTTAACTGAACTCGATCGAGCGATTCCTTCGCTACTGTTGCTAACTCTAGTCGATCGATGCTGCCTTTGCATGAACAGTGAGCGTTGCTGGGGGGGGGGGGTGG
>LR738710.1:583435837-583570893 GCA_902687465.1 Secale cereale
CCTTCGCTACTGTTGCTAACTCTAGTCGATCGATGCTGCCTTTGCATGAACAGTGAGCGTTGCTGGGGGGGGGGGTTGGATGAACAGTTCCCGGTGGGGGTGGGGATGAACATGGCCCCGTTCGATCGAGCCGGTTGGGGTTGCATGAACAGGACCCAATGGAGGGCTGCATGAACAGGACCACCCCATGGAGGGCTACATGAACAGTACACGGTAGAGGTCTGGATGAACAGTAGCCCATGGAGGGGTGGTTGAAGAGGAGCCCGTGGAGAGGGCTGGTTGAACATTAGCTGGTGGAGTAGCGCACGGTGGAGTCTGAACAGTCGCAGGTGGAAGCTGGAGGAGGTCGACGATGGATGAATAGTAGCCCGTCGAGGCTGGAGGGGGTTGTCGGTGGTGATGAATAGTATCCCATGGAGTCCCGTTTTGCGGTACGCCACACCCCTCCCGATGAACAGGACCCCCGTTTCGACCGTAGCGCTCCAACACAAGTCCGTTTCCTCCTTTTTGCGGTACGCCACACCCCTCTCGATGAACAAGACCCCCGTTTCAACCATAGCGCTCCAACACAAGTGTGTTTCCTCCGTTTTGCGGTAAGCCACACCCCTCTCGATGAACAGGACCCCCGTTTCGACCGTAGGAGGTCCGTTTCCTTCGTTTTGCGGTACGCCAGACCCCTCCCGATGAACAGGATCCCGTTTCGAACGTGGCCGATCGAACACAAGGCCGTTTCCTCCGTTCCGCGTTACGCCAGGCCTCGTTTCCATCGGCTGTTCCGTCCAAGACCTCCCGATGAACACAACGACGCGTTCCGTTCCGACCCAGCCGGTTGGCTCCCCATTAACACGACGACGACGTTGTTTCTCCATTTCGACCCAGCCATGTACACGAGCCCTGGCCGTACGTATGTGCGAGTAGGCGTTCGAGACCCTGCCTGTATGTATGTACGTGGCTGTATTTTCTTTCTTGCACATTGGCCACTATACATACGTGTACATGCTACGTGTAAGCCTCTACTACGACACGTGCGCACCTCTACATCGATCAGTATGTATGTACACGTTCACGACCACAATGACAATGCTACGTACGCTTCGACCAGGTGGGTCCCGACTGTCAGACACTTCCTTTCCTGCGAAGATGTAGCTGGTGGGTCCCAGCAGTCAGGGGGGCGAATCGTTTTTTTTTGCCCAGACGCACTTCCTTGCGTGCGAAGATGTAGCTGGTGGGTCCCAGCAGTCAGGGGGAAACATTTTTTCGCAAAATACGGTGGCCCGTCCAGTGGGTCCCCGCTGTCAGGTGGAGGAATAATTATTTTGCGCGTAATAAGGAGGCACTTCCTTGCTGCGGGCCTGGACCCACCTGTCAGCCTCTCCACGTACAGTATTCTTCCGATGGAAGTCGTTACTTGACCACGTTGACCACGCTGCACCGAGAGCACCAGGGCGGTGGACGACGGCGAGTCCTAGGAAGGGGACGATGCGAAGCAGGGGAAGACGCGGCAGTTGAAGCCTACACGGAGAGGAGTACGAGGGTTCACTGGTTTGGCTGCGGTGTGAGGCTGCAGTCGCCACAGGGCTTGGCCAGTGGTGGGAGTAGTAGGGAGCGGTGAGGCCTCCGCGGCATCGCAGCCGGCCACTAGAGGCAGGAGCACGAGGCACGACCGGCGCTGGTTTGGGTGGCTGGAGCAAAAAGACCAGAGGTTGAAGAAGCACTACGGCCATTGGATGGACAATGTACGGTCAATGGAGCTAGAATCATGCATATTGACTAAGTTGACAAAGCCCTCCATCCCCGTCAACTTAGTAGGCCCACAAGTCAGCCTCCCACTATATTGGGTCCCAGCTAGCAGGGCGGTATTCACTTTTTGCGTAATAAGGAGGCACTTCCGGTGGGTCCCAGCTGACAGCGGGGGGAACATTTTTTTTGCGAAATACGGTGGCCCGTCCGGTGGGTCCCAGCAGTCAGGGGAAACATTTTTTTCGCCAAATACGGTGGCCCGTCCGGTGGGTCCCTGCTGTCAGGTGGAGGAATAATTATTTTCCGCGTAATAAGGTGGCACTTCCTTGCGGTTGTCGTGGACCCAGCTGTCAGCCTCTCCACGACAGTACTCTTCCGATGGAATTCATTCCTTATCCACGTTGACCACGCCGCGTCGAGAGCACCAAGGCGGTGGACGACGGCGAGGCCTATGAAGGGGATGATGCGGAGCCGGGGAAGGCGCGGCAGTGGATGCCCACGCACAGAGGAGTACGAGGGTTCACTGGTTCGGCTGCGGTGTGAGGCTGCTGTCGCCGTAGAATAACAGGGGTTGTGGGTGAGTAGAGGGATGCCCTGGTGATGTCTACGCACGCTTCTACTCTTGTAGACTATGTTGGGCCTCCAAGCGCAGAGGTTTGTAGGACAGTAGCAATCTCCCTCAAGTGGATGACCTAAGGTTTATCGAACTCAGGGAAGTAGAGGTTGAAGATGGTCTCTCTCAAGCAACCCTGCAACTAAGATACAAGAAGTCTCTTGTGTCCCCAACACACCTAATACACTTGTCAGATGTATAGGTGCACTAGTTCGGCGAAGAGATGTTAAATGGCAAGTGATATGGATGGCAAAACAAGGTAATACAAATATGTAATAAAAAGTGCAGCAAGCAAACAAGTAGTAAACGTGAGCACAAACGGTATTGCAATGGTGGAAACAAGGCCTAAGGTTCATACTTTCACTAGTGGCAACTCCCAACAACATTAACATAATCGAATCACATGATATTTCTCATAAAACATGCAAAGGGGACACACTCGGAGATCATTCCTTCGTGGTCAAGAGAGGACGAGAATTATGTAGGGCTACAAAAGCACACCTCAAAGTTCGTAGTTCTCGATCTAAGGATTTCCCAATGTCACCGCGGCCATCCAAAGAGAGTCCCACAATCACCATAACATATCTAAAGGATAGTCAAAGACAAGCACCAAGAGACTCTCAATCTTCAATCAACACACAAGAAAGGAAATCACTCATGAAAATATTGTTCTAATCCATGTCCAATAGACCGCTGTCACCTTGGTCTCGGGGATTATACTAGATAAAGACAAGTGAGTACATCAATCCAATACATAGAGGAAGGGGAAACACCCTAGATTAACATAGCCTATGATCACAACGAAGATCACATCATGGGAGAGAGAGTTGACCACATAGCTACTGGTAAGAACCTCAGCCCCGAGGAGGAACTACTCCCGCATCATGGAGGGAGGAAGCAACGTCGATGGAGATGAATCCGGGGGCACTTCCCCGTCCCGGCGGGGTGCCGGCGCAGGAATTCTGGTCCCCCGAAGCTTGATGGAGATGGCGGTGGAGATCGGAATCGCGTCTGGAGAAAAGGGGTCCGGAATCAGGGTTTCCTCGACACGCTTTAAATATATGCCAAAGGGGGGCATCGGAGGTGCCTCGGGGGGCCCAGGCGCCCCCCGGCGCGGCCCAGGGGGGCGCGCCCACAGGGCGCCTGGAGCCCCTGTGGGTCCCCCCCCGGCTGTACTTTGGCCGCACGGTAGCTTCTGGAACGCTGATTTTTTATATATTTTTTCTGGATTTTTCCTGGCAGTTGTCGTAATGTGAAAACCTGAAATACAAAAACAGCCGAAAACAGAAACTGGCAGTGGGGTGCACTGGATTAGTAAGTTAGTCCAAATATGATCAAAAGTGTATGGAAGTGTATGAATATCATAGCAATATCACCCAAAAGTGGCATGGAGCAAGCAGAAATTATGGATACGTTTTGGACGTATCAACATCCCCAAGCTTAATTCCTGCTCGTCCTCGAGTAGGTAAATGATAACAAGAATAATTTATGTGGTGACATGCTATTAACCATATAGGACTTTTTCATAGTCATATGACAAAAGCTTACTGAGACAATGATTCTAAAGTAATTAAGTTGCCTCATGAGAAAATCACAAATGACTGAAAGTTTTACAATATGAAACTGAAACATCAAAAAGATTTGCAATGAATATGATGTGCAAATATGATAAAGTGATATCTAGCTTGCCCCCTTTAGTGATGCAAAACATAAATGCAGGGGCACCTTCAAGGTTTAAGTGATGACTAGATACAATCATTTCAGAATAAACAATATCACAATCATGCAAAAGACAATGCTACTTTGGGACAATGCACATTACACTCAGAATGACAATCATGCTCTCAGTTGTTGGTGCTTCAACATAAAAGTAAAAGAAAGGTTATGTGCTAGAGTTTTTTTTATTTTGAAAACATGGAAGCAATTGTGTCAACGGTAGTAGTACTTCATATGTGTCATGCATAAGACATCCTATAAGTTGCAAGCCTCATGCATCGTATACCAATAGTGCTCGCTCCTTGTCCTAATTAGCTCGGATCTCCATGGGTTATCATTGTATTACATATGTTTCAACCAAGTGTCACAAAGGGGTACCTCTATGCCACCTGTACAAAGGTCCAAGGAGATAAATCGCATTTGATTTCTCGTTTTTGATAGATCTCAACTTGAGGACATCCATACCGGGTCAACATAGAAAATAGATGATGGACTCCTCTTCAATGCATAAGCATATTCTCATAAGAGATTGAGGATTAAGGTCCAAGCTAAAACTTCCACCATGATGCATGGCTTTGGTTGGCGGCCCAATGTTCTTCTCTAACAATATGCATATTCATACAATCCACGGTAAATCACCCTTACTTCAGACAAGACGAACATGCATAGCAACTGACATGATATTCAACAAAAGTGTGACAGTTGATGGTGTCCCCAGAAACATGGTTACCGCTCAGCAAGCAACTTATAAGAAATAAGATACATAGGCAACATATTCTTTACCACAATAGTTTTTAAGCTACTTTCCCATGAGCTATATATTGCAAAGTTAGTTCGCTTAGTACAGGTGGAGGTTAGCAAAAGACTGGGAGCGACCAACTAAGAGAGCAATGACGGTCATAATCATGCAGAGCGACAAAGCAATATTGAATCAGGCATGGTAGTTATATCGCTACTCAGAAATAAAAGATCATCAAGGCTTGACAGACTTTCTTTACAGTCTTAAATATGCGTGAGCATACGCCAAGTCAATCAGAATAAATTCTCGAATGAAGATATTACTAAACCATACCACATCATCGGCAAACAAATCAAGTTGGTACTCCAATAACACATTGGGAATCCCCCAGCTATTTGAGATTAACCATAAGAAACCTGAACTACTAAGCACCATTATGCACGTAGCATATTTATCATAAACATATTAACCAATGCAACGGAAGCAAACTCTCTTAATAAGGTGAGCATGATAATTAAAGAGAGTTCAAGCAACCAACTAAACAAAAGCTCTTTGAAAAGATAAACATGAATACTAAGAGCAGAGCATGATAGTAGCTATTAAAAGACAAAGAACACACACAGCAAAGATAGACATGAAAATTCTATGTTATGTTCTAGGTAGAAGTGGAGCGTGTTTCTCTCCCACATAAAGAATGTTGAGTTCCGACTCGTTATGAAAAACTAAAAAGAAAACTAAAAGCAAGACGCTCCAAGCATAGCACATAACACATGAAGTGATAAAAATATAGCGAAACGATAGACGAACTGATAAAGTTGATGGAGAAGGGGATGCACGGGGGCATCCCCAAGCTTAGATGCTTGAGTCTCCTTGAATATTTCTTGGGGTTGCACGGGGGCATCCCCAAGCTTGAGCGCTTGACACTCCTGAATCTTTTTATCATCTTCCCTCGCACACTTGAAAACTCCCTTCATACATAACTCATCATAATCTGATTAGCGAGGTTAGTACCCTTAATAAAATAATTATACCTTGCTGGAAATAATGATATTCTTGAAGTTATACTGTTTCTCAAGATTGCCAAAAGGTTTTTGCAAAGAGAAAGCAAGTTCTTGATTTGCAAAGTGAAGGAAAGGCAAAACAGGACAGAATCTGTGAAAAACAGAACAGCAGGTAGTAATTGATCTGTTCGGGATACTTCTGCAACTCAAATCAAAAAACTCAGAGCATACGCACGAAAGACAATTATATAGGGAACGCTGTCGAAAAAATTCAGACCAAAAAGATGATCTGGTGATTTTATACGAATTTTTCTATCCAAGGACAGAATCTGTTTCCTGGACAGCACCTCACAACTTTTGAACTTTCTAGCAATCAGAGGCTATACTTGGCACAAATATGAAAAGCAAAGATACAATGATGATGCTACTGTGGTAAACAACATCAATACACAACAAAAGCAAAATATAAAAAATGTATTCATTGTGGGCTGCCTCCCAAAAGCGCTTTCTTTTATGCCTTTAAGCTAGGCATAGGACTTTAATGATTCTCTTGTAGGAATAAGAATTGAAGAACAAAAGAGAGCATCAAGAAGCAAATACTAAACACATTTAAGCCTAACATGCTTCCTATGCATAGGAATATTGCAATAGAATAATTCATTGAAGCACAAAGCAATAAGCATAGGAAGACAAAACAAGTGCAACTTCAAAACCTTCAACATAAAGAGAGGGAACTTCTTATTATTAAGATATTTAGAACCAAGCCTCCCTCTCTCATTATAAATTTCAGTGGCATCATGGATGAACTCAACAATATAAGCATCACATAAAGCATTGTTACCATGATCCACATGCAAAAAGGTATTCTCACTCCCCACATAAGCATAATTTTTCTCATTGGTAATAGTGGGAGTAGGACTACCATAAACAACTTGAACACTATAGATTAGTTGTATATCAGGAGGGTGGTGTTCAATAAGGGAGTAATTCCCTTCATGATTATGACAAGTTTCATAAGGATAATTTCTCCTTATGTCATAGGTACCTTTATAATCACTATAGATTGGAGTTATAACATCATCATGGTAGAGAAGAGCATTATCATTGCTAGCAACTATATTTGTAAACATGTTATCTTTATTCTTACTAGCAAGAGAATTATCAATTATCACATCACTAGTGGGGATAGGATTTGCAATCCTATCATCCCCAAGCTTAGAGCTTCCCATATCTTCACTTTCAGAGTTGGTAACAAAAAGATTTTCAAGATCATAAGTAGCATTATCATCATTTTCCCAATCACAATAAGTAACATGCATATCATAATCAAAATCATCTTCAATAGTACCTACGGATGTATCATCAAGATGATAATTAAGGCAATAAACTTCACCTTCTTCTTTAAACTTACAACCGTTATGATAAAAGTTGATAGGAGGAATATGCTCAGGCCAGGTTGATGCCCATTCTTCTTCCTTCTTGCTCCTCCTCCTCCTCCTCTTCTTTTTCTTCTTCTTCACCTTTGGAGGGGGGAGATGAAGCTTCTCCACATATCCTGGTTTATCATTAGAAACAATAGGGGAAACTTGGGAGAAACTCTCCTTTTTATTAGCAGAAATATAAGAGACATTTTTATACTTTGGTAAAGTTCCCTCCTTTCTAATCTTACTTATGTAATCATTTTCATGGCAATTAACAACACAATAGAGATGGCAATTTTGCAAAGTGTTTTTTATTCCTATGGCATTATCATCCAGCCAAGAAGTCTTTTCTGATAACTCTTTACACATCAAAACTAACATAAGATCATCATAAAGATCAGAGGTGATCATGTCATCACACAACCGGTTAACAGTTATGTTTTGAAAGTTCATGCATTGAAAATTAAAGTGACCCTCTGTACGGCAAAGTTCACAAGTAAAAGGATAAAGGTCACACAATTCTCTAGCAATTTCATTTAAATCTTTGACCCAAGTGATTGTTCTTTCATGTTTATGTTGCTTACAATACTTCTCTTCTTCAATCATAGGCCTTTCACAAGGTCTATCCACTCCACAAAAATTAACATGCTAATATAAAACTTCATTTTTAGGAATTGGATCATGCATGTTGCAATCATCATGAACAATTTCATTTACTTTGCAAGTCTCTTTAAAAGGTTTATGATACTTGATCCAATCCTCCTTAGGCATATTAAGATGTGAAGCAAAAGATTTGAGGAAATCAACAAGGAGTTGAGAATCAAGCCCAAACTTAGCACTAAACTTATTAAAACTTGTAGTTTCAACAAAGGACTTAATGCAATCATACTCATAAATTATACCTAACTCTTTACCTTTGGCGATCTCCCAAACTTCAGTGTTGCGTTGAATTCTTTCAAGGAGTTCCCATTTAGCATCAATCTTTTTGTTTGTGAAAGAACCCATAGAGGAAGCATCGAGTAAATCTTTATCCTGTCGAGAGAGCCTCGCATAGAAGTTAGTAATAATAATATCTTTGGGGAGCCCATGGTTAGGACATTTTAGTGTTAACGTTTTCAGTCTCCCCCAAGCTTGAGCTATGCTCTCTCCGTCATGAGGATAAAAACTATAAACATAATTCCTATTCTCATGGACTTCATGAAGAGGATAAAACTTGGAGTGAAAGAGAGACTGGATCTCTTCCCACTCCAGCAGGTGAGAATCATTTAGTAGCCTATACCATTCCAATGCTTTTCCTTTCAGTGACAAGGCAAATAATTTCCTCATGACAAACTCCCTCGATACACCTGCAAGCTTAAATAATGAACATAGTTGTGACAGATATAGCAAGTGTTCACCGGGACATCTGTCTCCTGCATAACGATTATCCAAAACATAATTGATAATACCAGCCGGTATTTTATAGGGCACAATTTCAGTAGGAGGAGGAGCAACCACCACAGGTGTGGGGTGTCCTCCCGCAAGCAACGATCCAATAACAAGGTTTTCCATAAGCATAACTAGTGAAATAATAAAAATAAAACAAGAAACAAAAAGATTTAATTGCAAGATCTAAAGATATACCTTCAAGCGCTCACCTCCCCGGCAACGGCGCCAGAAATAGCTTGATGTCTACGCACGCTTCTACTCTTGTAGACTATGTTGGGCCTCCAAGCGCAGAGGTTTGTAGGACAGTAACAATTTCCCTCAAGTGGATGACCTAAGGTTTATCGAACTCAGGGAAGTAGAGGTTGAAGATGGTCTCTCTCAAGCAACCCTGCAACTAAGATACAAGAAGTCTCTTGTGTCCCCAACACACCTAATACACTTGTCAGATGTATAGGTGCACTAGTTCGGCGAAGAGAAGTTAAATGGCAAGTGATATGGATGGCAAAACAAGGTAATACAAATATGTAATAAAAAGTGCAGCAAGCAAACAAGTAGTAAACGTGAGCACAAACGGTATTGCAATGGTGGAAACAAGGCCTAAGGTTCATACTTTCACTAGTGGCAACTCCCAACAACATTAACATAATCGAATCACATGATATTTCCCATAAAACATGCAAAGGGGACACACTCGGAGATCATTCCTTCGTGGTTAAGAGAGGACGAGAATTATGTAGGGCTACAAAAGCACACATCAAAGTTCGTAGTTCTCGATCTAAGGATTTCCCAATGTCACCGCGGCCATACAAAGAGAGTCCCACAATCACCATAACATATCTAAAGGATAGTCAAAGACAAGCACCAAGAGACTCTCAATCTTCAATCAACACACAAGAAAGGAAATCACTCATGAAAATATTGTTCTAATCCATGTCCAATAGACCGTTGTCACCTTGGTCTCGGGGATTATACTAGATAAAGACAAGTGAGTACATCAATCCAATACATAGAGGAAGGGGAAACACCCTAGATTAACATAGCCTATGATCACAACGAAGATCACATCATGGGAGAGAGAGTTGACCACATAGCTACTGGTAAGAACCTCAACCCCGAGGAGGAACTACTCCCGCATCATGGAGGGAGGAAGCAACGTCGATGGAGATGAATCCGGGGGCACTTCCCCGTCCCGGCAGGGTGCCGGCGCAAGAATTCTGGTCCCCCGAAGCTTGATGGAGATGGCGGCGGAGATCGGAATCGCGTCTGGAGAAAAGGGGTCCGGAATCAGGGTTTCCTCGACACGCTTTAAATATATGCCAAAGGGGGGCATCGGAGGTGCCTCGGGGAGCCCAGGCGCCCCCCCGGCGCGGCCCAGGGGGGGCGCGCCCACAGGGCGCCTGGAGCCCCTGTGGGTCCCCCCCGGCTGTACTTTGGCCGCACGGTAGCTTCTGGAACGCTGATTTTTTATATATTTTTTCTAGATTTTTCCTGGCAGTTCTCGTAATGTGAAAACCTGAAATACAAAAACAGCCGAAAACAGAAACTGGCAATGGGGTGCACTGGATTAGTAAGTTAGTCCAAATATGATCAAAAGTGCATGGAAGTGTATGAATATCATAGCAATATCACCCAAAAGTGGCATGGAGCAAGCAGAAATTATAGATACATTTTGGACGTATCACCTGGCTAGCGGTGGGAGTAGTAGGGGGCGGTGAGGCCTGCACGGGAGGCGGGAGCAGGCTGTCCCGCCGGCGCTGGATTTGGCGCCTGGAGCAAGAAGATCAGAGATTGAAGAAACATGACGACCGTTGGATTGACATCCAACGGTTACGTCCGCTAGAATCGTTTGTTGACGTATATAATAACTAAAAAAATCTTGCATACGCGTCAACTTAATAGGCCCATAAGTTAGACCATTCCCTCTTTTTTAATAATTTATATATAGCTCATTGCGACTTCTTATGCAATTTATTGCAGTCCGTTTTTTTGGTTGGCCAGGGCCAATTTCACATATTTCTGTGGGTTCCAAACTATTTTTAATACTGAAATGTCGAGCCAGATTTAAAGTACTTTGAAGTTATATTTAAATTAGGTTAATGCCCAGTGAAATAGGAATCTGAAAATGTGAAAAATTCAGAAATTATAAAGTAATTGCCAATTTGGCATCTGTTTTTATATTTATAGCCAATTTCATATTACTTTCAAGATTTGGAGGCGTCTTGAAAGAGTTGCAACACATCAGGGCGTAGAAAAATATATAGGCCTGGATTGGGTATTCTTCAGAAAATATAAACTGGGCTCATTTTCACAGAGAAAAAATAGCTGGGCTGGTCACATGGTGAACATAAAATATAAGCCTGGGCTAGACGGGCCACAACCTAGTTCAAACCCTGCTCCATCTCAACAATAACAAAAAAAATACTGCTCGAGCAGCTACGTCCCAGGTGTCAGCTGATCTTGTGTTGTTCTCTTGTCTATTGACTATATATGCTCACATTGTCGTGGGTCCCAGATGTCAGGAAAATACTAGGAGGAAGCATTTTATTTTTCCATACACTGACATGGTGGGCCCGTACTGTTATCCTCTTCACGTACTTCTGCTGATTCATGTTGTTTGTTGACCATGTTGATAATGCGAGAGGGCGGCGCCACGGCGAGCGCACCAAAGCGAACGGAGGATGATAGCGAGGCCTCGGATGTCGACGTTAACAATTTAGGAGACGGTGGGGCGGCGATGCGTGCGCTGAGGCGCAGCCAGCCGTGGGAGGCGGAAGCAGGCGGCCCCGCTGGAGCTGGTTTGGTTTTGGCGGCTGGAGGAAGACAGGACTGAAGAAACAGGACAGACTGTAAAAGCACCATGAGTACTTAACAACCTTAACTGGAACCAACAGGGGCACTTAACAACCATAGCTGAAAGCAGTATAAGTACTTATACAGGTTCAACCGTACAAAGCATGCCTCGAACAGTGCTACTTTGCTTACAGTTAACCAAGGGTGAGGACGCCAAGCCCCAGGACAAGGTCCGGGCGCCACCCCACGCATCCACAACCTTCTGAAATCGGCTTCATCTCGAAATGTGGTCAATAAACAGGATATTCGCTTTAGAGCCATGGAAAAGCAGGAACATAATCTTCTATCCTATTCTCCAAGATGGACAGGCCTTCATTATTTGAGACCACCCATGAATAAGTATCTTTTCACCTCCAAGGGGAATGGAGTAGGTCGACATAAACATCATGTTGTGACCAAGCGCAAGTCTGACCCGACGATGGTCAGGCATCTATATAGGAACAATAGAACTAGACAGTTTCTGTTTCAGGAAGATCACAGCTATAAAACTGTGTATAAGCAATAGTTTATGAACAACATATATAACAGAAAACAGCTCGTACCGTATGTTTCTCAACATAGTTGGACTTGTTCAACGAGTGCAACAGTGGCACACATATCTCACGTGGCCTTCCACCATTGAAACGCCCCACAGGGACCTCAAGACGATCAATAAAGTGTAGGAACTTGTGGATGTCGTCCCAGTCAACTTCAGTGCCATCAGTAACAGCCGAGTTGTTACAGAATAACAAATGAGTAGCCTGCTTAACTTTGAAAAAACCTACACGTGCCACCAATTATAAGAAAATGTTAGTTAGAAGTAGCGTCTTCGTGAGAGATTCGTTGCTACTTCTAAAGTTAAATTGTGATTAGTTAGACAGAATAGGTGTATTAAGAAGTAGGCAACAAGCAAGAACCAGATACAAAACTAACATGGATGAACAATTGGAACGATGTCGGGGTGGAAGATCGCAGTGAATATGAGACCAGGTTCTGCTATTTCCATCAACATTCGTGCGCCAACTTTCAGTCCGTAACACTTGAGAAAGTTTATCCAAGTTCGGCCATAAAAAACAGCGATCTTCTTGGTTCATGAACCAAACTCGGAACTTATATCCATGGCTTGTCTTCACTGTGACCATTAAACTGGTGTATTCAGTTATGGCAAGGCCAAGCATCTTGAGTACATGTGTTCTAGCAGAGCAAATAATGCACTGCAGGAAAAATAATATGAGAACACAATGTATTCCCTATCCAAATCTCAAAATAACTTCCTCCTTCACGTCAGGGTTGACCATCGTACTGGTAGTACCTTTTATCCAAATATAGCAATCCAAATTTCCAAATTAGTCGATGGCATGTTCAAAAAAAAAACCACCCTCCCGGATAGAAAAGAGGATTCTAGGAATATATTGTGCGCGTTTTAAAATCCCGTGTTAGGATGAGAAGGAACAAGTGTGGTGTCTCGCCGAGGGCGCAGAAACCTGTTGATGTAGGGTGGAACCCTAATCAGCAGATCTTTCACGATTGGAGAATATCCCACGACGAACACGGAGAACACAAGAGGAAATGGAGGGAAACAAGAGGGAAAACACTCAAATCAACACAAATATGATCACACAAGTGCTAGATCCACGATACACATCGAGATACACGGTCCATAGTCAACGACGGTGGTACAAGGATAGTCTTCTCCCGGAGGAGGTCTTGGATATCCCTTGGGATCTTCCCCGATGTGGAGGTCTTGAATCCGAGGTGGATCTTCTCCGAAGAGGCGCGCGGTCTCGTAGGAGAGAATCCACACAAAGGTCTGTGATGAGCTATCCAAAAGCTAACCCTAAACGGTGGGGAGAAAGGAGTTTATATAGTGTACGGAGTGAAGGGGTACACGGGGCTCGGCCCAAAGGATGCGCGCAGGCAAATCAGGGGCCGGACGTCCGGGCGACGGGCCGGATGTCCGGGACTGCGTGGGGCGACGGGCCGGATGTCCGGCCTGGAGGGAGTCTCGGGTGTCTTCTGGCGAGTGGCGCCGGATTTCCGGGCCCGAGGCTGGATGTCCGGGCAATGCTTGGCCGGATGTCCGGGGCCTGGCCGGACGTCAGGGCCCTGTAGCTTCGACTGATGGTGGCCTTCTGTAGGTGATTGTCCAGGGGCCGGATGTTCGGGCCAGGGGGTCGGATGTCCGGGGCCTGGAGACTTCTTCTGCCCTTCTTGATGCGGAACCTCGTCCGTGAACTTGGGGACTTGTCCATCTTCACGCCCATCTCCAATGTGGTCTTCTTCACACCTGAGCACACAAAGCACATCCGTCTGAGGTAGCAACCATGTCTCGCAAGATTCGTATGGACGTAGGGCTAGGAGCGACGTCACCTCGGTCTCGAGAGCTCTAGCACGAGCACGTGTCATTGGTCCTTGAGGCACTTGACGAGGTGAAGGAGGGTCCGTGGGGATGACCTCGGGATGCTCCGCATCATCTCCCCTCCCTTGGGAAAGATACGACCTCGGATCGAAATCTTCATCACCATGGAAAGGAGATAGATCCTGGATGTTGAAAGTGTCGCTCACGGAGTACTTGTCGCGTCCAAAGTGTCCCATGAGTCCTCCTCCATGAGATTCCTGCAAAAGGAGCAAATGAAGCAAAGACTCGGGAATGCAAAGTTTTGTAGCTCTCATAAGATATCCATCCTTGATGTAGTAATGTTCCCAAGAAGTGTGAGTCAAGCACTTAGCATAAGCATTTGGAAAGAAAGGATCATGCTCATATAAATCTTTTATGTGCTCAAAGCCAATCACATTCAACTCAAGTGTTGTTACAAGCATGCATTTGCGTGAAAGCGCGTCCGCCGCAACATTTTCTTTGCCTTTGATGTACTTGATGACATATGGAAAAGACTCAATGAACTCACTCCATTTAGCATGACGCTTGCTCAACTTAGTGTGACCTTTGAGATAATTGAGAGTCTCATGGTCCGTATGAAGAATGAATTCATGAGGTCTAAGATAATGTTCCCAAACACGTAAAACTCTCACCAAGTCATAAAGCTCTTTATCATAGATGGGATAGTTAAGTTGCGCTCCCGATAGCTTCTCGCTAAAGTACGCAATTGGGCTCTTTTCTTGCATGAGCACGCCACCTATGCTGGTACCACTAGCGTCACAATGAATCTCAAAAGGTTTATCAAAGTTTGGTAGGGCTAGAAGTGGTGCGTGGGTAAGCAAGCTTTTTAGCTCATTGAACGCGGTGTCTTGCGAAGGACCCCAAATGAAGGGTGCGTTCTTCTTGCTCAAAGCGTGTAGAGGCATAGCAATGGTGCTAAAGTCCTTCACAAAACGTCGATAGAAACCGGCTAGACCAAGGAAACTACGCACTTGCATGAGATTCGTTGGTTGAGGCCAAGTTTTAATTGCTTCAATTTTAGTTTCATCAACGTGAACACCTTGTGAAGAAACGACAAATCCTAGGAAGACAACCTTGTCAACGCCAAAAGTGCATTTCTCCATATTAGCATATAAGCGCTCTTTCCGAAGGGTTTGTAAAACCAAACAGATGTGTGTCACATGGTCCTCTAGCATCTTGCTAAAAACGAGGATACCATCAAAGTAGACCACTACAAAGACACCTATGTATGGTCGAAGACAAAAATGCATAAGGCGCATAATTGAACCGGGTGCTTCCGATAAGCCCATTGGCATAACAAGCCACTCATATAACCCAAACTTGGTTTTAAAAGCCGTTTTCCACTCATCGCCCTCTTGAATGCGAATTTGGTAGTAACCACTTTTAAGATCAATTTTTGAAAAGTTGGTGGCACCACATAATTCATCAAGCATGTCGTCTAAGCGTGGAATAGTGTAACGGTATCTAACGGTGATAGCATTTATAGGTCGACAATCGGAGCACATGCGAAAACTTCCATCTTTCTTAGGCACGAGAATAACCGGAACGGCACAAGGGCTTAAGCTTTCACGTACATGACCTTTGTCGATGAGTTTTTGCACTTGCCGTTGTATCTCCTTTGTTTCCTCGGGGTTGAAGCGGTAGGGAGCCTTGTTTGGAAGTGGTGCGCCGGGTATGAGGTCGATGCGGTGTTCGATTCCGCGAAGTGGAGGTAGACCCGGAGGTAGTTCATCCGGAAAGACGTCCGAGAATTCCTGCAACAAGTTAGACAACACTAAAGGTAGAGGTGGTGAAGTGTTAGTAGGTTTAGCTTCCCCTTTGCATAAAAGCACAAGGTGGAAGACACTCGATGGGTTCTCACACACTTATCTCATCTCACTTTTGGTGGCAAATAACACTAGTTGCTTCTTGTCGCTCATCGTGGAGTCGCTCATATTTGGCTTGTGGCTCTCACTCTCTTTTTGGTGGCTCACTCTCTCACCAATCTCTCCACGATGGTTGGTGGTAAAAGCTTGTTGGCGGCTACTTGACTTCGAGTCATTGGTCGGAGTACGAATTCCTTGCCCTTCATCTTGAAGCTATAGTGATTTGTCCGTCCATTGTGTGTGACTCCACGATCATATTGCCATGGACGTCCAAGAATAAGGTGGCACACGGACATGGGTATCACATCACATTCAAGAGTGTCCTCGTAGGCGCCAATCTTGAAAGAGACTTGCACGGTGTGCTCGACTCGAAGAATTCCGGCATCGTTGAGCCACTGGACCTTGTAGGGGTGAGGATGCTTCGTCTTGACCAAATGAAGCTTGTCGCATAGCTCTTCGCTTGCCAAGTTGTGACAACTTCCTCCATCGATGATAACCTTGACGGAGCGTCCCTTGATGCCGGCCTTTGTATGGAAAATGTGACATCGTTGGTCGTCACCTTGTTGGTGTTGGAGTGTCAAGACTTTGGAGACAACAAGATTGGGGCTTGAGTCATTGTCACAAAACACTTGACGGTCTTCTTCTTCATTCACTTGGTGATGCATAGCGACATGCTCAAGTGCTTCCATCTCATCATCGCTCATGGAGTCATAAGATCCGTCATCGTTGATGATCATGGTGCGAACGGTCTTGCACTCAAATGACTTGTGGCCTCGTCCTTGGCACTTGAAGCATTTGATGGAGCTCGTCTTGTTGTTGTCTTCGGTTGGAGTTGGAGTTGAGGACGCTCTTGGCTTGAAGTTGTTGGTAGAAGGTGGATGACTCGATGTAGTCGCATTCTTGTAGCTTGGCTTGTCGCCGAAGTTTGTAGATGGCTTGGTAGAGGTAGGAGGAGTAGCCGAAGTCGTTGAAGCTTGGTTGTAGGAGCCGAAGTTCTTGGAGTTGAACTTGGAGTACTTGTAGTCCTCTTGAACTTGTCGCTCCGCTTTGGTTGCTTGATGTACTAGCTCGAGGAGATTGTTGTATGCTTGGAAGTCCGCAATCTTCTTGATAGGATAGTGGAGTCCATTCAAGAATCTCGCCATTGTTTGCTCTTCATCTTCCGTGATGTTTGCTCGTATCATGGCAATCTCCATCTCCTTGTAGTACTCTTCAACGGACTTGGTACCTTGCTTGAGGAGTTGTAGCTTCTTGAACAAGTCATGGTTGTAGTGGGTGGGCACAAAGCGTGCTTTCATGACTTCCTTCATTTGAGCCCAAGTGGTGATAGGAGGTTCGCCTTTTGCTTCTCTTCTCTCTATGATTTTCTCCCACCAAATGAGAACATAGTCTTGGAACTCAAGACATGCCACGGCAATCTTCTTCTCTTCATCGAAGTTGTGAAGGCGAAAGATCTTGTCAACCTTCAATGCCCATGAGAGATAGTCTTCGGGATCAATGCTTCCGGAAAACTTTGGCATGGTGAATTTGAGCTTGCCATAGCGATGCTCGTCATTGTTTCCTTGCCTATTGGGAGGGCGGTCTTGATTTTGGCGGTTTGCCATATCATGTTGCTCGTGTCGAGGTAGATGTCCATTATCATGGTGTGCTTGTCGAGCTTGTTGTTCTTGTTGAGGAGGATGCTCTTGTCGCGCTTGAGGAGGAGCTTCTTGTTGCATTCTTTCTTGGTGGCATCTCTCTTGCACCTCATCACGAAGGAAATCCTCTTCTTCACGAGTGTGTCGAGTGCGGGCTGCCACATTGCGGTGTGCATCTTGTAACGCTCGTTGCGCCTCCATAGCTTGAGCTTCTCGACGTTGTTGTGCTTGGTGGTTAGCCTCGGCATCTAGTTCTTCTTGGTGTTGACGTGCTCGCTCTTGTTGTTGTTGGCGTAGTCGTTGCCGTTCTTGTGCTTGCTCAAGTGTAGCTTGGTTTTGACGACGTCGGCTTTCTTGCTCGTCGAATAGCTCTTGTGAACTCTTGTCATGAAGAGGCTGCCGGTTGTCATGTCGAGCTTGACGTGCGGCTTGACGAAGAGTGTTGGACGTAGGTGTACTTGAGTCTTGCGTTGAGTCGGAGTGTCGACTTGAGCGGCTTCGTCTTTGCGATAACGTGGAAGAAGAACGTCGATTGACTATCAAAGTCCGGAGCTCATTGAATTGAGTAGACATGTTGGTGTTGATGATGTCGAATTGTTCTTTTGTTCTTGCTTCAAATTGGCGCGCGTCCTCGGCGACTTGACCAATGTACTCGCGCATAGCTTCACTCTCTTGATGTAGAGCTCGTTGGACACCGAAGAGATGTAGTTTGGTGACGTAGTTGTTCGCTTCTTGAGGATCGTCGAAGATCGGGTTGGAAGACGTACTTGGCCTATCCATCATCACAAGCAAGTATGTGAGTGGGAGAAAGGAGAAGACAATACCAAAAGTACCTTAACCAAAGTTGAAAATGGATCAATGATCACTCGATAATGTAACCCGGAAATAGCACTATTGGTACCACTTTGTGTCGATTCTCACACCTACACAAGTAAAGCTTTAAGATGAGCTTGGTTAGGATGGTGGCATAAATTCAATGCAATCGTCAAAGTGACTCAATGATGTTGAAAATGGTTCACGATTTGCTCATGCAACAAATAGATCACTAGCAAAGTAGCACACGGAACACACACACGCGGATAGATAGATGTGGTTGTGCAACCAAGGGTGAGCGAAAATGTGGAAACCACGGAAAATGCTCGTGTTGCACAACACTAGAGATACGCACTTGTGCACGGCCTATAAGAGGCAAAACGTAACGAGTATCTATCACAAGTATGCTATGAGTGTATGATGTGCCGATGCTTGAGCACAAGATGATGTTGCTATGATGTATGATCTCTTTTGATGCAAGGCATATGATGCTATTGTCCTTTTGCTTTGGTTGGCTCTTTTGCTTAAAAGCTTGTGAGCTCTTTCTTTGGGCACTTACGCATGCTTCTCGGATCAAGGTAGCTATTGTGTATGCGGGACACTCTTGTGTCACACGAAGATATGATGATATGGTATGAAGTATCTATGACTATCACTAATGTGCACAAGTGTCGTGGCCCGGCAATACTCAAATGGCTAGTATCAATGGGAAAGCTATGCAGAGATGGTTCATAGGGTGACAATGCAATTGCAAGGTAGAATGAACAAAGTGTCGTCGATGTTACCGTCCTTGCCGAAGTTGAGTGATGGTGTTGTCGAAGTCTTGCCGTTCCAAGGTAGCCTAAACATCCAAGGAAACGGTGAAACCACAACTCAAGTATCCAAGGCAAAGGGAGACAAACTTTTCAAACTCGGAGCGGTTTAGCGATGGTGGTTGCGGAAGTGGTGGTGGTATGCGGAAGGTTGGGTGGGTTACCGAACGAAAATGGCGGTGGGGGAGTGCAAGGTGGAGTGGGGGGAAATTTGGCTGCGGGAGGCCAGATGTCCGGGCCAGGGGCCGGATGTCCGGGCCAGGCCGGATGTCCGGGGCACGGACCGGATGTCCGGGGTGCCCGAGGCCGCGAAGAACTTCTTGCACACGGTGACTTTGGGGCCAAAATTCGTCGGGTTTTGCGGATGAAAATTGGGGAAAAGTGGAGGAAAAGCTAGATCCACTCATGGCACAGCCAATCCATGGAAAAAATTCAACAAAATCTTGCCAAATGAACAGATCACAAAAAAAAATTGGGGCTATTTTTGGTGGGGATTTTCGAAATTGGGAAGAACACAACAAAAACAAGCTGGAAAACAGGGTGTGGGGCTCCAAATTCGTGATCAACCTATGCTCATGATACCATAATATGATGTAGGGTGGAACCCTAATCAGCAGATCTTTCACGATTGGAGAATATCCCACGAGGAACACGGAGAACACAAGAGGAAACGGAGGGAAACAAGAGGGAAAACACTCAAATCAACACAAATATGATCACACAAGTGCTAGATCCACGATACACATCGAGATACACGGTCCATAGTCAACGACGGTGGTACAAGGATAGTCTTCTCCCGGAGGAGGTCTTGGATATCCCTTGGGATCTTCCCCGATGTGGAGGTCTTGAATCCGAGGTGGATCTTCTCCGAAGAGGCGCGCGGTCTCGTAGGAGAGAATCCACACAAAGGTCTGTGATGAGCTATCCAAAAGCTAACCCTAAACGGTGGGGAGAAAGGAGTTTATATAGTGTACGGAGCGAAGGGGTACACGGGCCTCGGCCCAAAGGATGCGCGCAGACAAATCAGGGGCCGGACGTTCGGGCGACAGGCCGGATGTGCGGGACTTCGCGGGGCGCCGGATGTCCGGGGCGACGGGCCGGATGTCCGGCCTGGAGGGGTTGAGTCTCGGGTGTCTTCTGGCGAGTGGCGCCGGATTTCCGGGCCCGAGGCCGGATGTCCGGGCCATGCCTGGCCGGACGTCCGGGCCCTGTAGCTTCGGCTGCTGGTGGCCTTCTGTAGGTGATTGTCTAGGGGCCTGATGTCCGGGCCAGGGGGCCGGATGTCCGGGGCCTGGAAATTTCTTCAGCCCTTCTTGATGCGGAACCTCGTCCGTGAACTTGGGGACTTGTCCATCTTCACGCCCATCTCCAATGTGGTCTTCTTCACACCTGAGCACACAAAGCACATCCGTCTGAGGTAGCAACCATGTCTCGCAAGATTCGTATGGACGTAGGGCTAGGAGCGATGTCACCTCAGTCTCAAGAGCTCTAGCACGAGCACGTGTCATTGGTCCTTGAGGCACTTGACGAGGTGAAGGAGGGTCCATGGGGATGACCTCGGGATGCTCCGCATCACCTGTAGGGTCCTCGCACTTTGGGCACTACAAATGAAACACACTAGATTCGGTAGGAAGAAAAATGCATCAATGGCGGCGACTGCCATCCTAGGATTACCCGCGACCAAGGGACTTGGATTTATCGGGGATGGATGAAGAATTCGTACCTGGTTCTCCATGAGAAAACCCTATGCAATCGCTGAGAGGGGGTTTTCTCTGAACAAGCAGACGAGGGAAAATGGGATTCAGGCCCAGTGAAATATTGCCGCTTCGTCCGTCCAGCTTACAGCTAAAGCTGGAAAGGGGGTTTGTGATTTGACGGCTCATTGGGCATTACTGCGGCGCTACGACCGGGGTGTGTCTACCGTGCAGTTGTGCACTCTAATTTGTGCATATGGCACGTGGACCCCGTTGCCAGATGCCCCACATATTAGCGAAAGGAAGTACAAAGATAGGAGTAACTAGTTACACAAAAATATTTTTTTGACAGAGAGATAATCCCTCTGTAAAGAAATATACAAATCTTTTATATCACAACTTTATACATACAAAATTATATCTGACGGATAGGAAGGAAACTATGGCAATTTTCCAAAAGGTACCCACACACCTCTCCACATTTGCAAATAAGGCCTTCCCTCGTTCATAATTTTCTCTCACAAGATAAAATACTCATACAAATGCATCTTCATGTTACGTGCAACGCATGGGCATTATGGGGGTTTAGCTGAGAATATAATACTCAGACAGGCTCACGGTTCTGGACTTGGGCCGCAGGCCCACCCTGCATGTTTGGGGGGCCATGTGTTCTACCTCGGCGCTTTTCATATTGCAAGCAATCGGTACGGCGCTGGTTTTAGATGCTGCCGCAAGGCGAATACACAAAATTGAATAAAGCACGGCAGCTGTTGGAATGAAATCGAACGACAGTTCCTAACCAGCAATGAGAGTTCCAATTCTATCAACGATATACCATGTGATAAATAATACTGTCGTATTACTTATACACATAGGACACTTGTTTCACCATGCCAGATTATTACATCAAAATCTCTCATAGGATAGATCAGTTCGGCAGTTGCGTGGTGCTACTGAAGAATTTCAAAGTTGATTTGGACCAGCTCTCCTTGCCGATAAAGTTCGATTTTGAGATTACCCCCTACCGCAAGATATGATTTAGATTTGAACCTTGACCATCCTTTAGCATCAATCATCATGCGACCATCCTTTGTACCTACGGTATATTGAGCAGGTTCATTCACACCAAGGCTGCACATGGTAAGAGAAACTTGGCCGCTGTCGCTCGGATTGTTGAACGACTCCGTCGTTGCTCTAGGAATTCTCTATTTGCAAACAAGAAGACATACCCAAACAGTTAGATCAACACAGTGAATCATGCGAAACAACATGGAAAGAAAAAAAAACGAAACACTTGGGCGGCCAATGCTTACCAAGAAGGTGGACATGTCGGTTTTTGTAAGGACTTTGGTATATGAAGTGCGAACTGCAGCACAGTCTGTTGCCACTACACGGGCCGGAGCAGATGCAAGTGCAAGTGTTGGTGCAGGTGCCGAAGCCGCTGCTGCTGCTAGAGATGGTGCTCCTTGTAGAGATGGTGCCGATGTCGGTGCAGGTGCCGGTGTCGATGCCTGATCCTCTGATAGATCAGCTTGATCCGCTGACGCGGTCGGTGCCCAATCCTTAGCTGGATCAGACTGAGCTGCTGCCGCTGTTAGTGCTAGAGCAACTGCCGGTGCTCGATCCATTGCTGAAGGTGGTACCGATGTGTGAGAGAGCGGCGATCGTCTTTGGTCTGCTATGATCAACTTTCTAACTTGACTAGGCTTCGTGACCGTGATCCAATTTTTTTTCTTCATTTCTTTTAAACGCGAGAAGGACTAATTGTGGCGTTTTTTTAAACCAAACTACAGTTCGTCATAGGGATTCAGCTTGTACTCAGACAACAGACTGATCCAATTTTTTCCAGTAATATAAGTGATGGACAGTGCCTTCGTTACTAACACGACATAAGAAGTGAAACCTGCAAAAATAGCCATCGTAGAGCAAACCAAATGGTTTATTCTGTGATGAATGTCACATGGCAAAACCTGCATCATAAAATTGCAGGAAAAGAAAGAAAACATGACATTAAATCAATAAGATTTAGACAGTAAATCAATAAGATTTACTTGATGAGACACGAGTGAATCCTTACCAGGAAATCACTATGTTGAAGTACTAAACAGAAGATTGATCGTCCAACTACGGGTGGCATGCAGGGGCCCCGCCTACTCCCACGAGCAGGACAGTCCAAAGACCGTGACGAATCATATGGACAGAACATCCATGGGACTGGAAATCCTGTTGGGTGCGATAAACCCTGCAATGCATATAGATATTGGAGTGTAACCATAATTGATAAACCGTCCTCACAAAAAAGATGATATGGATACTTCAAAATATACAGACTGAATTGAGTGGACAGACATTAACATAGACCGTTCTCAGGACAGACCACACACCAAAAGCGGCAGTACTAATAAACGATATAGGGTTCACAAACACAAATCAAGTACTGAACAATAGTACTTACTACAGACAAGCAAAGTTGCACTAGTTAAACTCTGCAGAATATTTCTTGCCACCGACCTACGGGATGAACCCCGCATAACTTACTAGGCCATGGACTTCGTGAGAGATGTCTACATGCACCATCACCATCTCGACAACCTTGGACAACCTAACAGAGTGGTCTTTCCACTCATAAACATGATGATGAAGACATGTCGCATCAAATTTGTTGGGAAGCTTTACAAGAACCACACCCTTCGTAATCGAAGGCACAGCCAGGAAATTGTTGTGGTCCAGTACAACCTCGAGAACACGCCTGACCACAATGCTACAGGAAAACACTAGTTCAGGACACGTGGCGACAAGGACACAGCAGCTGGATAGTTTAGCTGTAGAACTCATCCTTGGGTCTTCCAGTTCACACGGCCTCACTTTGAGAACTTCATCTCCACCGCGGACCTGGTTCTAATTCAAACAGAAACCATATTTTATTACTACCTCCGTTTAGAAATATAAGATGATTTTCGATATTATACTCCATATATGACTACATATACGCACAGAAATGAGTGAACAAAGACACTAGAACATGTCTTCAAAGGCATGAGAGCAGAGGGATTACTTGCAATATCCATAACACAAGTTACTGAGGCAAATATACCCTCTTCAAAGGTACAGTAGCATTGATGTTCATAAAGTACTCCCTCCGTCCCAAAATTCTTGTCTTAGATTTGTCTAGATATGGATGTATCAAGTCCCATTTTAGTATTAGATACATCCGTATCTAGACAAATCTAAGACAAGAAATTTGGGACAGAGGGAGTAGTTGAAAGTTATCTATAAGAAATCAGTGTCAACCTCTCGCATGTTTTGGTCAAAAGAGGAATTTAGAACCATCATTTGGCACACACAAATCACATGCAAGATCACCGAGAAAGTTGTACTACTAGTACTAGTACTGTGTGTTAGATGAAAAAACACGATCAAGATCGAGAAAAAGATCGTCAAGAAGAGATATTACCTGGACTTGCTTAATGAGGGATCCTGGAGAGAGGGGCTTGGACAGGGCGATGGCTTTGAGCTTGTCTGCGGTAGTCTCGGCGGGGTGCTTGCGCTTCTTCGTACCATGAGCCTCGACGGTTTTGGCCAGAGCCATAGACATCACTTTGGCCGGTGCTCCAGCGTCCATCAAGAAATTGTCAAATAAAAATAAAAGAAAATAAACCATAATCACAAACCCAAAAGAAGAAAAGAGAGGGAGTTATAGGATCGGTCTCGGGGTTGCAAGACCGGACCTTGGCCAGAATCAACACCATTGATGCGCCCACCTTTCATTCTTTGGGAGAGAAGAACAATGGCAGAAGCAGGTCGGGGTTTTCTTGAAGAAATGAGAAACAAGATGAGGGAGAAGCGAGTTGGGTAGAGAGGAAGCTGAGAGAGAAGAGTGAAATGATGGTTGCTTCGTCCGTCCAACTTACTGCTAGAAAGGAGGGGGTTTTGTGATTTGACGGCTCATTGGGCATTACTGCGGCACTTCGATCGGGGTAGTCTACCTTCACACTACTACAGAGCAATTTAGTGCATGGCTGGTGGACCCCGATGCTGGTTGTCCCACACATCAGCGAAAGTGAGTAATTTAGTGCATAGCTGGAGGAGGATCCACACAGTAGAGTGTGTCCACTATTTTTCTGAAGAAAAAAATGATTACAGCAAGCGTTTCCACTCTTACGACGGAGGAGTGCGAAACACGGCAGCCACTTGAACATACACAGTGCTCCTACTACTAGGCATGTGCAGTGGTTCATACGTCAGTACTACATAATCTTGTTGCTAGTGTAGTAAGATATGACGACAACAAATGATGTTGTGCGCATGTCAACTATATGAACAGTAATGTAGTAACATAGTACCGCTTTCTCGACTGTCCGGTCGAGAATGAACGGTGAGATCAATGTTAATAGAACTAGGTCTACAGTGCACAGAGACTACAGTGCTACAGTACTCCACGAAACATGAACCATATGAAGCACGAATAGTGTTAGGCAGGGTGTATGAAGGGTGCATGGGATGGGAGCAAAAGTTCCCTTCTTGACCCACTTTTGGGTGTTTGGCAGAGGGCATGAAGGGTGCATGAGTCTGCACTAGTAGGTTAACACAAATACACGAAGAGGAAACAACTACTCCCTCCGTCTAGGTGTGTAAGTCATCTTATGTTGTGCACTGCGACCAAGACGGAGAGGAAAACGAGAAAACTTAATGTCTTTTTGCTAATTAATAGCATTGCATGCAATGAACTAACCACTGTATGTCATGTTTATTAGTCTCAAGTCATTGAAAGCATGCACGGCCCACGTCTCTTATTGGTTGATATGTCACAAAACTAGAAACGGGGAGGGAGTTAATGTACCGTGCCTAAGTGTTTTGGGATTATTTGGTTTTCGTAAGGTGACTTACACACCTAGATAGAGGAGTATATTGAGATGAGAATGCAACCAAACACACCCACACGTTTGTGCTACAGTGACTGATCTGCACCGTCTGAGTTTGATCCAACGGTCATGTTGCGCCAAGACATGGACATGCCCATGCAGAGGGAACCTAAACACCTCCGAAGTCCCTCTGCTTCTCGAGGCGTAGGACGTTGGTGATGCAGGGGGCGAAACGGCTGAAAGGCAATGCAATCTACGGGAAGGCGGAGGGAACCAACCGAGGAGCGGGGAATCTTTTGGATTTCACCATGGTAAAACACTAGTCGACGACTTCTCACATCAGGGAGTTGTGGGTTTTACACGCGGAGTCATCATGACTAATTGCTGCCGCGCCTGCTCCTGTCAATCAAAAAATTAAAAATCTTGCCGCGCCTGCTCCCGTCAATCAAAAAATTAAAAATCCTGCCGCACTCAAACACTAGAGCAACGCCGTGGTGGATATTTAAATTTACCTCCCAGCAAGTAGATAAAAAAGGGGTGAAAAAAAATGGGGCGGCGGCCTAGCTAATCGGTCGAACTAGCCCAACTAGCTAGCCACCGTGCTTCACTGATGTACTCGGCGGGAAAAGTGGTCCTTCGTGATTTGACGACTCATTTACTTGCTTCGGCGAAAACTCGTGGTAGGGTATCCCACGTCAGGAAGAATATATGTGTGCATCACCCGGGAGGACCCCGAAACCACGCGGTAGGGTGTGCCATGTCTCGGCATGGAAGAAAAATGTGCGTGTAAAATTTTACTGTATCAGACATAGTACCTATGGTTCGACCTCGGGACCGAGCCAGTCGGCCAAAAACACCCCACAAGCCACACAACTTCATCATGCTAACATGGCACGGAGGATAGGTATGGTTAGCTCCGTCTCGACCAGCCACAATGTCTCTTGTTCTAGGCGATTCTTCTATTTCCCAAGATTTTTTTTAGTTGTAATAACACCACGGCAAGCTAACGCCGCTCTTCGTGTGTGCCCGTGCAAAGGTTAGACGATGGAGAGAAGAGAGAGATCGCAGACCTGGGACCCACCAGTAAGTCAGTCAACGGTCATGCACGTGTTAACAAGGCACTCCCTCTACTCCACTCAACGTAATACTGTATAAAACCAAGTTATGGGACAAAGCCAACAACCGTTGTTGTTTCAGGCTATCGACTTACGGTTTGTAGTCCAGGTTGCCAATTCGAATCTCGTCTTTCATATTTGTTAGTTTTAGGTCCAAATTTGATTAATGACAAGTAGGACCCCCGTGTGTTGTTCCGATATTTTAGTGTAGGATGTTTTTTTTGAACAAACAGTTTGCGCGGTTAGAAAAGTAACGGCACAAGTTACACGTATTTTGCAAGTTTACAAACAAAAAAGACAGCGGCATAGAATATCACATCCACCCCGCAGCTTAGATGCTATGGTGATATGAGTTTTTACACCGTTGGAAGTGAGATCCAATGGCTTGGGAGTAGTATTTGTAATTATGCGCAATTTCCAAACTCTCCAAAGGTTTTTTTGCAAATAAAACATCCATGCCTCGTGTGTGCTGCTGCATCTTGGATCCAACGGCTGCCCGTTGCTCATATTAGGTGCTCCCCGTAGCTTAATTACCCGCTACGGTGATATGAGCATCTAGGTCGTATGATCAGTGATCAGATGGCACATGCGTAGTACTTGTACTTTCTGCGCAATTCCCAAACTCTCTCAGCCGTATATTGCAAAAACATTCAAACCTCCTACTGTGGGCCGTTAGATCTCCGTGAACTCGTATCACCATAGAATCTATGGTGCGGGAGCACCTCATATTCTCCTGTGCAAAAAACATAAGGTGCTCTCGCAGCTTGGATGCGATGGTGATACGAGCTTCGAGGTCATTTGATCTGAGATCCAATGCCATCTGAGCAGTCTTTGTGCTTGTAAGCAGTGGCCGAACTCTTTGGGGGCTTTTCTGCAAAAAAAACATTCGAACCACACAGGAGGTGTTGGGTCACAAATCCAACGGCTCCGAAGAGCTTGTATCACGAAAGCATATAAGGTGTGGTAGCACATGATATTCTTACATACAGGAGAATATGATGTCCTCCTTCATCTTAGATGCTACGGTGATACGAGCTTCGAGGTCGTTTGATCTGAGATCCAATGGCATCTGAGCAGTCTTTGTGCTTGTAAGCAGTGGCTGAACTCTTTGGGGGATTTTCTGCAAAAAACCATTCGAACCACCGAGGAGGTGTTGGGTCACAAATCCAACGGCTCCGAACAGCTTGTATCGCCAAAGCATCTAAGGTGTGGT
The DNA here is from genome assembly GCA_902687465.1 of Secale cereale. Classification (NCBI taxonomy): domain Eukaryota; kingdom Viridiplantae; phylum Streptophyta; class Magnoliopsida; order Poales; family Poaceae; genus Secale; species Secale cereale. The sequence goes on from LR738710.1 coordinate 583,463,734, forward strand.
AGCACATGATATTCTTACATACAGGAGAATATGATGTCCTCCTTCATCTTAGATGCTACGGTGATACGAGCTTCGAGGTCGTTGGATATGGGATCCAAGGGCATCTGAGTAGTTTTTGTACAAATTGTGTGCAATTCTCAAACTCATCAAGGTTTCATGTAAAAATATTAAGACATCATGTGAGCTGCTATATCTCAGATCTACAAGCTCCAAGCAACTCGTATCAGCATATCTAAGGTATGGGGGCACATGATACTCTCCCGGGGAGGAGGGGTGGGGGTGCACAACCAATCGATGGTTGGGAGGGTGGGGACAAATATAATCTAAACAACCCTAAATAGAGCTTCACAATTTTATCTAAGGTCGAGGGGGTGACCCCCGACAATATTTTAGAGTGTAGATTCACTCATTTTGCTCTGTATGTAGTCGCTTGTTGAAATCTCTAAAAGACTAATATTTAGGAAAAGAAGGAGTATTTTTGAATTCATGTCATACATGCATGGTTTGGAAAAATAGATGCACTATACTTATTGGATTGTTGTTGTGTTTGTGTGTGGGTGTCTCTTTGTGTGTGTGTGTGTGTGTGTGTGTGTGTGTGTGTGTGTGTGTGTGTGTGTGTGTGTGTATGTGTATGTGTGTGGTCATATGCTTGATACATACAAAGTTTTCTCACCTCCATATTGTTCATCTTTTAAATTTGAATTTGCATTGAAAAACTTACCAGGGTTACCATGAAATGTGAAATCCACGTTGAGATCACTATATCACAAACTCACTCTAATTCAACAATTCGTCATAAATCAATTACCACATTGAGATTAGTATTTGCAAGGAAAATATGGGCATTGTAATACACATAGATTCGTTCGGCAATTTAAAAGGTTCCTTTCGTATTCTCGAATGGTAGGACCCAACGGCGTACCAGCTAGACCTTGGCTTGTGTTGATCCTAAAAAGGTAAAAAAAACAGGCTCGTGTCCTTCTGGTGGCGTTCTTGGTACGCACATTAGGCAACCACAACCAGTCGAGCCTCCGCGTTTCGAGTCGAAATATCTGGCGGCCAGAATTCCAGCCCTAGGAAATTCCCTTCATGTCCCCGGTCCATAATGACTACCGATGAACAACGGAGGGATGCTTTAGTAACTAGACAACGTTACCTACCATGCCAAGCACGGTTCAATTCCCTCGGTCGCCGCTCGCCAAGGTCACCTGTCAACTGCATTGCCTAGTACTACTACTACTACTACTACTACTACACCAGGATGAGCACAAAATTGAGCCCGTTTGTTCGTGCCTAGTACTTGAGTTAATATATCAGGCAATGCACTGGTACGGAGGGATTATCCTTTTGCTCTGCATATATAACTTGTCTGGAGTCTAACTAAGCAAAATGTTTGACCAAATCCTTTCTTAAGAAATACAACAGGACAGATGTATGGCTTGAAAATTTATTGCATGATGCAGGTTATGATATTGTTTCGAATCCTGGATCTTAAATTTTAGAAATTCCAAAAGTGACCATAAATTCTTGAAACTGCGCATGGTCACATGATATGGCACAAATATTACTTCATATTTTCTTCAATTTGAGACAAGCTGCTTATGACAAGTTGCACAAATGAAGAGCCAAGGTATTTTGGAACAAAGACCTATCACGTTAAATGCGAACGCTTTTACTATTGAAACCGTGGGCGTTTACGTGCCACCACGAGTCCCGCTTCTCATCGGCAGGTGCCGTCCGAGCAAGCCTGTGAGTCGACGGGAGGCGTGCGAGCAGACCGTTGCGCCGGCTGATAGGGAGGCGTGCGAGCAGACCACTGCGCCGGCTCACCGGGAGGCGAGCCCTTTGACGAGGCTCCGCCGCCCACCTTCGTCCCAACTGCTCCCACTTTTAATGTAGCTGGCACCGCAGTTTAAAATGAACCCCGCACTACCCGGTATCGCTACAATCTTCTCTCTTCCTCTCCGATTCTCCTATCGTCTACCTCCAACCAGCCTGACCTAAACATACGCCATGCCGCATCACGATGGTCTGCCCTTAGTCTTCCAGTTTCCTGAGGAAGACACCCAGCCGGAGTCTCAAGAACATAAGGCGCTTTGGGACGAGCTTGAACTGGCCTTGCGGGAAGACGCCGCACCTGTCCTCGCTCCCGTTCCGGCTCTCGTCGCCCCGACTGTGCCAGCGCCCATCCCCGTGGCATTGATGGGCTGGGAGCCGCACATTGTTGCCGAGCTTGATGCCACGGGGTTCCACGAGGTCCCCGCCGACTTTCACGCGCCCATGCACCTGCCAGCGCATGCGCCTGTGCGTGCACTAACGTGCGCGCCTGTGCCGGTGCCCGTGCACACGAATGTCTCCGGCGCGCCATTGACAGCGCATGTCCCCGCGCAAGTGCTGGTGCCCCCCTCAGCAGCATGGATGGCCGCCGTCGACCGCTTCCTTGCACCAACGCCAGTCGCCTCCTTCCGCCAGTTGACTCACTCCGAAGTCCAGAACATTTTGCCCTTCCTTGAAGCTAGGCCAACGTCCAGGAGTACGCCAACAACGGCGCAAGGCGCCGCCGTCGCTGTCGGTCAGTGGCCCGACGAAACACAAAGCACGGCAGAGGAGCCGCTTCCCACCGCAAGACGCCGCCGCCGCCGCCGCGTAATCTAAATTTCCATGAAAATCATTCGGATTGCCATGCTTAAAATCCGAACGTTTATCATTTCCATTTATTTTAGATCGATCGTCGTATAATTTAAAGTTGGAGTCAAACTGAACGAAATCTATGGTTTGATCGATTGAATGTTCTGCTAGAGCCGTATCAAATTAAATATAAAACGTCATCAAGCCACATGTATTCCTTGTCATCCAACGACCTAGACTGCTTCAATGTCGAGCGCTCGCCATGTTTAGTGTGCAGTTAATTTCATGCCAAAAATAGTGCTAATCACATAATAACACGTAAATAATATCCTACTTAATATCCGCATGCACTTAATATACTTCCAAACTAACGTGCATTGCATGTACACACTGACTAGTGCTGCTAGCACGTGAAACTGGTGTCGTAACTTGTGAACGCGTCCAGATATGGTCAACGGCAACATCACCCGCCAGTTCTTCGTCTTTGCCCGTGCGTCTAAACGCAGAAGGGGAGGAGAGAGAGAGAGCACACATGGAACCCACCAGTAAGTCAAAGCGAATAGTACTAAAAATAATATTACATGTTATCAATTAAATGGGCTATGGTAATATAAAAACATTATGTGAACAAAGGGAGGTACAACAAACATTGTTGTTCTACGTATGTTGCCTATTGACGTGTGGCTTGAAGGCCCTGGTCGCATGTTCGATCCTCGTCCTTTATTTTTTAATTTGTATATGGGTCCAAATTTGTTACATGACATGTGGGCCCCTCGGTGTGTAGTTTGTAGCACTTTAATTTGTGGGTCGAAATGTGTTCCATTCCAAGTGGACTATCGGTGTGTAGTTTTGTAGCTTATTATTTATAATAATTAAATAGAACAACAGAGTTTTTTGCAATAATACCATGGTGCAACGCTGAAGGCGAGAAAGGACGTGCGAGAGAGCGATGACCGAGCCACAGGGAAATCAACTAGGGGAGTTGCGGGGGTTGCAACGGTGTTTCGAGTAGTTGTGGGCCGAATGCTACGAAAATATAATCTAAACCAACCGGAATAAATGCCTACACAAATTAATCCAAGGTTGGAGTGCCCCTCGCAATGTAAATAGCTCCGGCTTTGCGAGGGATGGAGAGGTAGCTTCAATGTGTGGAAGATACGGCATGAGAAACCGAGGTCAATCGAGAGACATATAGATAGAGAGACGAAGTGAGTGTGGTCCGACAATCATTGAACAAATATATATGGTTCGGAGAGATATTGTCCGATTGAGCTTTTGGCAAGCGTGAGGGCTGTAAGATAGAGCTTGAGAGATGATCCAGTCACAAACGTGTAGATATATTTTATGCGTGGGACGAAGCAAGGTCAATCGATCATATAGGGTCGTCGTGCGATCGAAAGAGTGAGACAGGTTGGAGAGAGTGACCTAGATAGACAATGTGCGTGAGAGAGTATACAATGTGAATAAGTCGAATTAGGCTCAAACATGGTGATATATCGTTTTTGTCCAAGAAAGAGCGAGGTCAATCGAGACAAACAAAGAGAGAGAGAGAGAGAGAGAGAGAGAGAGAGGGAAGAGAGAGAGCGTGGCCCGCCAAGAGGTTGAAAGAGTGAGGGCGGCTTCGATGGACTGACCTAGATAGACAATCTGCGTGAGAGAGTATAGAGTGTGTCGATCGAGGCCTGAACAAGGAGATATATCATTTGTGTGTGAAAGATACCGAGGTTAAACGAGACTCACATAAAGAGGGCGAGATTGAGCGAGTGTGGCCCGCCGTGCGGAAGAAAGAGTGAGACAGTCTCGAGGGAGTGACCTAGATAGACAACGTGCGTGCGTGCGCACGAGAGGTTGGAGGGCTAGATAGGCAATGCATGTATTTAGCGTGAGAGGGTGAGAGGGAGAGGGAGAGAGAGAGCTCGGCATTGGATGCAATGGCGGGTGTGTGAGGTAAATACATTTCGTAACAGGGTGGAAAAAGGGGGTTGTGTAGTTGAGAGAGTTAGAGATCGAAACATGGAGAGAAAGAATGGATGTGTGTTGGAAACCGATAGCTTCGTAAGGTGGTTAGGAGAGGAAGATTGACCGATACAGGAAGTATGTAGCGTGTGTGCGGGGGGGGGGGGGCTAAAAACAACATTTGAATGTAGATAGTACGAAACTTAATATTGATGTTTTAATTTGGTGTACATTGTAAGATTTGAACTGAGGACCATGCATATGGGTAATTATTTCGAATTCGTGCCATACCAGGTCTCGAAAAGTTGACATTAACTCGATTTGTTGTGCTTTTTTGTAGGTCATATGTTTGAATCCATCCAATAGTTTTCTCACTACCATGGTGTTCATCATATACATATGAATTTGTATTAAAAAAGTAGCATGGATAGAGTGAAATGTAAAATCCACGTTAGAATTGGAGATCGCTATGTGAGACACACTCTAATTCAAATAACCAATTATGTGACACACATTCTAATCCACGTTAGCGTGGATACCGTTTTGATTTTTTTTTCTTTCAAATAACTCCTCATTAATCAATTTATAGTATCTCGTTTCGAATGACTAATTATTGCAAGGAAAACACGGGCATGATGATACATACAAATTCGTTTGCAAACGAAAGAAGATTCGTTTGAATTCTCAAATGTAGGCGCACCAGGCTGACCAGGGTCGTGTCGCGGTGGTCGCGTGTGTCGGACTGACACTTAGCACCCAGCCACCCACGCCCCTCCCTCCCTCCCCCCTCCCCCCCCCCAAAGGACGACGACAAAATAAGTTCGGGCTTCCACGTTTTGGATTGAAATGTCTGGCGGCACCAATTCCAGCTCCGCAAAATCTCCCTTCTCCATCGTCCCCTTCCGCGCCCAGATTGCTCAAACCCCTAATTCTCCGCCAACCCAAGCAAAGTCTGAATCGCCCCTCGTCTCGTCACTTTCCCCACCTCTGTGTCGGACGACGATGATGAAGACGACGGTCGCGCTTCACCACCGCATCGGGGCTACCTCATCTACGCCCTCGTCCACCGCATCGGGTGGTCCACCGACAACGTCGGCCGCCGCAACCGACGTGCCTCACAGACACCAACTTCCACCGCATCAGGTGCGCTTTACCGACGCGTCTCCCAGCTCACCGGGGCTACTTCACCGAGCACATCATCGCACCTCAGCCCCCCAAGGCTGCTGGGGCTTCACCAACGGTCTCGTCCACCGCATCATAGCGCTCCGCTGCCACTCAAGATATGCATCTGTGCGCGGCCAGCCAACGCCAGCGCATCACCCTCAATATCTCTGAAGTGACCCGCACTCTAGCTAGGCGAGCATGCCCAAACGCCGGCCCAAACTAGGTATCCACACATCACTCCCTTGTGCATTGTTCCGACGATGTTTGGATATCCTTTCACTGCTCTCTTAGCTTACACGCCTATCCTACTCTGACGTTAACTCTTATTTCTTCTGGAGATATCATCTGAAACAAGAAACCATTTTTTAGCGAAGCATGACGGCGCTACGGGATCTGGTACACATCCTGCACACCCGTATAACCTTGTAAGTATCTGTCCTCCGGTACAACAACAAGGTTGATTCCTCTTATTTGATCAGCCATTCGCCGTGTCAAAAATGCAGAGGGGTGCACGGAGCACAAGGCCTGCACATCCAAGCAAGTGGTAACATGGACTTTTACATGGAACATCCCAAGCGCAAGCAGAGCTGCAGTGAGCCTGTACAACGAGCTAGCGTAAGTCCCTGCATTTCATTTAATTCGTACTGGCATTCGTGTATGATTGCTGTGCAGTGGCGGATCCACGAATTCAAGTTACCAGGGGCGAACATTTAACTTTAAAAATATGAAGGCACTTGCACTCCGGAAATCAACATAACTTGTTAAATGTGAAGCTACATGCACTTTGAAAACCAGCTAATGATCCAAAGTAGTTCAGATTATAAATACTAAATGATGCAAGCACCAAAAAACACAAAATGCAACATGGTGTATAAGGACTACAAACATGGTCTGTACCTGCTTGAATTATTCATTCTCTGGCTGAAAATATCGAAGTGTAATTGCACCTATAACCAGTGCGCGAGCTGCATATCAATATATCTATCCTGTACAAGTATGCCAATAGTTTCAAACAACAGATTAGAAAAGTATTTATGCTACGTTGTCAATATACGGGGACTTTCTGGTAGTTGGCCTCGACGTTTCCTCAAGCCATGAAAATGCACTATAATTTGCTTGTCATCAATGCCTGCAAATCTCTATGTCTCTCTCAACATAGCAGATCATCATTAGACACTAAATCCTTCAATGGGAGCTTGCAAAATGCTTGCATTAGATGCCTCATTAGACACTATATGTTCATCACCAGGAGCATGTAAAATGTTTGCATCAAATCCTTCATTACCAGTCTGTTCATTAGACACTTCAGGCTCAAGAACAACATGAGCTTGGATTTTTGCACCAAAAACTTGATTAGATTCACCAGATTCAGTCATTTCAGTATTGATTGGGGGAGTTATAAAATAAGTAGAAATTGGTTTCATTTTCTCATAGATTCCCTACATACAAGCCGTTTTACAACACCGTTAGGTTTCACTATTGGCCAGGAATTGAAGAGTTGAATTAGATATAATCAGGGATGTGATGTACCTGCTCGTTTCGCATGCTACTCTTAAAAGTTGTGACTGTCCATTTGCGCAAGCTCGATGCCATGCCTGTGCTGCCGTCGCTGCCTCCCATGCAGGCTACACCCAGGGTTGGATCTTCATCTTCTTGTCCTTCCGTTCGCTTGAAGCCCGGCGACCACCCTCCAACGAGGGCGCGAGGAAGTGTTGTGTCGGTCTGTCCAGCGGCAGCTAGGTTAGGAGCGAACCAGACTGGAGGCTGGAGCGGATGAATTGGAATTTTTCCTGTTGTCGATCCATATGGGAGGCGCTTGTTTGGGTCGCGAACCTGCTATAGGGCCTGCCTTGCACTTATGTTATTCGCCTATCCAAATTCAAATATTTTTCTTCATTTTTTACATTGCCTGCTTGTGCGTTGGGACGAACAAAACTAGCCTGGGCCAACCTGGACGACTCAAACTAGGTGCACATTTTTGAGCCACCCGAGGCGGCCGCCCATACCAGCCCTTATGGTGGTGTCGCCCATTTTTGCGTGTATGATAGGGGTAGTGAAAAATATTCCAGTGGCGCTTTGGTTTACCCATAGAATGGTTGAATTGCTTGTTTCTATGAACTGAGTTCGCCAATAATGTGAAGGATGTCAGTCTTTTCATCCTATTGTAGATTGCTTAGATCTCGATATGCCAAAAGTAATCGCCTGAAATATAAAGTAAAAGCCAGTGTGATGTGTGTGGTTACAACTAGTCTGACTACACGTCCTCATATAACATATCAAGGACGCACCATCTTACCAGATTAACCATTCGACTTACCAGTGCAGTGTGGGAAGAAAGAAGTATTGGGACTGTGTATCCAAGCAATTGATGCCATGGACTCCTTCGTACAACCTTGTAAGCGGAAAAGAAGTTGCAGTGTGCCTGTACAAAGAACTAGCATAAGTTCAGTTACCTGCTTCTCGGAATTTTAGTTAGCCACTTGTTGCAAAATTGTTCAATTACGTTGCTTGGCTTAATTTAGTTTGCTACTAATTACATAATGCCACAGCATGTTAATCCTATTATAGATTGCGCTATCTATGTGTTTGATACTTACTGTTAAGAATTACCTGTTTTCCTGACCTTAAATAGCTACTTGTTTGTTTAACTACTTTGTTGCTGCAACAACGGGTTACAATGATGTTAATAACTACTTTTTAGCATCGAATTGAAAATCTTTAATTCCTTGTTTGTTTAACTGGTTTGCTCCTATAACTCCTAGTTGAGATGTTTTGCTAACTTCAACTTTTCTGAATCCAATCGGAACTTTAATGGCAAAACAGGTTAGCCCAAGATCCAAGAGCGAGGTCCCAATGGACGTTGTATCATCCCACAACAGTGGCACCGTCCCAATCGTGCATTATGAATTGCCAACTGCGGATGCTCTAGAGGCTAAACTAGTGGTAGAAAGAGATTCTGCTTCTGCACTTAGATATGAAGTTGGCATGTTGAGGAAGTAAACAACACAATCAGTAGCAGTACTCAAGACAACCATTAAATATTTGGTGGATTTCAAAACGAAGCAAGCTGAGACTGGCCACATTGTTAAGGTCCTGAAGGAAAAAAGGAAATTAAATTCCCACTTGGTAAATCGTAGGTGAAATGTTCTTTCCATCGTTGAATAACCTTTGTGTTGTTTGTTCATGTAATCATTCGAACCATTTGTGTTAGAGATCATGTAATAATTTTTTTTGTTTGTAATTTTATTTGAGCACAAGTCTGTATTAATTGATAAGACTCGGAGACATTTCATTTTGATTGTTGTGCCAGACCTACAAATATGCCAATCGGGCTGAATGTGCATTCAATAATAATAGTAGTATAGATGGACCATAAGTGGCACGCATCAGAAATGGCCAAGATGTTGTAGTAGATTGGCTAAAAAAGGATGTTGTTGTAGCAAAGAAAAGTACAGCGGCCTGGCTTATGTATGTTAATTGATATTATTGATCCATATACTCTATAAGTGTTTATATGTCTGTTAGTTATGTACATTCTTGGTTGATTGACTCGGTATTTGAATCTTGATACACCGCTTGTGTACATATCTAAATGGGAGTACACATTATGCTGCGTGTGACATTTGAGTTGGACATGAAGTGTTCCAAATATTCGAATTCACCTTAAACTGGATTCTAGCTTCTGAATTTGAGTATCGGCATTTGTAAACCATATTCATATATGACAGCGGAATACATCTTTGTCGTCCTTTTGAAGATATATAAAAACACATAGAATGATTTATAAAGATTCGTATAGGAATACAAAATGGATTCGAATTTAGTTGCTAGGGTAAATGTGGATGCTTATTGTCCCGAAATTTGAAAGAAGCGGCAAAATGTCTGCTCCCACATCGGCTGCCCAAAGCCAAGTGTTTGGGAGATGGAAATTATTGTCTAACCATTACACAGACAATCCATCGGCCCGATTTCCACTGCTCTAAATAGGAATAGGATAGTAACTTCAATTAGACGTGACATGACCACCTCTGAGCCCATTACGACACGGTGGGCACCAAACATGGGCGGCAAAACACATTTGATTCAAGCTCGTCCGAAAGACCTCTATTTCTCCCTCCATTTCCCCATTCATACACGATGGGCGGCAAAACAAACTCGACTCGGCCGAAATCGATGTTGGCAAATATTTTCAATAGGGGCAGGTTTGTAACTTCACTCAGACGTGACACAACCGCCCTACCTGTCAGCCCCATTCATACACCGTGGGCGCCAACCATGGGCGCCAACCACCCTCTCCTCGCCCGAAATCGCTCTGGGCAAATATTGGCGAGATGCGAGATTCCCGTCGTATCCCCAACCGATGAGACGTCCAAATTTTAAACGGGAGCTAAGTTCGTAACTTTCCCATATTTTAGACAGGCGCGTCCCAAAAACATGTTTCCCCGTACCTCTCCCTCCATTTTCCCATTCATACAGCGTCCGCGCTAGAACACCATCCCCATACCAGCATCCGTCCGCCACCCCATCCATCGCCGCCGTCCTCCACCACATCCATCGCCGCCGTCCTTCACCACATCCATCGCCACCGTCCTCCATCATGCCGGCGCACCTACGAAGACCGCGTCATCCACTGCTAGAGATGGACGTTTCTCATCCACGGCGACGGACCAAGAGCCTTGCATCATGTCCTCTCGCTTCATCGACACCGTCGTCCTCTTTGTCGGGGCCGCTCACACGACCTTCTCTTCCACTGCAATAGGACTTATCCCCCGATGCACCCGTCTACTGTCGCAGATCTGCTTCAACGCCACCGACAGCCATCGCACCCCCGATGCCTACACGGTGCCGCAAGAGAGGTGGTACTTCATATCTCCTCAACTTTTTGATCTCAACCAGAAAATATATCTTAACTTGGTTACTCTACTTTCTTTTCAGCTCTTAGAATTTAGTTCTTAGTTTGAAGCAAGCAATGGTTGCTAAATACCATTTCTCTGGTTTCCCCCTTATATGATCACTATGCGATCAGAATACGTGCTTCGTGTCATAATAGCACTGCTCGACCCATCAAGCTAAACAAGCTTAGTTGTTCAAATACGAATCTGATATTATTAAAACAGATTTGTTTAATTGGTCAGCTAAATTTTCCTAAATTAGTTTTGAAAATGCATGTTCGCCGCTCGGGTGTGTATCTCTACATGGTGCCCACGGTGGGCCGCCCACCCTAGGATTTTGGGTCGTCCCAGGCCCCGATTCCCCTCTGTTCTGCTGTGCACTTCCAATCTCTACTCGCCCCCAGCCGCCTGCCTCACCGGCGACTTGCCGTCCCCGGACGGCATGACTCTAGGAGGAGACGCCGGACTAACAGGAGGTCAGGAGCCGCTCGCCCAACAGCGTCACCGCTGCCCGGGAGTGCCGTCGTGCCTACCTTCCTAGTCCGTTCAGGGCTCAGGCTTGCAGCACCCACTAAGCCAACCCGATTTATCCTGAGATAAGTCCTCAACACTCAGCAGCCATTCCTCATCACCCATTTTCTAATTAATTCATTACTCATTAGACAGGACTGTCATTAGGGTTTGTTGTGTGCTCAGTGCTACCTACACTTAATGGTTCAGATGTATTTCGGTAATATTTAGTACCTGTAAAGTTCACAGGGTTTTCAAAATTCCGGCCCTAGGAACATACACTAGCCATTTTGGATTGTTGGTCGTAGTGACATTTACCCAGATTACTACTGCAAGCCAGGTTTCTTGATAATTTTACTTGTCTTTCTTACTCATTCGATATAATATCCAATTATTCACGTCGATTAGTTGCAAACAATAAGTGCTAGACTAACTTCTTGATTCAGATTTTGGACGGTCTCTTACTGCAGTTACAATTCTACATACTTGTCCTAGTAAGCTCACAAGTAAATGATTGATTCACTACATCTATGATTGCCTTGTCATATTTGTTGTCAATATTCTTTTAGGGTGGACCACCCGGTTTCCAAATACTGCAACCCTAGACATGAGTGAATAGTATTTCTCTATGTGATCTCTTCCATCATGTGTGGGCAACGAACACTGCATTATATAGAAAGAAAGTGTCATTTCCAGCTTTTACATAGGCTTCGATCTTTTACATGGAATACAATCTTCCTACTTGCTTTGTGTCACACTACCAACACTCCACCCTTGAAACTAAACATTATGCCACTCATAATTCCTTAGTTTATTTGTTCAAATACGAATTTCATATGATTCTAATGTTCCTACTTCAGTTTTGAAATGTGTGTCTGCCTGTTATAAAGACATAAGGGGTTTGTATTTCCGTGTGTGGTCTAGTCAGCACGGTTGGGGGGTGAACTTTCCATGTGCAGGGGTTTATAGGGAGACACTCTTCGAGTTGAATCCCTAATGTATTGCATAGATAATCTGACTACTTTTCATGTTTTCATGAATCTCAGATTCTGAACAGCATCATAATGATTATGAGCTTGCGTGCATGAAAAGAATAAAGCAGAACAATGCCATGGCTGTCAAACTTGGCATTAAGGGACTGAAATCACGTCTGGATGCAATGCAATGCAAGCGCTCTCCACCTACAGATTCATGCTCAGAATATGATCCTAACAGTGATTCTGAGCTAGAGGGAGACCTAAGTCAATGTAGCTCCCTAGTGGAGGAGTCAGAGGAAGATGCCCTATCTTATTCACCCATCAAGGTGCCTGCTCTAACTTTCCGAGGTTATATTTGTCGCACATATCTTGCAACTGATGCTTTGCTTTGGTTCTACTTTGTTGAACTGCCATTAGCTTAGTTTACACATCGTGTATGTGAATACGCCCTACCTATCCTTTTTCAGTACATATTCCATATGTCATCATACCATATTTATCCATTCAAATGTTGTTCTTGTGTATCAGACGTTCAAAAGGAAGAGGACGGTTGCTGATCGTGGAGGAGCACAAGCAAAGTATTTGGAAAAGGTAGTGGCACCTGATAAATCAAATAGCCCATTAGGTGTAGTTGCAATATCACCTGACCCACAAAACACCCCAACTCTTGCAGACTCTAGCCCTACTACACTGGTCATTTCTGATGCCCCAACTCAGCAGACCCCAACTGCAGCAAACATTATGATTATGCCAGTTGACATAGCACCAGATCTACGACGCAAAACCCCCATTCCATCAAAGAGTACACCAAATCCAGTTGCCAAATCTCTTTTCGAACCAGAGAGAGCCCCAATTGCAGCAAATAGGACCCCTGTTCCATTTCTACCCAGTTTAGAAGACAAATCTTATATTGTTGTCAGGAACTTTGTGCGTATCTTTCCTTCATGGAAAGATTATACTGCATACATAGAACAATTTCCAGTCTTCTTCTGTAACTTACGCGTAAGTAATGTACTAATGTTATTCATGGTCATTGCTGCATATGTTTCTGCTGATAGAAGACACAAGATTTCATTCTTTTAAATAGGCGAGGACCAAACTGGATTGTAAAGATGAGCAATGGTTAGTTGCGCTTTTCAAGCGCTCATTGACGAAGTATCGTTCCTACCTAAGGCAAGCGCACTTTGATGGCAAGCCTCTAAATGAAATTTTTGTAAAGTCTCCAGTGCTACATTTATCTGATGATGACTGGAATAATCTTGTTACACATTGGTCTTGGTTGCAGCGTAAGGTACTATCTATGATATCACATCACAATTTGAACTATATTTTTGCATTTGCCTTAACGTCTCACTTGTACAAAAAATGTTAGCAGAAGAACATTCATTCTCAAGGGACCACAGAATCTCGCAACTATACTGCACATTGCGTTGCTCTTGTGAGTACCTCTTGCCCTGTATGACCATACTTACTTTTATAGCAGTTTGATTATGTAGCATCATTGCACATGTTAGGCTCATTATCGTCCATTTGGCGGACATTATAAGATCCGTATGGACTCTTACATAAATTTAGAATCAACCCAATGCTTTTGAAGAGGTTTAGCTCTACAGTCCTCTTGTAAGGACTGAACGTCGTCTATCACTATACTTACATTAACAGCTACTCCCTCTGTCCCATAATATAAGAACGTTTGTACAATACACCAGTGTTCAAAACACTCTTGTATTATGGGAAGAGGCATTGGTTCATTGTGTAGCATTCTGCATCTTATCTCCCTCGCCCACCATTTACTAAAAAAGATCAGATCTATATTTAATCTTACCAAAAAGTAGAATACACAGACAACGCTAGTGCAGAAGTGTAGCCCATTGCTCTTGTCAGTACATTTTGTCCTGTAATGCTTGTACTTCCAGGGATTGGTAGTTGATTATGTAGCATCAATCTGCATCTTATCTTCATTATCCTCTATCCCTTCCAGTAGTATCATATCTATAATTACTCTCTACAAAATGTAGAGTACAGGCAATGCTTACGAAGAAGATTATGTGCTGAAATTCTTGAGTTATCCTTCCCTTGACATGGAGAAGGGCATTATAAAGCCGGTGTTAACTGTTAATGTAAGTCAGTCCTTCTAAAGCCTTTATCCTCAACTGCTGTTTAATTTGCTCATACTCCCTATCGTTTGCTGCTGTTTAGTTTGCTGTTTCTACCAAAATGCATGTTCGCAAGAACCGTAAGTTCTAAGTTTTACTTGTAAAACCAAATTCCTTATTCATACCATGCACATTACTCAATACTCCCTTATATGTATGCTTGTTATTGTGGGTCTATAATCCAGTGTGTGGTGAAGCAGCCCACGTTTGCACCTTGTCATCTCCTGTTTTATCTTACTGATGTGGCTGATGATATGAACAACATGCCATGCACATTAACCAAAATAGATACAATGATTTTCTTTGCCCTTCATCTATGCTTGTTATGTTGACATGGTAATCCAGTAGTGTGGTGAAGCTCCCCGCATTATGAACAATGCCAAATTATGCTATTGATATTTTGAACTTACTCTTTATTTTCTAATTTGAAATTGGATGGAATTGACAGCACAGTTATCATCTTTGTTTTTACACGTGCAAAACCTGTCATCTCTCTGCTTTGTTTCAGGGTGATATGCGTGATGGCATGCACAAGTCTGCTGAAGGTTGTGAGACAAACCCAACACATATTGCAGCAAAGAAGGCAAAACATCTTGAAGATAGCGAGACAACCCCAAAGTCTTGTTTTGATGCAGTGTTCAAGTTACTTGAGACTAGCAGTCAGACAAGCTCACATACTTCGTTGTCTGAATCAGTTCGACTTCTTCAGTCCCAAGTTCTAGCAGAAAGGCATTCTGCAACTCAACTTCGACTTGAAGTCCTATCTCTAAGAAAGATTGCGGAGAACACCAATGAGAATCTCATCGCTAAACAGATACACCTGGAAGCTATGACCGACATGCTAGGCCGGTCTCACAGCCTTGCTTAGCAGCTTGCGCAGCAGTTCCTGCGCAAGGCTAACCTTTCTTGAACTGTCTTGGAAGTGGTCTCGGTTCAATATTATTTTGTTACCCTGCAATGGTGCCCAGTTTTTGTAATCTGCCTCTTCGTTGCGCGTTATGATGACTAGTGGCGAACTTCGATGCCCAGTGGATGTAATATACCATAAATCCTTTATTGTATAGTGTACGTTTGTTCTTAATTCTTAGTAGTTACTGCCATCATTCGCTATCTGAAAAAAATTCAGATGTAGTCGATCGGGCTGAAACATTTGCCTCTAACGGGCCTGGTGTTTAGCGGGCCACTATTGGGTCGGCATGCATCTTTCTTGGGCCCGAATCATTGGGGCCTTCACACTTTGCGCGAGGCCCACAACTTACACCAGCCTATATTATAGTTGGGCCTTTTGTGGCCCCAGCGCTTAGTTTGGCCCAGGTAGCGTTGGGCCATTAACAGGCTGAATATAGTACTGGCCGGTTACGGCCCAGATGAAACCATGGGCCTTTAGCAGGCCGAAATGCATATTGGGCCTCAATTTTCACTAGTCATCGACGGGCCTTCAACAGGCTGAAATGTAGACGGGGCCTTTTTGGGCCCAGTTATATCACGGGCAGTTAACAGGCCGAAACATATCTCGGGCCTTAGTTGGCCCACTCATATCATGGGCCTTTAAGAGGCCCAAAGTCACGTTGGGCTTAACTGTTGCCACCTTTATCACGGGCCGTTAGTGGGCTCGATGTCCTGTCGGACCATCTATGGCCCATGGGCAGCACGGGCCATTCCCACGCCGAAAGTCACACCGGGCTGAAATGGGCCCATGTCTACATCGGGCCTCTAGCAGGCTGAAAGTCACTGGGCTGTAATTGGGCCCAAATATTCGGCGAACAATTAGCAGGACAGATTTGACTTCGGGCCGTAAATGGGCCCAAATATTCGACGAACAATTAACGGGCCAGATCTGGCTTCGGGCCGTAAATGGGCCTTTATTAAGCAGGTTGTTATTGGGCTGGCCCACTAATACCTAAGTAAGTACTACGGGCCTTTGACTGGGCCGGCCTTTTTAACCTATATGGGCCTCTGTTGGGTCGTGCCACGTGTCAACGTATCATAGGCCAAAAGACGTCATGGGCCATACATGGGCTGGAAGTTAAAACGGGCTGGAATTATATTGGACGGCCCAGATGACGCTACTGGGCCTAATTCGGATAGGCCGTAAACGGGCCCTGGGTTGGCGGGTTGTAAATGGCCTATATGCGAACATGTCGTTAACGGGCTTGCCGTGGGCCGGCCCGCCACCTTTTGACCAAGTCAAACGGGCCGGCCTTTTCACAAGAATGGGCCTCTATTGGGCCGTGCCACGTGTCGATGTATCATAGGCGCTTTGTGTCCAATGAGTGGATGACATCTGTCCCAACGGTGAGCCGACACGTGTTTCCCCCAGCCAATGATGATTTTACACATGGAAAATCCCCATTGGTCGGGACTGTTAACGGGTTATCGGATCCAAAACGGGACCCGATAGCTTAATGGCATTCCGTTACTGTAGATGCCACGTGTCGGTCACCCTTGACGAAAGCACTTCTGTAACGCGTGATTTATCGTCATGGAAGTGTACACTTCCGTGATGATAATTTTGGTAATGTCATGGAACAGTTCTACGACAGCACAGGTATTACTATCTTGATTCTGTCATAAAATCGTCATGGATGTACATGCATGACAGAAAACATGACCTACTATGAAAAACATGTATCATCAAGGAAGTGTATTTTTTTGTAGTGTACACGCAAAATAATGATTCCTCCACCTGACAGCAAGGGACCCATTGGAAGGGCCGCCGTATTTTGCGGAAAAAAACGTTTCCCCCTCATAGCTGGGACCCATCAGCTACATCTTCGCATGCAAGGAAGTGCGTCCATATTAAGGGCAAAAAAATGATTCTTCCCTCTGACAGTTGGGACCCACCAGATATATCTTCGCATGCAAGGAAGTGCCTCTTTATCCTCCCTGAGAGTTGGGACCCACCAGGTCGAACCGTACGTATGGTTGTCTGTCTGATCGCGAACATGTACGTACATACTGGTCGATCGGTATCTCTGCAACGTGAACCATGGCCGGGCAAGCAGTGGCACGTGTAGTCCCCGACGTAGCAGTTCCGGCAGTCCAGTATAAACCGTACGTACAACCAGATGCCAAAAAATACGACACGTACGTACATGCGGGCGGGTTCTCGAACGCCAACTCGCGCATACGTACGGCCACTGCTCGTGTACATGGAGAGGCAATAGACGGCAGCAACGGCGTCATGTTCATTGGCAACCAACCGTCTGGCTCGGAACGGAGAAAATGCGTCATGTTCATCCGGAGGCAACAGAATGTGTCATGTTCATCGGAAGCCAAGCAACCAGGACGGAATAGGCGAAACGGGGCCTGGCGTACCACAAAACAGAGGAAACGGCCTTTTGTTCGACCGGCTACGGCCGAAACGGGGTCCTATTCATCAGGAGGGTTCTCGCGTACCGCAAAATGGAGGAAACAGACTTATGTTCGAGCTCCTACGGTCAAAACGGGGTCCTGTTGATCGGGAGGGGTCTGGCGTTCCGCAAAACGGAGGAAACAGACTTCTCTTCGACTGGCTACGGTCGAAACAGGGGTCTAGTTCATCGGGAGGGGTGTGGCGTACCACAAAACGGGACTCCACGGGCTACTATTCACCCATTGTCGACTTCCTCCAGTCTCCACCTGCATTGTTCATCCACCGCATCTTCCTCCTGCCTCCACCAACTACTGTACATCCAGCCCTCCACCGGCTACTGTTCAACTAGCCCTCCACGGGGTCCTGTTCATCCACCCCCCAGCTTGGCTGTGGCGGCCTCCTCTCGGGGTCATGTTCATCTAGTGGCAACCGCCTAGTACCATGGGGTCATGTTCATCCAACCCCCATCGGGAACTATTCATCCAACCCCAACCACGTACGTCTTGACTCGTTCAACCAACCACATGTTCAATCGGCTTCAATACGCAGCAGCAGTGATCGATCGGGTTCAGTTAGCAGCGAAGGAGTTGGTCGGATTCAGTTAGCAGCGAAGGGATCGATCGCTCGGGTTCAGTAACGTAGCTAGTGCAATCGCTCACGTTCAGTAAGTGAACGCCTTGCTTGGGTTTAGTTAGAGCCCAACGCCTAGCACATACATGCGACGTGTAAGAGAGAAACACGGAAACCTCCATGCATCACTCTGCCCCGCCCACCCACCATGACCGGGAACTCACCAAAATTTTCCTCGCCCTCGCTTCTACCACAAATTTTTCCGTCATGGACGGCCCAAAGAATGTCATGCAGGTGCGTCTCTGGCCCTTCTAGGATGAAAAGCCCATTTTCTGTCATGATTTTTTGTCATAGAAGTAGGATCCCACCACATATATGATGATACTGGGTTTTGTCACAATTATCGTCATAGAAGTGTCATAAGCATGACAGGAAAAAATCGTTCGGGCCAAAATGTCAACGATGTGTCTTTTTTTGTAGTGTCCTAGAATGACAAAAGATCTTCTAGTCGTGATCGCAATTGCTACAATTGTGGAAGACCCAGAAACTGTTCCAATGAGTGTACGACTCCCTACAAGAGAAGAGAAGATTCACCCAAAAGGAGAAGTAAAAGTGACGAATCACCTCATAGAGAGAGAAGGAGTAGAGATGTTCGCTATGTACGAAGATCCTCTCGAAGAAGCAAGGATTTGGAAAGGTCATCCAAGAGCTACACAAGACGAAGACATCAAGCTCACATTGGTGAATGGATTTCCGGTTCCGATTCCAACACTCACTCTGAGAGAAGCTACCACTCCGACTCCGACTGTGGTCAATATGAAGGTGTTGTTGGAATTTCTCTAGTGTCAGTCAACTCCTACGACATATTTGACTCACCAAATGAAGGAATTGGAAGATGCTTCATGGCTAAAGGCCCCAAGGTATCACACGCCGAGTATCTTGATTTCAACAGTGACGAAGATGATTTGCTAGGTCATGATGAGTTACTGGTTGACAAAGCTAATGATAAAAACTATGATGAACTTGCTAGTAATCATGATAGTCAAGATTAAACTAATGACAATGATAAGAAGGAGAATGAGCGTCTAACTAAAGAATTAAACACTCTTCAGTTAGCTCATCAAACAACTCTAGAGGATCATAGAGAGCTCCTAAGAACTCATGAGAAGCTACGCTTTGAGAAGCTAAATTTAGAGCAAGAACATGGGTTCCTAAAAGCTATCAATGATGAACTTCGAAAGAAGATTTCTTCTTACATTGCCAAACGTCTCCTCTTGTCTACTTATATGCCACAAGTAAAATCTAGTAACAAGAGCAAGAAAGATTCTTCTTATAGTAGTAACAATAACCATGCTAAATCCAATATTGTTGCTGCTAGTAATTCTCTTGATTCCACTAACGATTATCTTAGCCAAGTTACACTTGAGCAAGAAAATAGCTTATTGAAGGAAATTATAAAGAAAGGTGTGCACAAAACCCTTGCCGGGAGTAAGCAATTTGAGGAAATTGTACGCAAGTGAGGAAGGCACCGGAAGAATCAAGGTGTTGGTTTTGAACAAAAGTTCAATGCGAATGGACTTGAATGGGAAGAAGATCAACACCCCAAGACCAAGTTTGTTCCTCAACAAGAGAAGTACGACCCCACTTATTTTGAGGGAACACAAGCTCAAGATGATCTTCCTCCACAAGACCACAAGCTAAAAGGCAAAGACAAGATTCAAGAAGAGATTGACTCATTTTAAGAAGCTCCTAAGGCCATGGTCAAGTGGGTTCCCAAGACTAATTCAAGCTCTATGTCTTCAAGTTCAACTACGATTCCAAGGATTCCCATCAAGTTGATGTGGATCCCAAAGAAGAAGAACTAGAGTGTTCTTGAGGGTGACTCCGCCAACATACTTCACTCATATTCATACAAGGACTTATGCAATCAACTTTCATATCTTGCATCAAGTTCATGGAGTCACAAACCCTCTTGTTGGTAAGACAAGGGACCAGGTAACCAAATGCTTTCATGGACATCATCATATGTGCAAGTCACTCTATGTCTATGGTTATCCTTCTATGTTCCTTGTGGGACTAACCCATGTAGGTATTGAAAGTGCAACACTCCAAAGGATTTCTCCAAATGATCTACATCAACTTTGAGCATCTATGTCTTCACTATCTACATGAAGTCATCATCGACAAAACCCAAGGTTAGTTCATCCCTCTTAGGGGGGATATCACATCTAGGGGGAGATTTACTCTAAGAAGATGAGCTAAAGAAACTCTAATGGTGCGAACATATTAATGCTTTACGTAAAAGTGGTAACCCCACTTGTTCTTAAATGATGAGTATGACCTATGATCAAATGTTCTCATTTGACTCCCAAGTCAATATACTCATATATAGATGACCTAGTTATGGCCAATTGCTTGATAGATACTAGAATTGTTTGTGTATGCTTTGACACATGATTTATTTGCTATCTTATTGTGTGAGCATGTTGGTTGCATATTTTCTTCATTCGAGGACATCCATTTGTTGTTTCGATTTTTTGGTTTTCATTATCCAAGTGGATGTACAAGAATGCCTAAGAACTTTTTCTAGCTATCTATGTTTTTCTTGTCTCAAATTTTGTTCATGCTACATCACAAAATTTGAACAAGTCTTTTCGGACCCTCCGGGTGAGGAGCACTCGGAGTCACCGATCTGACAAGGGATGATTTACAAAACCTCCTTGTGCATTTTGGTTTAACTAACTCACTCATGTTCGGTCCCACCGAAATCACGAGACTGATCTAGGTTTTTTATCTCGGTGATACCGATTAGAATGACTTGGTTCCACCGAGTATCACTAACTGCACGCAGTTTTGCATCTCGGCGCCACCGAACCATTCCACTCGGTGCCACTGAGAGCGATTGGGTATATATACCATGCGTACCCGTACGGTTGAAAAATCCTTCAAACCACACGAGCATGCGCCCCAGTGCTTCCGCCCCCTTGGTCTCCGGATCGTCACCGTATTTTCCTTTGCATATCTGCCACAGGTCTCCGTCACCGTCAACGGATTCTCCTCCGCCGTTGTCGCTACAACGAATCATCACCAAGTTAGAGTACGGTTCGACCCTTTGTAATGTTCTCCCTATCAGATTCCATTCAAAAAGATAATGCCTGGTTTCTTGCAATGATTGAGAACTTTCTATCCACAAGAAAAATTCCTTAGAATAGATTCGATGAAAAAAATTGGGTTTAGGTTTCCGCTAAATTCATCTCAAACCGACCAAAAAAAAAATTCGGTCCCACCGGTTGGCTCTGGCCATTGCACAAGTACAACTCAGTCTGACCAAAACATAATGATCGGTGAGACCGAAAGTAAATTCTCAGTGAAACCCTAGCATCTCAGAGCCATCGATAACCACAACTTGGTCTGACTGAATCGTGTGTTTAGACACTATATGTGCTTCGGTGTCAATGAGATGATCCACTCGGTAGAATTATGTGAAAAGCTAAATCTAATGTTTTGGTTAAAATTTTTGCAGAACAAGCTGCATTTTGTGATGCTCATCTACTCTATACATACCCATCTATTCATAGGGTCAGATTTGCAAGATGTCAGATGCAAGTGATAGTTAGAACAGGTCTAATCATGAGGTTGATCTAAGTGAGGGCGCAAGCCCTAATGAAAGCTATTATGAGAGTAACAAACGCACTCCAAGCAATTTGCCAAAAGCTGCTACTAGGACAAAGAAGAAGAGAACCTCAGATAGTGAGGATGAGGATTCTGTTGCAGATGAGGCCACCTCCAAGAAGAATGTTGTCTCAAAGGAATATATGGTTGCTGCCTCTTCCAAGCCAAAGCAGAAGAAGAGGGTTCCTACATAAAACCCTAGAAAAGCTTCAGTTGTCCAAGAAACTATGGAGTTCATAGTTGAGTGTTCAAGTGATGAAGAAGTTGTTGGTAAGAGAAAAAAGAGAGCTAGGAAGACCACTGCCACAGTGCTTGGCAAGCCTTCCACAAGGGAAGATGAAGAAGAGGAGGAAGAGCTGATACGTCTCCAATGTATCTATACTTTTTTATTGTTCCATGTTGTTATATTATAATTCTTGGATGTTTTACAATCATTTTATAGTCATTTTATATCACTTTCTGGTACTAACCTATTGACATAGACCCAAGTGCCAGATGTTGTTTTCTACATGTTTTTTACATCGCATGAAATCAACATCAAATGGAGTCAAAACACCATGAAACTTTTTGGAGATTTTTTGTGGGCCAGATGACACCTAATGGGCCAGAGCTGCACCTGGGGGTGCCCTGAGGGGGCACAACCCACCAGGGCACGCCAGGCACCCCTGGCACGCCCAGGTGGATTGTGCCCACCTCGGTGGCCTCCCGCACCACCTATTTGCTCTATGAATACTCAGATATTCCAGAAACCCTAGGGGAGTCGGCGAAATTCAATTCAAGCCACCCCAAAGTCTAGAACCACCAGATCCAATCTAGACACCATCACGGAGGGGCTCACCATCTCCATTGGTGCCTCTCCGATGATCTGCGAGTAGTTCCTTGTAGACCTACGGGTCCGTAATTAGTAGCTAGAGGGCTTCCTCTCTCTCTTTTGATTATCAATACAATGGTCTCGTGGAGATCCATATGACGTAACTCTTTTGCGGTGTGTTTGTTGGGATCCGATGAACTTTGAGTTCATGATCAGATCTATCTTTTTATATCCATGAAAGTTATTTGAGTCTTCTTTGATCTCTTATATGCATGATTTCTTATAGTCTCTTATTTCTTCTCTGATATTGGGGTTTTGTTTGGCCAACTTGATCTATTTATCTTGCAATGGGAGGAGGTGCTTTGTAGTGGGTTCGATCTTACGGTGCTTGATCCTAGTGATAGAAAGGGAACCGACACGTAAGTATCGTTGCTACTAAGGATAAAACGATGGGGTCTATTTCTACATAAATAGATCTTGTCTACATCATGCCATCGTTCTGATTGCATTACTCTGTTTCTCCATGAACTTAATACACTAGATGCATGCTGGATAGCGGTCGATGTTTGGAGTAATAGTAGTAGATGCAGGCAGGAGTCAGTCTACTAATCTTGGACGTGATGCATATATAATGATCATTGTCTGAATATCGTCATGATTATTTGAAGTTCTATCAATTGCCTAATAGTACTTGTTTTCCCACCGTTTGCTATTTTCCCGAGATAAGCCATTAGTGAAATATATGGCCCTCGGTTCTCTTTCTCATATTATTTGCCTTTGCGATTTATTTTCCTTTGCTTTTATTTTCAGATCTATTAAACCAAAAACCCAAATATACCTTGATGCAATTTATCTTATTTGGCGTTCAAACTATCAATATTTACAACTCTATCACGTCTGGCACCCAAAAGGGATTGACAACCCCTTTCACATGCCGGGTTGCGAGTATTTGTTATTTGTGTGCAGGTGTTGCTTACGTTGTGTTGCTTGGTTCTCCTACTGGTTCGACAACCTTAGTCTCATCACTGAGGGAAATACCTACCGCAGCTATACTGCATCATCCCTTCCTCTTTGGGGAAATACCGACGTAGTTCTAGGAGACATCAAAACGAATTTCTAGCGCCGTTGTCGGGGAGGATCACGTCAAGATAGTCTCTCATCAACGTGCCAATTTTTGGCGCCGTTGCTGGGGAGCACCTTCAACATATACCAGGTTCCTAATCACAAATCTCATCTCCTCGCAATTTACATTATTTATCATTTGCCTCTCGTTTTCATCTCCCCCACTTCATAAACATTTGTCGTTTTATTCGTCCTCTTTTTTGTTCGCCGTTTTCTTGCCGGGTCTATTTGATTTCTTGTCATCATGGCTAGTCCTCCCCTCATCATTTGTACCCCCGAGAATGAAGTTTTCAACTTTAAGCAAAGAGGATGAGAAAGCCTAAAAGACGTTGTACATGATTTACAATGCTAATAATAGATCTATTCACAAGCAATCCACTATTGTTCTTGTTCGAAATTTTTATGTGGGAATCACTACTTGGTTTAGATTTGTTCTTGATACCATTACCGGAGGAAATTTCTTAAGTTGTCCCCCTCTTGAAGCCTTGAATGCTATGGGAAGTTCAATGGGATCTCCTCTTATTTTCATTAATGCAACAACTTTGACTCTTAAGCATGTTATGAAAAGATTAGATACTATTGAAAAGGGGATGCTTACAAAAGAACATATTTAAAATTTAGACAAAAATTGCATGATCTTGCTAATAAATTTGTATCTAAGGCAGGTGAGGTTTTTAAGTTGCTAAAAGAGAAGGAACTCGTAGTCAATGAAAGAATATAGGAAAGACCTTCTCGGATTGATAAATTGGAAGAAATTCTTAGTAACTTGGGTATCACCTTTTCTTTCATCAACACTATTGAGAAAACTCCCGTAAAAGGTCGTAAGAATAAATGGTCTTCTTCTAGTAATAACAAAGGGGATCTTAAAATGATTAGCATTCACCCCAAATTTTTTTTTTGAAATAATAGAAAAACCTCTCTACAATAGCAAATTCGTTGATCTTGTTCGTAGAAGTATCTCTGTCGAAAAATTATATGCTAAGTATTTAAAGAAATGTATGATTAAGGAATTGGAAAACAAGGATGACAACACTTAGATCTTGGTATCATACCTAGCTAAGGGCGTAAAATGATAGCGCTTGATGGGAGGCAACCCAACTTGTATCTTTTTGCTTTTTGATTTCCTTGTTGTTTTCAATAAAAATACCCTTTAATACCTCTGGTTAGATGTGTTTTGTGGTTTGAATAAAGGTTTGTGCCAAGCAAAGCCTTAGGATCATGTCGGGTGTTAGTTGATTTGATCTTGCTAAAAAACAGAAACTTTTGCGCTCGCGAGAAAAATTCTCATTTTTAACAGAAGAGTAATTGTTGGTTGATTATTTTTGCAGAAGATTTATATACAAATTTCCCATGTGGCCCTATTTGTTTCAAGATTTTTAGAGTTACAGAAGTATTCTAAACTTCCTGATTACTAGAGATTGTTCTCTTTTTGACAGATTCTATTTTTATTGTGTTATGTGCTTGTTTTGATGATTCTATGGTTTTATTTGACGAGTTTTTGCCATAGAAAAGTTGGAATACATTAGAAATAATACAAATATAAAATATGAATTGGTTTCCTACATCACTTATAGTAGTGATTTGTTTTCTTATACTAACGGATCTCACAAACGTTTTGTTGAGTTTTGTGTGATTGAAGTTTTATAGTTTTGGGTTATCTTACGATGGATGAAGGAATAAGGAGTAAGAAGAGTCTAAGCTTGGGGATGCCCCGGCATCCCAAGCTATTATCTAAAATAGAAGCAATCAACTAACCTTGGCGATGCCCCCGAGTGGCATCCCCTCTTTCTTCTAACGACCATCCATATTTTACTAGAAACTATATTTTTATTCGTCACATGATATGTATTTTGCTTGGAGCGTCTTGTGTGATATGATTCTTTGCTTGCTTTGTTTTGATTTTTAAGTTATCAATCCTTGCTGTACACACCTATTAGAGAGAGCCAAAATTATGCCATGACTTGTTAGAATAGCTCTCTATGCTTCACTTAATTTTTTTTATGAGCTATGGATTTGCTCTAGTGCGTCACTTATATCTTTTTGAGCATGGTGTGCTTTAGTATTTTTTAAGAAATACTCTATTGCTTCACTTAGATTTATTTGAGAGTTAGTAAATGTTTAATAAATTCTCTCTTGCTTCACTTCAATTATTTTGAGAGAAAGAAAAAAAGTGTGCTCATGATCTTCACTTATATTTGTTTGAGCTTATCAAAAGCAACACATGAAAATTAGTTCCAAAGTGATAGATATCTAAGAAGGATATAATAAAAACTTTCATGAAGATCATTGGACAAAATAAACTTGATTCCTTGTAATGGTTTTGAGACATGATGATATGATATGTGAGTCATGTTAATGAGTAATTATGCTTCAGTAAGAATATTAGTGTTAAAGTTTGTGACTCCTTATGCAAGCACGAAAGTCAGTAATCATGCAATGAAATTACATCCTACTTGTGGTGCATTATTCGGTGTTATTTATACTCAATGCTCGCTTACGATACTATTCATTTCATGGTTGGTTGCTTCCTAGTCTTTTGCTAGCCTTTATTTTGCACTAAGTATGATTACTACTTGTGCATCCAAAATCATTTATCCCGGTTTTGCCACATGAGTCCACCATACCTACCTATATGCGGTATTCCCTTGCCTCTCTAAGCAAATTTGTATGTGCCATCTCTAATTTTCAAAATAAAGTTCCCTTTTGTGTGCTAGTACCACTCGCGAGGCGGTGAGGGGTGGCCAATATTTTCCATGCTAGATGTGTTATTCTCACGATGAGTGTTTATTCACTTGACATTGCACGAGAGTAAGGCAAAGGTATTAGGGATGCCCAATCCTAAAATGAAAAACAAATTTACTTTGTGTTGTAAAATAATAAATTCCTTGGAAAGTGTTGGTATGGAAGGCAACCATGGATTCGGCTATCCATGGCTTGTGAAAGTTTGGTGGGAATGAATAAACTTTATTTTATGTTTGGGAACCGCCTATGATATATCTAGCATGGAAAGTGTTGGGAACCTTGAGTCATTTTCATTGGTGGGAAAAGTATACCTCCCAACATAATTTTATCTCTCAATTTAAGCTTTGAGCTTTGGAACCTCTACAAATCCCTACTTCCCTCTGCGAAGGGCCTTTGTTTTACTTATGTACTTTTTATTTTTGAATTTGAGTCCCCATCTTCTCTTATAAAGCACCAACTAGGAAACACTATGATCGTACTTGAGCATTGGGTGTAACTAATATGCGAGTGTGTTTCATGAATGGGTCAATGGTTAAGCATGATGGGCTAGGGATAACTTATTTTAGCATTGATATTTTGAAACAGATGGTTGCTTGTTGATATGCTTGAGTATTTAAATCCCATGTCAAAACTAGACTATTGCTTTGAACCATATAAAAGTCCAAATGTCCATGCTATAAACAAAAGAATATGTTATGACATGATAGGCAGCATTCCACATCAAAAATTCTGTTTTTATCATTTACCTACTCGAGGACGAGCAGGAATTAAGCTTGGGGCTGCTGATACATCTCCAACCTATCTATAATTTTTTATTGTTCCATGTTGTTATGTTATCATTCTTGGATGTTTTACAATCATTTTATAGTCATTTTATATCATTTTTTCGTACTAACCTATTGACATAGCGCCAAGTGCTAGTTGTTGTTTTCTGCATGTTTTTTACATTGCAGGAAATCAATATCAAATGGAGTCCAAACACCGCGAAACCTTTTGGAGATTTTTTATGGGCCAGAAGACACCCAATGGGCCAGAGCTGCACCTGGGTGGTGCCCCGAGGGGGCAAAACCCACCAGGGCATGCTAGGCCCCCCTGGCACGCCCAGGTGGGTTGTGCCCACCTTAGTCGCCTCCCGCACCGCCTCTTCGCTCTATAAATACTCAGATATTTTAGAAATCCTAGGGGAGTCGGTGAAACTCTATTCCAGCCACCGCGAAGCCCAGAACCACCAGATCCAATCTAGACACCATCACAGAGGGGTTCACCATCTCCATTGGTGCCTCTCCGATGATGTATGAGTAGTTCCTTATAGACCTACGGGTCCGTACTTAGCAGCTAGATGGCTTCTACTCTCTCTCTTTTGATTATCAATATAATGGTCTCGTGGAGATCCATATGATGTAACTCTTTTGCGGTGTGTTAGTTGGGATCCGATGAACTTTGAGTTTATGATCAGATCTATCTTTTTATATCCATGAAAGTTATTTGAGTCTTCTTTGATCTCTTATATGAATGATTTCTTATAGCCTCGTATTTCTTCTCCGATATTTGGGTTTTGTTTGGCCAACTTGATCTATTTATCTTGCAATGGGAAGAGGTGCTTTGTAGTGGGTTTGATCTTACAATGCTTGATACCAGTGACAGAAAGGGAACCGACACGTATGTATCGTTGCTACTAAGGATAAAATGATGGGGTCTATTTCTACATAAATAGATCTTGTCTACATCATGTCATCGTTCTTATTGCATTACTCTATTTCTCCATGAACTTAATACACTAGATGCATGATGGATAGCAGTCGATGTGTGGAGTAATAGTAGTAGATGCAGGCAGGAGTCGGTATACTAATCTTGGACGTGATGCCTATATAATGATCATTGCCTGGATATCATCGTGATTATCTTAAGTTCTATCAATTTCCCAACAGTAATTGTTTCCCACCGTTTGCTATTTTCTCGAGAGAAGCCACTAGTGAAATTTACGACCCCCGGGTCTCTTTCTCATATTATTTGCCTTTGCGATTTATTTTACTTCGCTTTTATTTTCATATCTACAAAACCAAAAACCCAAAAAGACCGTGCTGTAATTTTTCTTATTTGGCGTTCAAACTACCAATATTTACGACTCTATCACGTCTGTTACCCAAAAGGGATTGACAACCCCTAATACACATGAGGTTGCAAGTACTTGTTATTTGTGAGCAGGTGTTGTTTACGTTGTGTTGCTTGGTTTTCCTACTGGTTCGATAACCTTGGTCTCATCACTATGGGAAATACCTACCGCTGCTATACTGCATCATCCCTTCCTCTTTGGGGAAATACCGACGTAGTTCTAGGAGACATCAAAACGAATTTTTAGCGCCGTTGCCGGGGTGGATCACGTCAAGATAGTCTCCCGTCAATGTGCCAATTTCTGGCGCCGTTGCCGGGGAGCACCTTCAACATATACCAGGTTCCTAATCACAAATATCATCTCCTTGTAATTTAAATTATTCGCCATTTCCCTCTCATTTTCATCTCCCCCACTTCGGAAACATTTGCCGTTTTATTCGCCCTCTTTTTCGTTCGCCATTTTCTTGCCAGATCTATTTGATTTCTTGTCATCATGGCTAGTCCTCCCCTCCTCATTTGCACCCCCAAGAACGAAGTTCTCAACTTTAAGCAAAGAGGAGGAGAAATCCTAAAAGGTGCATGGTACCGGATTTGCAATGCTAATAATAGATCTATTCACAAGCAATCCACTACTGTTCTTGTTCAAAAAAATTATATGGGAATCATGACTTGGTTTAGATTTGTTCTTGATACCATTACCGGAGGAAATTTCTTAAGCTTCCCCCCTCTTGATGCCTTGAATGCTATGGGAAGTTTAATGGGATCTCCTCTTATTTTCGTTAATGAAACAACTTTGACTCTTGAGCATGTTATGAAAAGATTAGATACTATTGAAAAGGAGATGCTTACTAAAGAACATAGTGAAAAATTCAACAAAAATATGCATGATCTTCCTAATAAATTTGGATCTAAGGCAGGTGAGGTTTTTAGGTTGCTAAAAGAGATGGAACTCGTGGTCAATGAAAGAATAGAAGAAAGTCCTTCTCGAATTGATAAATTGGAAGAAATTCTTAGTAACTTGGGTACCGCCTTTTCTTCCATCAACACTATTGAGAAAACTCCCGTAAAAGGTCGTAAGAATAAAGGGGCTTCTTCTAGTAATAACAAAGGTGATCTTAAAACGATTACTATTCCCAATCTTGGACGTGATGTGTGGAGTAATAGTAGTGGATGCAGGCAGTAGTCGGTCTACTAAAGTTGGACGTGATGCCTATATAATGATCATTGCCTGGATATCGTCATGATTATTTGAAGTTATGTCAATTGCCCAACAGTAACTGTTTTCCCATCGTTTGCTATTTTCTCGAGAGTAGCCACTAGTGAAATCTACGGCCCCGGGGTCTCTTTCTCATATTATTTGCCTTTGCGATTAATTTTCCTTTGCTTTTATTTTCAGATCTACTAAACCAAAAACCCAAAAATACCTTGCTGCGATTTATCTTATTTGGTGTTCAAACTATCAATATTTACAAGTCTATCACGTCTGTTACCCGAAAGGGATTGACAACCCTTTTACACGTCGGGTTGCGAGTATTTCTTATTTGTGTGCAAGTGTTGTTTACGTTGTGTTGCTTGGTTCTCCTACTAGTTCGGTAACCTTGGTCTCATCACTAAGGGAAATACCTACCGCTGCTATACTGCATCATCCTTTCCTCTTTGGGGAAATACCGACGTAGTTCTAGCAGACATCAAGAGCAAGCTGAGGCACCTCCAGCAAACACTCAGAAACTCATGGGAGATGCCATGAAGTCTCCCTCCAAGACCAAGAAAGCACCAAAAGTGGCAGCTCCATAGAGATCCACCAAGAACATCCCAGCCTCAAAGAAGAACAAGGCCCCTGTGCCAGAAGTTGATGAAGAATAAGTTGAGCCACTAGTGCTCAGAAGGTTGAAACCCAAAATTCCAAATCACAATGATGCTCATCCTGTTGTAGAGAATATGAAGCTCCGCAATGACAGTGGATTGAGAGAGTGGAGAAAAGTTGATCGCTACTCAACCAGGAGAAGGACTGCTTGTGACTATAGGTTCCACACCAAAGAAGAGTAAGACTTTTATGAGACAGTGTTGTTGGACAAGAATCCCATTGTTTGTGACATGAAGTGGGTTGACTGGAAGTTCATTGAAGCAAATGAGGATTACTTTCCCCATGTTCTTGAGAGTTTCAAGCTCACTGGTACATATGCTTTTGTGGAACAATAGCTTACCAAATGGAATGATGAGTTGATAATGCAATTCTACTCCACTGCACACTTTTATCCATATGGTAGAATTGTATGGATGTCAAAAGGCTCCAGGTATCAATCATATATCTCTGAGTGGGCTGCTCTTATAAATGCACCCAATAAAACAGAAGATCAAATAGATGTTTATGCCCAGCCCAGGGATGATCACAACACCATGGCAAATATGTACAAGGAAATCCCTGCCAAAGATTTGGAAACACACAAACTTGTCTCCATCTATCATCTGCTTACTGGATTGGCTACCACAAACACCATATTAACGCACGCCCTATTGCCTAAGTATAGAGATCATAGCATGATACATGGCCATTCCATCAACTTGTTGTATTTGTTTGATGTTCCCCAGAAATTCAAAGTGATGAGCTTGATAGTTGAAACAATCAAGAGGACTGCTGCTGACCAGAAGAGGTCATGTGGATATGATCCACCTATTCAGATGTTGATCAACTCCAGGATTGGAATAGGTACATATCAGCTAGACCGTGAGCACCTTCCTCTTCATCTTGAGTTTGAGGATAATGTAGTGGTGATGGACCCTTCACACCCTACATATGTTGCCCATGAGAATGCTCAAGCAGCGAAAGTAGCAAACTCAGCAAAAAGAGCCACTACATCAAATGCTGCCATAGCTAACATCAAGTCAATAGATGATCAAATGAAATATCAGCTCGAAGCAACCCTAAGGATTGAGCGAAGTGTAGCCAACCTAGCCAAGAACCAGGAGAGCCTAGAAAGGATTGCTGAGACAAAGATGCGTGATCTTGATGTGAAGGTCACTAATATTCAAGACACAGTTGACAAGCTGAACGATGATTTGGAAGCTGCATGTATGGACACTGGAGAGGACAGACCTACGACTGAGAGGTCTCAGGTTGTGCCCAGAGCCACAAGATCGTCAGCAGTGCTAGTTGTAGATTCGTGGAACACTCACTAAGCACCTGCTACTACTGCTCATGTGCCCCCTCCAATATGAACTCCACCAGTTCAGCTGACATCTTTCGAGGCATATGCAGATGATGTTCTCTTAACACCATCTACGCACACTGGAAATACAAGCCAGAATACCCCTTCAGGAGATCTGGACGATTGTGCCTAGAGAGCCGCATAGTGCTATACGTTTTCAAGCTTTTTGGTAACTTGTTACCAAAGGGGGAGAAAATGTATAGATCATAGGCTGAGAGAGAGAGAGCGAGAGTCGTTTGCTCTTTGGTTTTTATTGCCTTGCTACTTTGTTGGTTCCCTGTTCGTTTGTTTTGTGCTACTTGTTCGTTTATGCTCGTGAGATACTTCGTTTGGTTGTGTGGATGATCATACTATTCTTAATGTGTGATTATTACTTATCTCTATGCTTGCTTGTGTATGATCATTCAATGTATGTTTTGGTGATGCGTGCATGTTATTCCACTCTTATCATTTTGTGCGCTCCACCAAGATGTATGTGACATGGAAGAGTGACCCATGATCCTAATCGATTGTGCATTTGAATTGAAATGCAAATCTTTAATAATGCACAAATTTAGGGGGAGCTCTTGCTTATCACATACTTCTCAAAGCGAAGACGCAATTCATTCATTTAATCATTTGTCAAAGCTTTGATCTATATGTTGTCATCAATTACCAAAAATGGGGAGATTGAAAGTGCAACTGATCCGAGGGTGGTTTTGGTAATTCATAACAACATATAGCTCATTGATCTAATATCCATTCAAGATATATATTTCAGGATGTTCAGTGAATGGCATGGCGTGGATTAGAGATGTGGACCCCTCAAAATGCTAAGGACAAAGATTGGCAAAAGCTCAAGACTCTTCATCTTTATTTTAGTGATCCAAGATCGCATTGAGTCCATAGGAAAGCCAATGGTATTAAAACGGGATGATGTGTTACTTAATGATCTCATTGCTCAAGTCCTTAGTGATATTGCTCAAAAAACACTCAGCCACTTCTTCCATCCAAATGTGTCAAAACCCTAAACTCCAACTCGGCCACACCGACACTTCCAACTCGGACCCACCGGTTTCATTTGACATGGCCGTGGACAGAAACCCTAACAGTTTGGCCCGATCGATACAGATCTCAGTCTCACCAAGATGGCTTTTCCAACGTTTTGTGATCAGTTCCATTTATTTCGGTCTCACCGAGTTCATGCAATCAGTCCCACTGAGTTGGCTTGACATATTTTGTGTGTATCCATTGTTCACTTCGGTCTCACCGAGTTGATTCAATCAGTCCCACCGAGATGAAGTTTGTCCTAAGCCCTAGCACATCAGTCTCATAGAGTTGTTCCAGTCAGTCCCACCAAGATTCCTAACGTTCACCTATTTGAACCAATCGGTGGCACCGAGTTCATCTATTTGGTCTCACCAAGTTGGGTCAAATGTGTGTAACGGTTGGATTTTTGTGTGGAGGCTATATATACCCCTCCACCCCCCCCCCTCTTCATTAGAAGAGAGCCATCAAAACGTGCCTACACTTCCACCATTCATTTTTTGAGAGAGAACGACCTACTCATGTGTTGAGATCTATACATTCCAATCCTACTGAGGGAGTCTTGGATTTTGGGGTCCTCAGGTGTCCGGACTACTGAAGATGGGCCGGACTGATGGGTCGTGAAGATAAAAGCAGAAGGTCATCCCCTGTGTCTGGATAGGACTCTTGTGTGTGTAGAAAGGCAAGATAGATGTCCGGATGTAATGATTCCTTCCTCCCCAAGTCATCTTTGTACAACCCTAGGCCCCCTCCGGTGTGTATATAAGCCGGAGGGTTTAGTCCGTAGAGGCCAACAGAATCACAACAATCATAGGCTAGACTTCTAGGGTTCAGCCATTACGATCTCGAGGTAGATCAACTCTTGTAACCCTATACTCTTCAAGATCAATCAAGCAGGAAGTAGGGTATTACCTTGATAGAGAGGGCCTGAACCTGGGTAAACATCGTGTCCCTAGTTCCTTTTTACCATCGATCCTTGGATGCACAACTTGGGCACCCCTACCAGAGATCTGCCGATTTTGACACTGACGATGGTGCTTTCATTGAGAGCTCCAATGTGTGCTCGCAAAAAGCGATCAGTGGCTCGTCTCGTCATCAACGACGACATCACCTCCGAAAAAGGCCTGGCTCTTGGCCAGGTCCTCCAGCTCGGCGGGTTCGCCATATGCGCCCGCGTGGCCGTCAAGCCGACCGCGTCCCATGCGGTCATCGAGCATCACTCCTACATGGGCTCCGAACACTCTGAAGATGCAAATCCGGTGGATTCCTCGTCCTTAAAAGAGTTGCTAGATCGCATCGTCGCCCTGGGGCTTTCACCATGCAATGATCGGATCGGGCCTAAACCCGGCTAGGAGGAAGACAATTCGACCCCGATCGCTCACCTGGTGGCGGCCGCCGAGGAACGGGCCGAAGACACTTCTCCTCATGAACCGGAGACCGGCTGTGTACGGATCTCCGAACCCTTTCAGCCGAACATCCTTCCTTCGGGCGGGACTCTGCATCTTTCGAGCTCAGGGACAGACGCCCAGTCCGGGGAACGCTCAGATCATGCTAGGCCCGAGTCGTCTACACCGGAGGCTTTGCAAACCCCGGATGCTATATTGGGTTGTGACTCAAATTTTACCACACCCACCCACCACAATCAATACTCTCCAAGTAACTCTGGCCCTCCAGACATATGTGACCTAATGTATGTGTGGCAGCAACCCCACGAGACAGTCCATCACTTCTGGGCCAGGTTCCTACTTGTTAAAAACAAGATTAAGGATTTTTGTGAAGATGATGCCATCCCAGTCTTTCACCGCAATTGCATGACGAGGGAGTCTTGAACGCCCTCAACCGCTGTCGCGTACAGAGTTGTCGCATTTAGTACGAAAGTACTGCGGTATGGAAAGTACTTGGAAGGCCAAGAACACCCATCTGGAATAGCCTGTCTTCGGACAATTTACCGCTAAAGCAAAACGGACATGCCCTAGCAGGGCATCCAATCATATGCCCATCGGCAAGAAAAATAAACCTTTTACGGGGTACAGGTCTGTTCTAGACGAACTCCTAGATAAACCTTGCCCAATACATGTGATCCCTGACATGATCCCAACTCACAGCCTTCGAGCGTGTTGGGTACTCCGGCAGGTAGCTAAAAGCGATGAAGCCATGCACGCCACCGCAACTCCAGAGGAGGACAATTCTAACGTCCTCGCTATCTTTGAGACCTTCTCTTCAAATAACCGGCGCAAGAGAGCACTCCGCGAACTCGTCGAGGTTCATCAAATAACCGTTGTGAGCCCATGGAACAACGCGGCAATTACTTTTACTGTCGATGACGAACCACAGGTCCGACCAGTCCGAGCCCCGGCCGCTCTTGTCCTAAACCCAATAGTAGACAGCTTTTGCCTTACCAAGGTGCTCATGGACGGTGACAGTGGACTTAACCTCATATACGAGGACACACTCGAAAAAATGCAGGTCGATAAAACCCGCATCGAGCAAAGTAATACAACCTTTTGAGGAATCATCCCTAGTCAGGAAGCCTGGTGTTTGGGAAGTATTAACTTTGTCGTAGTATTCGGCACGCCTAAGAATTACAGGTCAGAAGAACTGCTCTTCCACATTGCCCCCTTCAACAGCGGATACCACACCCTCCTAGGGCAGACGCTTTCTCACGCTTTCAGATCATACCCCATTATGGGTACATGAAGCTTAAAATGCCAGGGCCCAATGGAATAATCACAGTCATAAGTGATCCGGACAGAGCACTCCGTGCCGAAAACAAAACTGCATCCTACGCCCTAGAGGCACTATCTGAAGCCTTCACGGCCGAAGAATTAACCACCTTATGATCTACGGTGGACAAGGATGACATAGTCCTTGATAAAAGATCTAAATCTACCTCCTTCAAGCCAACAGATGAAATTATCAAATTTTAGGTGCATCCGACGGACCCTAATAAGACAGCATCCATTGGAGCACAGTTGGACCCAATGGTAGACAGCGCTTTGCGCACATTCCTATGAGAAACTTGGGATATATTCGCGTGGCATCCTGCAGACATGCCTGGGATTCCATGAAGGCTGGCCTAACAAAACCTCAACATCATCAAAGGGTTCAAATCAGTCAAGCAGTCACTATGATGATTTTCCGAACCCAAAAGACAAGCTATGGGAGAGGAGCTGGCCAAACTACTGAAGCCGGATTCATCAGAGAAATTAAACACCCGGACTGGTTAGCCAATTTGGTCATGGTACCGAAGAAGGATAAGTCCTGGCGCCTTTGCGTCAATTTCAAAGACCTAAACCAGGCTTGCCCTAAGGATCCTTTTCCACTACCCCGCATCGATCAGATCATCGATGCAACAGCAAGACGTGACTCATTATGCCTCCTCGACGCTTACTCCGGATACCATCAAATAAAAATGAAGGAATCCGACTAGGCCGCTACGGCGTTTATCACTCCATACGGGCCTTTCTGCTTCAACACTATGCCCTTTGGGCTCAAAAATGATGGTGCCATGTATCAACGCATGATTCAAACATGCTTAGAGAAATAAATTGGCAAGACAGTGGAGGCATACGTGGACGATGTAGTCATCAAGAATAAACGCGTCGAAACATTGGTGGATGACCTCCGCATCACGTTTGATAACCTCCGAACATATGACATACATCTCAATCCAGAAAAGTGAGTCTTCGGCGTTCTGGCCGGAAAGTTGTTAGGGTTTATCGTCTCCCATAGAGGAATTGAAGCGAACCCAGCTAAAATCCAAGCCTTGTCACAGCTGGCTACGCCAACCGATCTAAAACAAGTCCAAAAGCTAGCAGGGTGCGTTGCGGCCTTAAGTCGCTTCATCTCCAAACTGGGAGAAAAAACATTACCACTCTATAGACTGCTAAGGCGCATGGACAACTTTGAATGGACGGATGCGGCCACAGTCGTACTGGAAGAAATAAAGACCCTATTAGCGGGCAATCCAATCCTAGCTGCTCCAAGTATTGGTGAGCCAATGTTGCTTTATATCTCAACAACTCACCAGGTCGTGAGTGTTGTGCTCGTCTTTGACCGAGAGGAAGAGGGACATAAATTCCCTGTCCAAAAACCAGTCTACTATGTATCAGAGGTTCTTACACCGTGCAAGTCACGATACACCCATTATCGAAAAATTACCTATGCGGTGTTCATGGCATCTCGGAAGCTCCGACACTACTTTCAAGAGTGTTCGGTAACAGTGGCATCCGAAGAACCACTCAATGATAATATAAACAACAAGGATGCCACGGGCCGCATAGCCAAATGGGCCATCGAGCTCTTGTCGTTCAAAATAACATACAAAGCATGTCAGGCTAAGAAATCTCAGGTGTTGGCTGACTTCGTCACGGAATGGACTGGGGCTGAACTCCCTAAAGAATACGGAGTATATTCCCACTGGACCATGTATTTCGACGGCTCAAAAATGCTAGCCGGGTTTGGGGTTGGCATCATCTGGACATCTCCCACAAGGGATACAGTCCGCTATGTATTACAAATCATGTATACGGACTCAAACAATGCTGCCGAATACGAGGCGCTACTACATGGTCTCCGCATGGCCGTATCCATGGGCATACAACGCCTAGAGGTGCGCGAATACTCAAACCTCCCAATATGTTAGGTAAACAGAGAATTTGATGCGAAGGATCCAAAGATGGCACCTTATCGAAACGCCATATTAAAAATATTGGCTTGGTTTGAGGGGCTCGAATTTCACCATGTTACTCAGGACAGTAATCAGGCAGCGGACATACTCTCTCACATGGGCGCCAATCGCGGCCCAGTCCCACCTAACACCTTTGTAGAAAGGCTATTTAAGCCATCCGTACTATGGCAGGACGAGAGCATAGCCGCTAATTCAGACGCGATCACACCCCCACCAGCCGAACTCAATACAGATATCATCGGGAATTCGGATATGGAAATAACATCTTCGGCTCATGAGATCATGGTTGTCATCGCCCCTTGGACCGAACCCAATGAGGCCCGTCGCATAGTTCAGCGTTCTAGAGCCTATAAAGTTCACGAAGGTGAACTATACAAGAAAAGCACTATTGGTATTCTCCAAAGGTGCATCTCTGAATAGGAGGGATGACAACTTCTAGCCGAAATACACGTTGGTATGGGCAGCCATCACGCCACAACTCGAGCTCTCGTAAGCAAGGCTTTCTGAACAGATATTTCTGGCCAACAGCCCGAGCAGATGCACAAGCCCTAGTCCAACATTGTGTTGGATGCCGGCTTTTCGCTAATCAAAGTCACCAGCCTCCCACCGCCCTAAGAACCATCCCCATTACTTGGCCTTTTGCGGTCTGGGGGCTGGATATGGTCGGACCCCTTAAAGGGGAAGCCACAAAAATAAATATTTACTGGTTATGGTGGATAAATTCACTAAATGCATAGAAGCCAAGCCAGTAAGAATGGATGAATTAGGTGAAGAAAATATGCCCTAGAGGCAATAATAAAGTTGTTATTTATATTGCCTTATAACATGATAAATGTTTATTATTCATGCTAGAATTGTATTAACCGGAAACTTGATACATGTGTGAATACATAGACAAAACAGATTGTCACTAGTATGCCTCTACTTGACTAGCTTGTTGAATCAAAGATGGTTAAGTTTCCTAGCCATAGACATGAGTTGTCATTTGATTAACGGGATCACATCATTAGAGAATGATGTGATTGAGTTGACCCATTCCTTTAGCTTAGCACTTGATCATTTAGTATGTTGCTATTGCTTTCTTCATGACTTATACATGTTCCTATGACTATGAGATTATGCAACTCCCGAATATCGGAGGAACACTTTGTGTGCTACCAAACGTCACAACGTAACTTGGTGATTATAAAGGTGCTCTACAGGTGTCTCCGATGGTGTTTGTTGAGTTGGCATAGATCGAGATTAGGATTTGTCACTCTGATTGTCGGAGAGGTATCTCTGGGCCCTCTCGGTAATGCACATCACTATAAGCCTTGCAAGCAATGTGACTAATGAGTTAGTTGCGGGCTGATACATTACGGAACGAGTAAAGAGACTTGCCGGTAACGAGATTGAACTAGGTAAGGTGATACCGACGATCGAATCTCGGGCAAGTAACATACCGATGGCAAAGGGAACAACGTATGTTGTTATGCGGTTTGACCGATAAAGATCTTCGTATAAAATGTAGGAGCCAATATGAGCATCTAGGTTACGCTATTGGTTATAGACCGGAGATGAGTCTCGGTCATGTCTACATAGTTCTTGAACCCGTAGGGTCCACACGCTTAACGTTCGGTGACGATTGGTATTATGAGTTTATGTGTTTTGATGCACCGAAGGTAGTTCGGAGTCCCGGATGAGATCGGGGACATGACGAGGAGTCTCGAAATGGTCGAGACGTAAAGATCGATATATTGGACGACTATAGTCGGACATCAGAAAGGCTCCGAGTGATTCGGGTATTTTTCGGAGTACCGGAGAGTTACGGGAATTCGTCGGGGAGTATATGGGCCTTATTGGCTTTAGGGGAAAGAGAGAGGGGAGGTTGCGCCCCCCCCCAAGGCTTAGTCCGAATTGGACTAGGGGGAGGGGCGGCGCACCCTCCTTCCTTCTCTTCTCTTTTCCCTTCCCTTATCTCTTACTCATACTACTTGGAAGGGCGCCTAGTTCTACTAGGAAAGGGGGAATCCTACTCCCGGTGGGAGTAGGACTCCCCTAGGGCGCGCCATAGAGAGGGCCGGCCTCTCCGCCTTCTCCACTCCTTTATATACGGGGGTGGGGGCACCCCATGGACACACAAGTTGATCATTGATCGTTTAGCCGTGTGCGGTGCCCTCCTCCACAGAAACACACCTCGGTCATATCGTTGCGGTGCTTAGGCGAAGCCCTGCATCAGTAACTTCATCACGCCGTCGTGCTGACGGAACTCTCCCTCGAATCTCTACTGGATCGTGAGTTCATGGGACGTCACTGAGCTGAACGTGTGCAGATCGTGGAGGTGCCGTACGTTTGGTACTAGGATCGGTCGATCGTGAAGACATACGACTACATCAACCGCGTTGTCATAACGCTTCTGCTTACGGTCTACGAGGGTACGTGGACGACACTCTCCCCTCTCGTTGCTATACATCACCATGATCTTGCGTGTGCGTAGGGAAATTTTTGAAATACTATGTAGGAGCCACGTAAGACTTGCAACAACAAAGTAGAGGACGTCTAACTTGTTTTTGCAGGGTATGTTGTGATGTGATATGGTCAAGACGTGATGAGTTATACGTTATTGTATGAGATGATCATGTTTTGTAAAGTTATCAGCAACTAACAGGAGCCATATGGTTGTCGCTTTATTGAATGAAATACAACCGCCATGTAATTGCTTTACTTTATCACTAAGCGGTAGTGATAGTCGTGGAAGCAATAGTTGGCGAGACGAGAACGATACTACGATGGAGATCAAGGTGTCGCACCGGTGACAATGGTGATCATGACGGTACCTTGAAGATGGAGATCAAAGGCACAAGATGATGATGGCCATATCATATCACTTATATTGATTGCGTGTGATGATTATCTTTTATGCATCTTATTTTGCTTAGATCGACGGTAGCATTATAAGATGATCTCTCACTAAATATCAAGGTATAAGTGTTCTCCCTAAGTATGCACCGTTGTGAAAGTTCGTCGTGCCGAGACACCACGTGATGATCGGGTGTGATAAGCTCTGCGTTCAAATACAATGGGTGTAAGATAGTTTTGCACATGCAGAATACTCGGGTTAAACTTGACAAGCCTAGCATATGCAGATATGGCCTCGGAACGCTGGAGACCGAAAGGTTGAGCGTGAATCAAGGTTGTCAGAATCGCGATTTTGAATCGGATCGGAGCCCTGACGGTAGGATCGCAAATTGTGGAATCTTCACTATCAGGATCGTAGAAACGTAGATTCTATCAACTAAAGTCGTAGAATCAGAGGGGTTAGTTTGGATCGTAAAGTCGTAGAATCGTACAACAGAATCGCGATTCTGACAACCTTGGCATGAATCATATACTAGATATGATCAACATAAGATGTTCACCATTGAAAACTACTCCATCTCACGTGATGATCGGACATGGTTTAGTTGATATGGATCACATGACCACTTAGATGATTAGAGAGATGTCTGTCTAAGTGGGAGTTCTTAAGTAATTTGATTAATTGAACTTTAATTTATCATGAACTTAGTCCTGGTAGTATTAGCATATCTATGTTTTAGATCGATAGCTCGCGATGTAGCTCTCCGTTTATTTTTATATGTTCCTAGAGAAATTGAAAGATGTTAGTAGCAATGATGCGGACTTGGCCCGTGATCTGAGGATTTTTCCTCGTTGCTGCACAGAAGTATTATGTCCTTGATGCATCGCTAGGTGACAAACCTATTGCAGGAGCAGATGCAGACGTTATGAACGTTTCACAAGCTCGGTATGATGACTACTTGATAGTTTAGTGCATCGTGCTTTACGGCTTATAACCGGGACTTCAAAAACGTTTTGAACGCCACGGAGCATATAAGATGTTCCAATAGTTGAAATTAGTATTTCATACTCATGCCCGTGTCAGGAGGTATGAGACCTCTGAGAGTACTTTGCCTACAAGATGGAGGAGAATAGCTCAACGAGTGAGCATGTGCTCAGATGGTCTGGGTACTACAAATTGCTTGAATCAAGTGGTAGTTAATATTCTAGATAAGATAGTAATTGACAAAGTTCTCTAGTCACTATCATTAAGTTAGTAGAACTTCATGATGAACTATAATATGCAAGGGATGACGAAAGTAATTCCCGAGATCTTCGCGATGCTGAAATCGGCGAAGGTAGAAATCAAGAAAGAGCATCAAGTGTTGATGGTTAACAAGACAACTAGTTTCAAGTAAAGGGCAAAGGGATAGAAGGGGGACTTCAAGAAGAATGACAAGCAATTTGTCTACTGCAAAGGAAATGGTCACTGGAAGTAGAACTGCCCTAGACACTTGGCGGATAAGAAGGATGGCAAAGTGAACAAAGGTATATTTGATATACAGATTATTGATGTGTACTTTACATGTGTTCATAAGCAACCCCTGGGTATTTGATACGGTTCAGTTGCTAAAATTAGTAACTCGAAACGAGAGTTGCAGAATGAACATAGACTAGTTAAAGGTGAAGTGACTATGTGTGTTGGAAGTGGTTCCAAGATTGATATGATCATGATCGCACACTCCCTATGCTTTCGGGATTAGTGTAGAACCTAAAATGTTATTTGGCATTTGCGTTGAGCATGAATATGATTTGATCATGTTTGTTGCAATACGGTTATTCATTTAAAGTCATAGAATAATTGTTATTCTGTTTACATGAATAAAACCTGCAATGGTCATACACCCAATGAAAATAGTTTATTGGATCTCGATCATAGTAATACACATATTCATAATACTGAAGCCAAAATATGCAAAGTTGATAATGATAGTGCAAATTATTTGTGGCACTACCGTTTAGGTCATATTGGTGTAAAGCGCATGAAGAAACTCCATGATGATGGGCTTCTGGAATCACTTGGTGCTTGCGAACCATGCCTCATGGGCAAGGTGACTAAAACTCCGTTCTCCGGGATAATGGAGCGAGCAACTGATTTGTTGCAAATCATACATACGGATGTATGTGGACAGATGAGTGTTGAGGCTCGTGGTGGGTATCATTATTTTCTGACCTTCACTGATGATTTGAGCAGATATGGGTATATCTACTTGATGAAGCACAAGTCTGAAACATTTGAAAAGTTCAAAGAATTTCAGAGTGAAGTAGAGAATCATCGTAACAAGAAAATTAAGTTTCTACGATCTGATCGCGGAGGCGAATATTTGAGTTACGAGTTTGGCTTTCATTTAAAACAATGTGGAATAGTTTCACAGCTCACGCCATCTGGAACACCACAGCGTAATGGTGTGTCCGAACGTCGTGGCCGTACTTTATTAGATATGGTGCGATCTATGATGTCTCTTACCGATTTACCACTATGTTTTTGGGTTATGCATTAGAGACAGCTGCATTCATGTTAAATAAGGGCACCATCTAAATTTGTTGAGACGACGC
Organism: Secale cereale; assembly: GCA_902687465.1. Classification (NCBI taxonomy): domain Eukaryota; kingdom Viridiplantae; phylum Streptophyta; class Magnoliopsida; order Poales; family Poaceae; genus Secale; species Secale cereale. The sequence continues at coordinate 583,506,756 of LR738710.1, forward strand.
CTTATGAACTATGGTTTGGCAAGAAACCAAAGTTGTTGTTTCTTAAAGTTTGGGGATGCAATGCTTATGTGAAAAAGCTTCAACCTGATAAGCTCGAACCCGAATCGGAGAAGTGTGTCTTCATAGGATACCCAAAGGAGACTATTGGGTACACCATCTATCACAAATCCAAAGGCAAGATATTCGTTGCTAAAAATGGATACTTTCTAGAGGAGGAGTTTCTCTCGAAAGAAGTGAGTGGGAGGAAAGTGGAATTTGATGAAGTAATTGTACCTTCTCCCGAATTGGAAAGTAGTACATCACAGAAACTAGTTCCACTAATCCCTACACCAATTAGTGAGGAAGCTAATGATGATGATCATGAAACTTCGGATCAAGTTACTACTGAACTTCGTAGATCAACCAGAGTACGTTCCGCGCCAGAGTGGTATGGCAACCCGGTTCTGGAAGTCATGTTACTAGACCATGATGAACCTATGAACTATGAGGAAGCGATGATGAGCCCAGATTCCGCAAAATGGCTTGAGGCCATGAAATATTAGATGGGATCCATGTATGAGTACAAAGTGTGGACTTTGGTTGACTTGCCCGATGATTGGCGAGACATCGAAAATAAATGGATCTTCAAGAGGAAGACCGACGCTGACGGTAATGTTACTGTTTACAAAGCTCGACTTGTTGCGAAAGGTTTTCAACAAGTTCAAGGAGTTGAATACGGCGAGACTTTCTCACTCGTAGCGATGCTTAAGTCTGTCTGAATTATGTTAGCAATTGTCGCATTTTATGATTATGAAATCTGGCAAATGGATGTCAAAACTGCATTCCTAAATGGATATCTCAAAGAGGAGTTGTATACGATGCAACCAGAAGGTTTTGTTGATCCTAAAGGTGCTAATAAAGTGTGCAAGCTCCAGCGATCCATCTATGGACTAGTGCAAGCATCTCGGAGTTGGAATATACGCTTTGATGAGGTGATCAAAGCATATGGTTTTATACAAACTTTTGGAGAAGCATGTATTTACAAGAAAGTGAGAGGGAGCTCTGTAGCATTTCTGATATTATATGTGGATGACATATTGGAAATGATATAGAGTTTCTGGATAGCATAAAAGGATACTTGAATAAGAATTTTTCAATGAAAGACCTCGGTGAAGCTGCTTACATATTAGGCATCAAGATCTATAGAGATAGATCAAGACGCTTAATTGGACTTTCACAAAGCACATACCTTGATAAAGTTTTGAAGAAGTTCAAAATGGATCAATCAAAGAAAGGGTTCTTGTCTGTGTTACAAGGTATGAAGTTAAGTAAGACTCGAAACCCGACCACGGCAGAAGATAGAGAAACAATGAAAGTAATTCCCTATGCCTCAGTCATAAGTTCTATAAAGTATGCCATGTTGTGTGCAAAAACTGTTGTGTACCTTGCCATGAGATTGACAAGGAGGTACAATAGTGATCCAGGAGTAGATTACTGGACATCGGTCAAAATTGTCCTTAGTTACTGGATAACTACTGAAATGTTTCTCGATTATGGAGGTGATAAAGAGTTCGTCGTAAAGAGTTACGCCGATGCAAGCTTTTGACACTAATCCAGATGACTCTAAACATCAATCTGGATGCGTATTGAAAGTGGGAGCAATTAGCTAGAGTATCTCCATGCGGACAATTGTAGACATAGAAATTTTCAAAATACATACGGATCTGAATGTAACAGACCCGCTGACTAAACTTCTCTCACGAAGCAAAACATGATCACACCTTAGTACTCTTTGGGTGTTAAATCACATGGCGGTGTGAACTAGATTATTGACTCTAGTAACCCTTTGGGTGTTGGTCACATGGCGATGTGAACTATGGGTGTCATTCACATTGCGATGTGAATTATCAGTATTAAATCACATGGCGATGTGAACTAGATTATTGACTCTAGTGCAAGTGGGAGACTGAAGGAAATATGCCCTAGAGACAATAATAAAGTTGTTATTTATATTTCATTATAACATGATAAATGTTTATTATTCATGCTAGAATAGTATTAACCGGAAACTTGATACATGTGGGAATACATAGACAAAACGGATTGTCACTAGTATGCCTCTACTTGACTAGCTCGTTGAATCAAAGATGGTTAAGTTTCCTAGCCATAGACATGAGTTGTCATTTAATTAACGGGATCACATCATTAGAGAATGATGTGATTGACTTGACCCATTCCGTTAGATTAGCACTTGATCGTTTAGTATGTTGCTATTGCTTTCTTCATGACTTATACATGTTCCTATGACTATGAGATTATGCAACTCCCAAATACCGGAGGAACACTTTGTGTGCTACCAAACGTCACAACGTAACTTGGTGATTATAAAGGTGCTCTACAGGTGTCTCCGATGGTGTTTGTTGAGTTGGCATAGATCTAGATTAGGATTTGTCACTCCGATTGTCGGAGAGGTATCTCTGGGCCCTCTTGGTAATGCACATCACTATAAGCCTTGCAAGCAATGTGACTAATGAGTTAGTTGAGGGATGATACATTACGGAACGAGTAAAAAGACTTGCCGGTAACGAGATTGAACTAGGTATGGTGATACCGACGATCGAATCTCGGGCAAGTAACATACTGATGACAATGGGAACAACATATGTTGTTATGCGGTTTGACCGATAAAGATCTTCGTAGAATATGTAGGAGCCAATATGAGCATCCAGGTTCCGCTATTGGTTATTGACCGGAGATGAGCCTCGGTCATGTCTACATAGTTCTCAAACTCGTAGGGTCCGCACGCTTAATGTTCGGTGACGATTGGTATTATGAGTTTATGTGTTTTGATGCACCGAAGGTAGTTCGGAGTCCCAGATGAGATCGGGGATATGACGAGGAGTCTCGAAATGGTCGAGACGTAAAGATCAATATATTGGACGACTATATTCGGACATCGGAAAGGTTCCGAGTGATTCAGGTATTATTCGGAGTACCGGAGAGTTGCGGGAATTCGCCGAGGAGTATATGGGCCTTATTGGTCTTTAGGGGAAAGAGAGAGGGGAGGCTGCGCCCCCCCAGGCTTAGTCCGAATTGGACTAGGGGGAGGGGTGGCGCCCCCTCCTTCCTTCTCTTCTCTTTTCCCTTTCCTTCTCTCCTACTCCTACTACTTGGAAGGGCTCCTAGTTCTACTAGGAAAGGGGGGATCCTACTCCCGATGGGAGTAGGACTCCCCTAGGGCGCGCCATAGAGAGGGCCGGCCTCTCCCCCTCCTCCACTCCTTTATATACGGGGGTGGGGGCACCCCATGGACACACAAGTTGATCATTGATCTTTTAGCCATGTGCGGTGCCCCCCTCGACAAAAACACACCTCGGTCATATCCTTGTGGTTCTTAGGTGAAGCCCTGCGTCGGTAACATCATCATCACCGTCATCACGCGGTCATGCTGACGGAACTCTCCCTCGAAGCTCTACTGGATCTTGAGTTCGTTGGACGTCACTGAGCTGAACATGTGGAGATCGCGGAGGTGTCGTACGTTCAGTACTAGGATCGGTTGATCGTGAAGACGTAGGACTACATCAACCGCGTTGTCATAATGCTTCCGCTTACAGTCTACGAGGGTACATGGACGACACTCTCCCCTCTCATTGCTATACATAACCATGATCTTGCGTGTGCGTAGGGAATTTTTTTGAAATGCTACGTTACCCAACAATAGGGCCAGTGATACAATTTATATCAGACGTAATACACCGTTTTGGTGTCCCGCATAGTATTATCACATATAATGGCTCCAACTTTACACCTAACGAGGTGAAGAACTGGTGTGCCAAGTTAGGCATTAAACTTGATTATGCCTCCATTTACCATCCTCAAACAAATGGTCATGTCGAACAGGCCAATGGCTTAATAATGAGCGGCATTAAACCCCGACTAGTGCGCTCCCTACGGGAGTGAGATAAACATTGGGTTGAGGAGCTTGACTCCGTACTCTAGGGGTTGCGGACCACACCTAACCGTACAACCGGATATACACCTTTTTTCATGGTGTACGTAGTAGAGGTTGTTTTGCCCTGCGACTTTATTCACGACTCACCTCGAGTGCATATGTATGAAGAGTGAGAGGCCGAGCTTGATCAGCAGGATGGCTTATATGGCCTTGAAGAGGGGCGCGACATCGCGCAGGCTCGTTCCGCATTCTATCATACCAGTTTTGACACGGACACCTACCATAAGAATCTTGATTTCTAGCCTTCCCCAAGTTGCTTTCTACTCCAATTCTTCTTCCACAATATCCAAATCTGTGAGAAAGAGTTGAGTGTTGGGGAGACTATCATTTGAATCACATGATCAAGGAGTTCATCATCAACACACCGTCTATTACCTTTTGGAGAGTGGTGTCTCCTAGATTGGTTAGGTTTCTCTTGGGAGCCTCCGTCAAGATATGCGGAGTTGAACCAAGAAGTTTGTAACGGCAAGGAGATCACCTACTTCGTGAAGATCTACCCGAGTGAGGCAAGTCCTTGGTGGATGATGGCCATGGTGGGATAGACAAGGTTGCTTCTTTGTGGACCCTCCGTGGGTGGAGCCCTCCGTGGACTCGTGCAACCGTTACCCTTCGTGGGTTGAAGTCTCCATCAACATGGAGGTACGATGACACCACCTATCTGAACCATGCTAAAAATCTCCGTGTCTCCATTGTGTTTGCACTCTCCAAACACTTCTTTTTACCTTCATGTGCAATGTTCTACTTTCCGCTCCTATACTCTTAGAATTGCATGTGTAGGAAGATTGCTTGACTTGTACAACTTTCTAAAATCTTCCCACAACTAAAATTGGGAAAAGGATAGATTTTTATTTTGTCAAGTAGTCTAATCACCCCCCTCTAGACATACTTTCGATTCTATAGCTTCCCTCTGCGAAAGGGCCTATCTTTTACTTTATGTGTTTAATTTTATGCAAGAGTCAATAGTGTTCTTCTCTATTCTCGTTTTCATTTTCTCTCTTTGCAAGCATCGGGTGGTCGGGAAAGATCTAGGCACATATATCCAGTTGAATATAGGTGATAATGAGGTATTATTGTTGACAATTATCTATATGATAAATAAGTTGGGAGACGAACCATTAAACCTATGTCTTCCTATGTGTTTGACTGAAACGGTTTGTTCTAAAAATATGCTTTAAGTGTTAGCAATCATGGAAGACTATATGATACTTGAGTATGTGGAATTTGCTAAATCAAAGCTCTTACATATACCCTTCCTGAAAATAAGATGAATTGCAATTGTTTGATGACTGAGAACATAGTTTGTTACTCCCTCCGTCCCATAATGTAAGACGTTTTTTGACACTGGTGTAGTGTTAAAAAGTGTCTTACATTATGGGACGGAGGGAGTAGTTTTCAAGAAAGTTTACGGTCTATACTTTAACATGTGAAAAGCTTTTTACTTGATCATAAGAAGTTTTATGAGATGAACTACTGTTTGTGATGATGCTAGGAAAAGTGATTGAAATTATCATTGGTCAAACTTATGCACTATGCTAGCATTCACACTTCATAAATTATTTCTTTTATCATTTGTCTACTGGAGGACGAGCAGACATTAAGCTTGGGGATGATGATACTTCTCCAACATATCTATAATTTATGAAGTATTCATGCCATGTTCATAATAATTTTGTATGGTTTTGATATGATTCGATTAGAACTAACCCGGGATGGCGCTGTTTTCAGCAGAACTACCATGGTGTCGTTTTTTGTGCAGAATAAAAGTTCTCTAAATAGGCTGAAAATTTACGGTGATTTTTTATGGACCAAAAGAGACCCCCAAATCTTCTAGGAAGGACCAGAAGACCCACGAGGACATGACAAGCTTGCTAGGCATGCCCTACCCCCAGGGTGCCTGTGGCGAGCTTATCGCTCCCTCGTGACCCCCGCCTTGACGTGAAACCGATGCCAAAAATTTCTATAAATACCAAAACCCCAGAAAGAACCCTAGATGAGAAGTTTCGCTGCCGCAAGCCTCTGTGTCCACAAAAACTCAATCGGGGCCATATTCGGGCACCCTGCCGGAGGGGCAGGTCTTCACCAGAGGCCATCTTCATCACCTAGTGGTCTCCCTGATGAGGAGGGAGTAGTTCACCCTCGGGGCTGAGGGTGTGTGCCGGTAGCTATGTGTTTGATCTCTCTCTCTCTGATGTTCTTTATTTGCCATGATCTTGATGTACCGCGAGCTTTGTTAATATATTTGGATCTTATGGTGTTCTTCCCTCCCTACCTTATTGTGATGAATTGAATATTTTCCTTTTAGGTTTTCTTATGTCAGACTGAATATTGTGGATATGAGAGCACTTGATGTACGTCTTATGATGGGATGTCCGTGGTGACAATGGGATGTTCTATTGATTCACTTGATGTATGTTTTGGTTATCAACTTGCGGATTCTCGTGGTGACATTGGGGTAATATATGCATAGGGGTTGATACGTGTTTTCATATTCCTTTCTTTGATACAAATCTTGGGATACTCTTTGAAGTTATTTGTGTTGGATTGAATGTTATAAATCTGAAATTGTGTGATGCACATCATATAATTAACCCACAGATACTTGTGGTGACATTGGAGTATCTAGGTGACATTAGGGTTGATTGATGTGGGGCATATGGTGTTATATTAGTATGAACTCTAGGGTTGTTTGTGACACTAATAGGAATAGCTCAAAATATTGATTAGAAAGAATAACTTTGAAGTGGTTGCATACCCTACAAACAATTTCATCTTATGTTCTCCGCGATAGGAACTTTGGAGTGATTCTTTGTTGCACGTTGAGGGATAGCTCTATGATCCAATTATGTTATCATTGTTGAGAGATTTTGCACTACTGAAAGTATGAATCCATGCCTTGTTTTCAAGCATTGCAATACCGTTTTTGCTCACTATTACTACTTGTTACCTTGTTGTTCTAAAATTTTCATATTACAAAACCCATATCTACTATCCATATTACACTTGTATCACCATCACTTCGCCGAACTAGTGCACCTATACAATTTTCCATTGTACTGGGTGTGTTGGGGACACAAGAAACTCTTTAGTATTTGGTTGCAGCATTGTGTGAGAGAGACCATCTTCATCCTACACCTCCCACAGATCGATAAACCTCAGGTCATCCACTTGAGGGAAATTTGCTACTGTCCTAGAGAAATCTACGCTTGGAGGCCCAACACGAGTCTACTAGAACAAGTTGTATAGTAGACATCAATTGCGGAGATAAATCGGAAGGTCGAGAGGTCCCAAGAGGACCTCAACCTTGTGAACCGGAAGTTCGAGTAGTCTCAAGGTGAGCGCCCTAGAGCTGAGCATTATAAATGCTTGTATAAAATTTGTTATGTGTGTGACTCAAGGTCGAGGACTAATGCCGAGTTGTTTGATTGACAACAACAGTGGCTGAGCTTGAGGAGCTCAAGGCCGAGCTCAAAGGAGCTCGGTAGGAAGCTGAGCAGCAAAAGGCTATGGTTGCGCAAGCGAAGAATGCCTGAGCTGCCAAGAAGGTTTCCGGGGAGAAGGACCAGGCATGGGTCATGGAGATCAAGGAGACCCCAAAAGTCTTATTCGAAGAGCGCGGCAAGCTTGAGGTGGAGGGGCAGCAAACGAAGGAGGAGCTCAAGAAACTCCAACTTGCCCACTGTGAGCTCAAGACCACGGCCCGGGCTGACCACAAGGTGCTCCAGCAAGTGGAGCGGATTGCCTCGGGTAAGCTTTTTCTATTGCGCTGTTCGGTTGGCAACAAAGGGTGTATCGAGCTCACCCAATTAAGGCATTCCGTAGAAGTCTTCATAGATCTTCCGCAGAGCGCGGCGGATGCGGTAGCGCACTACGGCCAGCTGGCGGGCCACGAGGCGGAGAAGGCATTCTGGGGGCACTTCCTGGGGTCGCCGTCCGCATAGCTGCTAAATCACCGAATGAAGCAGCTGGTGGAGTTGTTTCGTATGACAAGACTGGCGCTCCAAGACCTCTCTACCACGATGTGGCTTACCGAAGTCATGCCCAGCAGCCTCTTCAGCCTTACGGGCCATCTCCAAGATGTCGTGCCCTGCATGAATCGCTGGAGGAGGTACGCGTGCTTTGAAGGAGCACGGAGGGCATACGCCCGCATGAATACGCACTTTCGAAAGGTTGATGCGGTGACGTGTGCCACGGTCCCTCCTACCAACAAGCCGTGCACCGCCGAACAATTCTTCGCCGGGGTAGAGGAGGGAGCCCATATCACCGATGCCATGTGTCCAAAGGATACTATGTATTTCTAAATGGTACTTGAGAATGCTGAAGTGTGTAATGCACAAAACATTATCTAGATGTTGTAAGTCACAGAAAAAGAGTATGTTTTTTATGATTATTAGAGCATCTACGGTCGGGCGCCCCAAATCCGACCCCTCAAACTCCCGCGAATGCGACCGGGCACGTCCGCGGGTAGTGACTGGTCACGCCTCAAATATTGATTCTAACTCGACACCTCAAATTAAAAACCTAAAATCCATATTATTACATGCAATGTGAAACCTAATCTAAGCGGAGCTCGCCCAGTTCCGTCGTGGCCATGTCTAGTGGCCGGCTGCGCTCCCTAAAGTGTTGGTCCGGTTGCCGACAAGGTAGAGTAGGGCATGGGACACAAGCCAGCTCACGGGACTCAAGGAGTCGTCGTCTACCATGACCTACTCTTCCTCGTCGGATCCCGGAACCCGAACGGTGCCGGTGGACGTCAGATCGATGATGGATCTGTCCTGACACGAGCCGGCGACATCCACTACGACGTGGTTGCGGCGTCTGGACTGCTGCACCATACGGGGCGCCAGAGAATGTGACTCCGCCTCGCCGATGTCCACCGCCGCAAGGGCTGCCGCCGCCTCCCGCATCCGCTGCTTCGCATGGCGGCATGCCGTGCCATGTTCTCGTCGGACAAGGCCCATGGTGTGTCCCGATACTCGGCGCGTGACAAAGACATGTACCTAGGGTAGGGTCTTAGGCCTGACCTATACGTCCTACCCTTGGATATCGTACGAGAACTCAAGGCCTAAAAATAACTCCACAGAAAGTACCAACTAAAACTCTCGGAAACATAATACACTCGACGGGAGATGTCACTCAAATGACCCATTTCCACTCGGCGTCACAAGAACTCACTCGGAGACAGAATGCATAGAGTCACTCCGGGATGGCAACGGACAAGCATTTACTCCGCCACCTTTAATATCATTTAGAACGAGCGTTACCAGTAACGTCAAAGACTTAACTCACATTCAACCCTTGTGTAACTAAGGGCTGAGCGGGTTCGGTGCACTCTATAGAAGCCACCCCTCCCCTCAGGCACAAGGGTTCGCACCCCTTGTAACCACAACACATACCAATCAACAGAGCCTCCGCGGCACCGAGACGTAGGGTTGTTACCTCCTCCGAAAGGGGACTGAACTCGTAAAATTGGTGTCACAACCTTGCCGTAGATATGACTCTGGCTCCTTCATACCCTCTACCTTTACTATCAGATACGTTCCCACGACAGTTGGCGCCCACCGTGGGGCATGCGTCTAGGCGACTTCTGGCAAGGTTGCACCCTTCAACATGGTGTTCGGCGGTGAACTGTCTCTGGTCCGCGAGATCCGTATCGACACGCTCGTCTTCATCACCGACGATTCGGCTTGGATGCAGGAGGCTTCGCTCGATGTCGAGTCACTCCTAGTCCGTGGGTCAGCGCAGTTTTCCGCAAGTGCGTGCGGTGTCCTCCCGCGGCAGCCGTCGACTCAGTATTGGTCGGCCCCGGCATCGCCTTCACCACTCGCCGCTCGCCGTCGCAAGAGATCCGACCGCTCGTGGCTCCAACAGTGGCTCCGTCATGCGGTGAGTCGTCGGTCGACGTATCCACATGTTGCAGCTATCGAGCCCGACGAGTCCCTGTATGACCTGTTTGATTCGTCGACGGGGCGTACGTGCTCGCTTTCCGAGTGCGAAAGCAATGATCCCGCTGCTGAGGTCCTCGTGGTCGATTCTCAGCACGCTCCCCCAGGGTTTTCCCACGACGATGGGGATGACAATGGCCTATCACACGGTGATGGTGAACGCAGCCCCTCACGACGGAGCAAAGGGAAGCTGCGCGGCACAGGGACAAGCAAGCCCTCCGAACCCCCATCATTTGGGATACCGCCGAAGCACGGGCTTTAGAGTCTGGGCGGTTAGCCACTCTGGCTGAGCACGTGCGACTGGAGAATCTCCACAGAGCACTCGATGAACGCGCCCGCGCGCGTATCCCAAGTTCCAGTCATCGTCAACGGCAACTGTTTCCAACTAGGACTCGAGACGAGTGTCAGGTATACCGCACGCCTATCCAAAATGTCGCAGCAGCTGTGCACATAGCGGGTTCAATTCAATCCTTCCATTCTGAGGCTGGGAGAGGCCTGGAATAGATCCGTACATTACTCATAGCGGCTAGCGAGCAGAATTCTAATGTGTCCCAGTCGTGTAACAGAATTCATAGCAGGTTAGTCAGAGCAGAGACAGTTCAGTCTGCCCACAGTCCAAGATCGCATCCGCGGCGAGAAATACACAATTACATTCAAGGTTAGCACCTGGATCGAGGTCACTGACAGTTTGATCCCCGACTTCACCGCGATCACTATCGACTGCCCACGCCCCCTCCGAGGGGTGGCACGTACGTGCCCCGGCGATACGATGACAGGCACCCGCATGGCAACAAGCAGAGATTTGAAGGAACTTGCAGCATATACAGCTGGGACGACCTAGCACGAGTGTTTTTCAGGAGTTTCGAAGGAACTTGCATGCCGCCAGCCGGACTGATTGAATTGCAACATTGTGTCCAGAAGCCGAGTGAAACTCCGAGGAATTATATCCAGCGTTGGACCACTCTGCACTATGCGGTGGAAAATGTTTCGGAGCATCAGGTTGTGTGTGCCTTCAAATAAGGCGTGAGATATAGAGAGCTCATCTTGAAGTTCAGCCGTTTAGGCGACATGACTCTGAATCGCATGATGGATATTGCCACTCGGTACGCCAATGATGAAGAAGAAGACCGCCTTCGTAGTGGAAAAGGGAAGGCAGTCGATCCAGAAGCCAGTGGCAGAAATACCGGTCGGAAGCAAAAGCGCAAAGCTAAAGCCAATGTTCAGGCCGATGCAGCAGTTGTGATGACTCAAAACAAAGCCAAAGGGAAGCCCAAAGGTCCATGGATACCCAAGAAAATGAAATATCAATCAGGTCAAGATGTCCTAGATCTCCCATGCCCCATCCACACTAAGAAGGACGAAGAAGGTAACCTGGTTTACCCGAAGCACACCACTCGACAGTGTAGGTTCCTTATACAGCAGTTTCGAGAAGGTCAGTCGAGTAAAAAAGGTTTGGACAAATATGAGGATGAGGATAATACAGACAACTTCCCAATGGTTAACACCACTCTAATGATTTTGCTGATGTCGAGAGCAAAAGTCGACTGAAAGTTATCAACCGCGAAGTTAACATGGTCACTCCAGCGACCCCCACATACCTTAATTGGTCGCATACTGCAATCACCTTCGTTCAGTCGGATCACCCAGCTCATGTAGCTACCCCAGGATGACAAGCACTAGTGGTCGACCCAGTTGTCAAGGGCACTCAACTGCGTAAGGTTCTCATGGACGGCGGTAGTGGTCTGAACATTTTATATGCTGAAACCCTTCAGGGAATGGGGATCCTGATGTCCAAGCTCTGTGAAAGCAATATGACATTTCACGGAGTCATCCCGGGGAAGAAGGCGAAGTCACTCGGCCAGATCGCTCTGGATGTGACCTTTGGTGACTTGAAGAATTTCCACAAAGAGAAGCTGACTTTTGAGGTGGTGTATTTTCAAAGTGCTTATCATGCTATTATGGGAAGACTAGCGTACGCACGTTTCATGGCCCGCCCATGTTATGTATACCTCAAGTTGAAGATGCCCGAGCCTAGAGGAGTGATTACAGTCACTGGCAACAGGCAGAGAGCAGAAGAATGCCTCCAGAAAGGTGCAGAATTGCTGATGAGCAGATGGCAGTAGTGGAGCTAGAGGAGTACAAAAAGAGCTCCGATCCGAGTGACTTCCTCCTAGCCAAGAAGCCTGCTTCAGAGTCCGCATTTCAGTCTGCACGGGAGACGAAGCCAGTTCATATTCACCCAGAAGACCCAAATGTTGCGTCGACTCACATTTCAACGAAACTAGACATCAAATAGGAAGTCGCGCTCATCCAGTTCCTCCATGAGAACTGGGACATCTTCGCATGGAAACCATCAGACATGCCAGGTGTACCCAGGGGACGGGCTGAGCACCGTTTGCGTGTCAACTCAAAGGCTAAACCTGTCAAAGAACATCTCCGTCGGTCCGCCGCGGAGAAAAGGAAGGCGATTGGCGAAGAGGTGGCTCGACTCCTTGCAACAAAGTTTATATGTGAGATCTACCACTCCGAGTGGCTCGCAAACGTCGTCATGGTGCCCAAGAAGGATAATTCACTCCGCATGTGTATTGATTTCAAGCATATCAATCGAGCCTACCCGAAAGAACATTTTTCTCACCCTCGCATCGATCAGATTGTCGACTCGACTGTGGGGTGTGAGCGCTTGTCTTTTCTCGATGCATATTCCGAATACCATCAGATTCGACTGTTTGGGCCAGATGAAATAAAAAAGGCCTTCATCACCCCATTCGGGTGCTTTTGCTATATCACTATGCCATTCGGCCTAAAAAATGCAGGTGCCACATTCATGCGCATGATCCAGAAGTGCCTGCTCACTTAGATCAGTCGGAGTGTGGAAGCATATATGGACGATATCGTGGTCAAGTCATGCAAGAGTTCCGACCTGCTGACTGATCTCGCTGAAACCTTTGCTAACCTGAGGAGGTATGACATCAAATTGAACCCGTCCAAATGCACATTCGTAGTACCAGGGGGTAAATTACTCAGTTTTCTCGTTTCCGAATGAGGGATAGATGTCAATCCCGAGAAGATCAGTGCAATTGTCCGAATGAAGCATCCAGAGCGTGTGCACGACGTGCGGTGACTCATAGGCTGCCTTGCTATGCTGAGTCGATTCATTTCTCGTCTCGGAGAGAAGGCACTACCTCTCTACCGATTGATGAAGAAGTTAGATAAGTTTGAGTGGACTCCTGAAGCCGAAGCAGCCTTTGTGGAGCTCAAAGCCCTGCTTTCCACCCAGCCGGTGCTCGCTGCCCCGAACAGCAAAGAACCTCTGCTCTTATACATAGCAGCAACTGGCCAAGTTGTCAGCATGGTGCTTAAGGTCGAGCAGGATGAAGGCAAAGCTTATAAAGTGCAACGCCCTATGTATTATGTTTCTGAGGTCCTGACTCCGTCCAAGCACAGGTATCCACACTACCAGAAGCTCGTGTATGGGATTTACTTGACTGCGAGGAAAGTTTCCCATTATTTTCAAGACCACTTGGTTTTAGTCATCAATGATGCTCCATTGTCTGAGATCATGAACAATCGAGATGCGACCGCTCGAGTGGCAAGTGGGCAATTGAACTACTCCCTTTTGACTTCAAGTTTGAAGCGAAGAAGGCGATCAAATCTCACGCGCTGGCCGATTTCTTTGTTGAATGGGTTGAGCAGCAGCAACCGACTCAGGTTCTCTCAGAACATTGGACCATGTTCTTCGATGGATCCAAAACTCTCAATGGGTCTGGTGCGGGGTGTGGTCCTGGTGTCTCCAAGACGCCATCGACTCAGCTATGCTCTCCAGGTTAACTTTGATTCCTCTAACAATGAAGCTGAATACGAAACACTTCTCTATGCGTTATGCACGGCCATCTCACTCGGCGTCCGCCGCCTAATGATTTATGGTGACTCGGATTTGGTAGTAAATCAAGTGATGAAAGAGTGGGATGTCAGAGGCCCTGCCATGATAGGATACTGCAATGCAGTGAGAAAGTTAGAGAAAAAAGTATTAAGGTTTGGAACTCCATCACGTCCCCCGTACCAAGAACGAGGAGGTCGATGAGTTGGCAAAGATAGGTTCCACTCAGAAGTCTGTTCCTAGTAATGTGTTCCTCGAATACCTCTACTCCACGTTAGTACAGGAGGATCCATTCACTGAAGAGCCTCCCCAGGCGAAAAGCTCCACTGACCTGACTGAGATTGAGATCCCAGCTGTTATTGACCTGGTTATGGAGGTCCTTGTGATCACACCCGAATGGACTATGCCATACATCGCTTATCTGCTCAAGCAAGAGCTTCTAGAAGATGAAGTTGAGGCACCCCAAATTGTCTGCATGTCCAAAGCTTTCACACTCATGGACATACAACTTTATAGGGAAAGTATTACTGGAATGGCTCAGCGCTGCATTTCTCCAGAGGAAGGTCGACTGATTTTTGAAGAAATCCATTCGGGAACATGCAATCATCATGCATCCTCTCGAACAATTGTGGCTAAAGCATTCCGGGCTAGTTTCTATTGGCCACGCGCCAATGAAGCTGCCAAGGAAATCGTCAAGCATTGCAACAGGTGTCAATTATATGCCAACATGTCTCACAAGACTGCGTCTCCCTTGAAGACAATTCAACTCGTCTGGCCCTTCGCTGTTTGGGGCCTGGACATGGTTGGGCCCTTGCGTACTGGCAGAAGCGGATTCACTCACTTGCTCGTAGCAGTCGACAAATTTACCAAGTGGATTGAAGCCAAGCCCACCAAGAAGCTAGACTCGCGCACGACCATTAGCTTCATGAGGCAGTTGATTTTCAGGTTCAGGTTTCCGCACAGCATCATCATGGACAATGGCTCTAACTTTGACTCGAATGAATTGGGAGATTTTTGCATCTCCCAAGGCACTCAGGTGGAATACAAGTCTGTTGCCCACCCACGGTTGAATGGTTAAGCAGAAAGAGTGAATGGTCTTGTTCTCCAAGGACTGAAGCGTCGGCTCATGCGTGACCTTGAACACGCAGCGGGTGCTTGGGTCACTAAATTACCATCTGTTTTGTGGGGTCTAAGGACGACTCCGAACCGATCCACCGAGCGCTCACCTTTCTTCATGGTGTATGGAGCTGAAGCTGTCCTACAGACTGACCTCCTTCACAATGCACCCCGAGTGGAACTTTACTCAGAAGCTGAGGCAGAATAGGCGCGATAGGATGTCGTTGATCTCCTCGAAGAAGAGCGCGAGATGGCTCTGATTTGGTCGATGATATACCAGCAAGACCTCCGTCTATTCCATGCCAGAAATGTCAGAAGTCGAGCCTTTCAGGAGGGAGATCGAGTACTCTGAGTGGATCAGCAGTGCCCCCACAAGCTAGCCCCCGCGTGGGAGGGCCCCTTCATCGTCACCAAGGTGTTACACAATGGGGCTTACCACCTCAACAATCTTACGAAGCGAATCGACGAACCGTGCGCATGGAACGTCGATCTCCTTTGTTGATTCTACACCTAGTCCTTGAATAGCTGGGATGTAATAAAAGTACCCTTTTCGATTGTTATCAAGACTTGGCTCTCGCATTCCATAATGATTATTTTTCGTCTAAATGTGTGCTTAAATCCCCCCCCCCCAAGTGGGTGGCTTAGTTGCGTAATCCGCTTTCACCAAAGTTAAAAACTACTCCGAGTGAGAGCACCCCTCTCACTCGGGGGCTTAGCCGTGAGCCAGTCCTCGCCTAAGTTAAAAACTACTCCGAGTGAGAGCATCCCTCTCACTTGGGGGCTTACTCACGAGCCAGTCCTCGCCTAAGTGAAAAACTAATCCGAGTAAGAGCATCCCTCTCACTCAGGGGCTTAGCCGCGAGCCAGTCCTCGCCTAAGTTAAAAACTACTCCGAGTGAGAGCACCCCTCTCACTCGGGAGCTTAGCCGCGATCCAGTCCTCTCCTAAGTGAAAAACTACTCCGAGTGAGAGCACCCCTCTCACTCGGGGGCTTAGCCGCGAGCCAGTCGTCACCTAAGTTAAAAACTACTCCGAGTGAGAGCACCCCTCTCACTCGGGGGCTTAGCCGTGAGCCAGTCCTCACTTAAGTTAAAAACTACTCCCAGTGAGAGCATCCCTCCCACTCGGGAGCTTAGCCGTGAGCCAATCTTCGCCTAAGGTAAAAACCACTCAGAGTGAGAGCACCCCTCTCACTCGGAGGCTTAGCCGTGAGCTAGTCCTCATCTAAGTTAAAAACTACTCCGAGTGAGAGCATCCCTCTCACTCGAGGGCTTAGCTGCGAACCAGTCCTCGCCTAAGTTAAAAACTACTCCAAGTGAGAGCACCCCTCTCACTCGGGGGCTTAGCTGCGAGTCAGACCTCGCCTAAGTGAAAAACTACTCTGAGTGGGAGCATCCCTCTCACTCGGTGGCTTAGCCGCGAGCCAGCCCTTGCCTAAGTTAAAAACTACTCCGAGTAAGAGCACCCCTCTCACTCAGGGTCTTAGGCGCGAGCCAGTCCTCGCCTAAGTTAAAAACTACTCTGAGTGAGAGCATCCCACTCACTCGGGGGCTTAGCCATGAGCCAGTCCTCGCCTAGGTTAAAAACTACTCCGAGTGAGAGCACCCCTCTCACGCGGGCTTAGCCGCGAGCCAGTCCTCGCCTAGGTTAAGAAACTACTCCGAGTGAGAGTGCCCCTCTCACTCGGGGGCTTAGCCGCGAGCCAGTCCTCGCCTAAGTTATTAATCTACTCCGAGTGAGAGCATCCCTCTCACTCGGAGGCTTAGCCGCGAGCCAGTCCTCGCCTAAGTTAAAAACTACTCCGAGTGAGAGTGCCCCTCTCACTTGGGGGCTGAGCCGCGAGCCGGTCCTCGGCTAAGTTAAAAAACTACTCCGAGTGAGAGCATCCCTCTCACTCGGAGGCTTTGCCGCGAGCTAGTCCTCGCCCAAGTTAAAATCCACTCCGAGTGAGAGCATCCCTCTCACTCGGGGGCTTAGCCGCGAACGAGTCCTCGCCTAAGTTAAAAACACAGCAAGGATCAACCGAATGAGAAAATATTCAGATAAATCCTCCAAGTTCGAAAGCATCTAAACCAAAAGTATTCGGGCAAAGCACGCGAGCAAGTTTTAACCATTATAGGATCACTCGGCATCCCGAGACAAATGAGTTCAGATCATAAAATGTTTTTCACTTCGCGGGAGGGCTGGCAGGCTCGATAAAAGTGACCAGATCGATGCCGTCCGCAATCCGAGTGGCTGCCTCTAGGAAGGTCTCCATGAAACTCTGAAATTTAAGCTTCTGCATGTTTGCCACTTGGAGAGTCTTGATGTCTACTACACGCTTCTATTCCTGTAGACAGTGTTGGGCCTCCAAGAGCAGAGGTTTGTAGGACAGTAGTAAATTTCCCTTAAGTGAGTAACCCAAGGTTTATCGAACTCAGGGAAGTGGAGGTTGAACGTACCCCTTTCAAGCAACCCTGCAATCAAGATACGAGAAGTCTCTTGTGTCCCCAACACACCTAATACAACTAGGAGTTGTATAGGTGCACTAGTTCGGCGAAGAGATGGTAAAATATGGATGATAGGAGTGGCAAAGCAAAGTAATATAAATCTGTAATAAAAAGTGCAGCAAGCAAACAAGTGGTAAATGTGAGCACAAATGGTATTGCAATGGTGGAAACAAGGCCTAGGCTTCATACTTTCACTAGTGGCAACTCCCAACAACACACCCGGAGGTCATTCCTTTGTGGTCAAGAGAGGACGAGAATTATGTAGGGCTACAAAAGCACACCTCAAAGTTCGTAGTTCTCAATCTATGGATTTTCCAATG
Organism: Secale cereale; assembly: GCA_902687465.1. Taxonomy (NCBI): domain Eukaryota; kingdom Viridiplantae; phylum Streptophyta; class Magnoliopsida; order Poales; family Poaceae; genus Secale; species Secale cereale. Next base: position 583,524,491 of record LR738710.1, read on the forward strand.
TCACCGCGGCCATCCAAAGAGAGTACCACAATCACCACAACATATCTCAAGGATAGTCAAAGACAAGCACCAAGAGACTCTCAATCTTCAATCAACACACAAAAGAGGAAATCACTCATGAAAATATTCTTCTAATCCATGTCCAATAGACCGCTGTCACCTTGGTCTCGGGGATTATACTAGATAAAGACAAGTGAGTACATCAATCCAATACATAGAGGAAGGGGAAATATCATGGGATCACCCTAGATTAACATAGCCTATGATCACAACGAAGATCACATCATGGGAGAGAGAATTGACCACATAGCTACCGGTAGAAACCTCAGCCCCGAGGAGGAACTACTCCCGCATCATGGAGGGAGGAAGCAACGTCGATGGAGATGAATCCGGGGGCACTTCCCCGTCCCGGCAGGATGCCGGCACAGGAATTCTGGTCCCCGAAACTTGGTGGCGATGGCGGCGGAGATCGGAATTGCTTCTGGAGAAAAGGGTTCTGGAATCAGGGTTTCCGCGACGGCAGATAAATATATGCCAAAGGGGGTCACCAGAAGCGGAGAGAGGGGCCCAGGGCCCCCCCTAGGCGGCTAGGGGTGGGGCCGCCTGGGCTGCCCCTGGCTCCCCTCTGGCCCCACTTCTGGCGCGTGGAAGCTTCTGGAGCGCTGATTTTTTATATATTTTTCCCGGAATTTTTCTGGCAATTTAAGTAATGGGAAAACCTGAAATACAAAAACAGCAGAAAACAGAAACTGGCACTGGGGTGCACTGAGTTAATAGGTTAGTCCAAATATGATCAAAAGTGTATGAAAGTGTATCAAAAGCATAGCAATATCACCCAAAACATGCATGGAGCAAGCAGAAATTATAGATACGTTTGGGACGTATCAAGTCTTCAACTTGTCTTCTTTAGTCTCCTTGCAATGAACACGCACGAGCGAAAGCGCCACATCGGCTCCACACAGGGCGGCGGACTTTTTCCACGCTTGCACTCGGTTCGGGAGGTCATTGAGTCGAGTCATCACTAACTCGAGGTCGTTCTGAAGTTTATTCTTCGGCCATAACTCCTTGTCTACCCCCGCCAGTGCAGCTTTCAGTCAGGCGATGTATCCTACAACACCCTCAAGACGAGCTTCGAGCCTTAGCTTATTCATGGCAGTTGCATCACCGACGAGCGAATTGGAAGGGTCCAGGCCATTTTCCATTTGTTCCGTCTCTTGGTCGAAGCTCTGACAAAATTCTGCACAAAGAGAAAAAATGAGTCGACTGCATTTCACAAGAGGTGTTACTTTAGGTATGCCCACAAACATGTTTAATCAGACGATGGAAAATACCTTCAAGCATGATGTACAGCTTCTGCGCAAGGCTCCCCAAGTATTCTTCCAGCTCATTCCTCTTTCGAGTGAACTGGTCGACCTTGTCAGACAAAGTTGTCTTCTCCTCACGCAATTGAGCGGCTGTTTTCTTTGCTTCGTCGACTGCAGTTCTCAGAGATGTGTTTTCCTCTTCAAGTTTGCCGACTAAAGCCAGTTTCTTGTCGGCTGCTTCAATCTTCTCTCGGGCAATCTTCTGCGTTGCGGGAAGGTCATTATCCTTCGCTTCCAGGGCCTTCTTCGTTGTGTCTAAAGAAACAACAGTCCTGTGTCGAGCTTGTAGCCGATGGTTTTCACTACGCACATATGTTCGAGTGGATTTACTAAATTCAAGGAGTAGAGTGAGAAAGCAATGGAGCTCTTAGTTGACAGAAAAGTTACCTCCCATGGTCTTCACCTTAGCTTGAGAATGCTCCAATTTTTTCTTGATGGCCTCCAGCTCCACCTGGAGCGAGATCTTCTCCTTCTCCAAGGCAGCATACTGAGGACCAAGTTCGCAAGATTTCTGTAATCAACCAAAGGGCAAGTCAATCGACGGTAAGAAATAAAGACAAGTTCAAACAGCCAATACAAAAAGAGTTATGAGACCACCGCCGAATCAAACATCCGACGGTGATCTCGGGGACTACACCTAGTGGGTGCACTCAGCGTGCCCCCACTGGTTCTGATTTCTCACTCTGTATGGCCTACTCGGTTCGAGTGTATATATATGAAAAAAAGATAGCACACGGAGAAATAATTTGTTCTAAGACCACCACCGACTGCCAGGAGTCGATGGCGGTCTCGGGGACTACACCCAGTGGGTGCAATCAACATGCCCCCACTGGTTTGATTGCTCACTTGGAACGGTCTGCCGACTCACGTGAAGATTTACAAACAACCACAAATTGAAGATCCCCGCCGAATCACACATCCGACGATGGTCTCGAGGACTACACCGAGTGGGTGCACTCAGCGTGCCCCCACAAGTTTTGACTTCTCACTCGACACGGCCTGCTCGACCCGAGTGGATTAGATACCCACATGACACAACTTGGTTAACTCGAGTGGAGGAGCTACACAATCAAACTAAACACCCACTGGGTGTACAAACGCAAAGGTATTGCAGACTTATAATAGATGCACATTAATGGTTCCAAAACGCTCATCCACTGGCATCTCACGGGTGACAAAGCATCAGTTTTCTGGTAGCATATCCTAAGAAAGACAAGGTTGAAGCTTAAAAGACAATCGGAAATCAACTTATGGTCCCACTTACTCGGACATTGGTCTGAAGATCAGAGTTGGAGTCGTAAGCGGCCCTGCTGGCCTCATACACCACCTTCAGTCGGTCCATCATCACTCCGACTTGGCTCATCGCCTCCTTGGCAGTGCGTGTCTGGTCCTCAGGGACGTGATGCATAGTGAACTGAGTCGGGGCCGACGACGCCGCTGGAGGGGTCAGAGCTCGAGGCTGCCCAGCCAGACTCGTAGTGTGAACAGTCGACACGGGTGGCCGCTCAGTCGATAAGGGGTCAGCAAAAGAAACAACAGCTCGAGACGAGCCACCGAGCTCCTGAACGACAGGCTCAGCAGACAAGCGAGGCGTACGGTTGGCAGACACTCTCCTGCTCCAGGCCCTTCCCCTCCTCCATCCGCTCCTTTGGGGCTCCTCCTCATCATCATCCGGAAGCTGGATAACCCCTGTAGGTACTATAAGTGCCCTGAGTGAGATTCCAGACAACCACTCAAAACGGTTGACAAAAGACAAGCACGTCCATAGTAGCATACCTGCTCGAGAAGTGACTACGTCGGTGGTATCTGCATCGCCTTGCTCTTCGTCAATCTCCATATAGGATGTTGCAGAAGTGGCGGACCTGAAAGTGCAGGATTCCACTAGGTCGGACAAGTAAAGAATTTACGACAACAATAGATGACAAAGAAAAGAAACATTTACCCCGAAGTGACAGGTACGACCACCTTGATCTTGGGCAAGGCCTTCCGAGGCTTGATTGTGGCGACTTTGGCCTGCTTCGCAGTCTTCTTAGTTGGTTCTGGGGTCGACGTTCGAGTGCGCTTTGGGACTCTAGCACTCGACGCCGCTGCCTTGCCGTGGCCACCCGCGAGGTCATGTGATTGCTTGGAGCACCTTTCGGTGCGGGGCGGTGACTCGACCTCCTCCCTGCTGTCTGAGTCCTCGATGTCATCGTCGCTCTCATCTACATAATCGATGTTGGCGCTTCCTTCTTATTCAAGGTGCCCCTCTCCGTTCGGCATGGAATACATCCTCATGAAGACCCGTGAAGCACCATCCAAAAATGTTAGTCCAATCTAAGAACAACTGCATATGAAAGATTACAAGAGAAAATCACTCGACAAGTGGTGTTTAACCTCTCCTGCGGCGTGCTCGGCGTCGAATGGCAAAATCCTTTTGGCTCCTCGGGGGTTGTCCTTGTTACCAGTGATGCTCGTCAACCACTGAGCCACCGTCTCCTCGGCGACCTCCTCCGGGTGGACCCGAGCGGTGTGCTCTAGGCCCAAGTACATCCACATGGGGTGATCGTGGGCTTGCAAAGGTTGGATGCGTCGACTGAGAAATACCTCCAACAGATCCAAGCCCGTCACTCCACCCTGAACCAGTGCAACGTTGGCGTCGACCAGAACAACAACTTCACCCTTCTCCTCCGCAGAAACGAGCATGGAACATGGGTTGCTGAGCCTCTATAGAGTGAAAGGAGGAAGCCCGGTCGGATAGCCAGGAGTCGGAATGTCCTTGCAGTAAAACCAGGTCGACTGCCAGCCCCTGACTGACTCGGAAATTTCAGAGGGAGAAAGGTGCTCCTGCTTCTCATCTGGATCCCCAACCCCCACACATCTGAATCACATGTGTCTTCTCATCAATCAGATTGGCCTTTTTAACCGGCTAAGACCAACAAGTGAAAATATGTTTAAACAACCCCCAATAGGGTTGGCACCCCAAGAAGCTCTCGCACATCGTGATGAACGCAGCAAGATACGAGATGGTATTTGGGGGAAAGTGCTGGATCTGAGCACCAAAGAAATTCAAAAAGGCACGAAAGAATGGATGAGGGGGCAGGAAAAGACCTCGGCCGACGTGGGTGGTGAGAAGGACGCGCTCACCCTCGCGCGGCTCGGGATCGGTCTCCCCCTTCAGCAACCTCCAGGACCCGTGCGCAATCAGGCCGTCGACGGCGAGGCCCTCCACATCCTCCGTGACGGTGGAGCGGATCCAGTCTCCCTGGATCCAGCCAGGAAGCAGGCCGGACCACGAGGTTGACCCCTTCGTCGGCTTCTTGCCCTTAGCCGCCGCCTTCTTTGCGGGCTTGTCCTTCGCCATTGATGGAAAGCTCGAGGACGGGCGGTTGAGGAGTGAGGCAATGGGGGAGGTGAGGCGGAGAAGCAGAAGAAGGAGGAAATGGAAGGCACAATGCTGCGCATCGGCAACAATGCCTTTTATGGTCCAGCGGGTACGGGCGACCCGGTCGCATCCCGTAACAGGCGGCTGCTCAATACGTGGCAAAAAAGGTGGCGCGGGGATCAAGGAGCCCCTATCCGCCTGCCTCGTTTATTGCGTCGCATCCTGTCCCGTCCTGCGCGCTTCTCAAAATTTTGAATCCCGGGAGATTCAGGAACCGCAGAGCAAGCAATTCGCACCAGAGATATCCAGGCCCGACCTACTCGAAGACATACAGAATGAATTTATTCGGCAATTCCTGGAGACCAGAATGGATGGAGGCGACTGGCGAAGAGCCGAATCATGAACACGCCTCTGGGCACCCCAAAATGTTCGCTCGAAACGTTGGGTTGAATTGTGTATACCTCTAAAGCCTTCCTCCAGTCGATCCTCAATCCATTCGAGGGCTAATGACGAAGACATGTACCTAGGGCAGGGTCTTTGGCCTGACCTATACGTCCTACCCAGGGACATCGTACGAGAACTCAAGGCCTAAAAGGAACTCCACAGAAAGTACCGATTGAAACTCTCGGAAGCGTAATACACTCGATGGGAGATGTCACTCGGATGGCCCATTTCCACTCGACGTCACAAGAACTCACTCGGAGGATAGAATGCATAGAGTCACTCCGGGATGGCAACGGGCAAGCATTTACTCCGTCACCTTTAATATCATTTAGTACGAGCGTTACCAGTAACATCAAATACTTAACTCACATTGAACCCTTGTGTAACTGAGGGCTGAGAGGGTCCGACGCACTCTATATAAGCCACTCCTCCCCTCAGACACAAGGGTTCGCATTCCTTGTAACGACAACACATACCAATCGACAGAGCCTCCGCGGCACCGAGACGTAGGGCTGTTACCTCCTCCGAGAGGGGCCTGAACTCGTAAAATCAGTGTCACAACCTTGCCGTAGCTAGGACTCTGCCTCCTTCATACTCCCTACCTTTACTGTCAGATACGTTCCCACGACAACGCGCCAATGGAAGAGTTGCGCGTCCACCACCGCATTCGAACGCTAGACGGGCTGAACCGCCTCCGGCGAGGCAGCGACGACACACATAGCGCCGGATCCATGCGCCATTTGGGCGGACGTAATGGATTCTCGACGGAAGGAGATTGAGTGTTGCTGGGCACGGGCCTCCTCCCGGAAATCGGCGGAGCGCAAGCCAGACCCTCGGGTTGCGTGGGATGAGCTCGAGGTTGACAGAAATGGACATGACGGACATGGATCCGCTGCCCGCCATGCCGAAGAGGATCAGAAATCACCGGAGGTGAGCTTGGGTGGCGAAGGGAGTGGAGTGTGAAGTGGCTAAGGATTGATCGTGCGAGCAGAAGGGGACGAATATATGTAGGGTCGGGTGGGTCAACGTGGTTCGAGCTAGATGTGGCGGACACGTCCGGACGCCTCCGTATCCATCTTATATTTTCGGTTAAATATGAAAGGTGCTGATCAATCCGGTCGTTCGAGGCCCGTATGAGGTGCTTGTGTGGGTTGAAAAATGGTTACCCGTCGGTGATTGGTCAAACCGCCCGGTGTTTGAAGCCGGTTTCGGACGCCCGGCTGTAGATCTTATACATATACATATGTAAAAGTAGCAAAGATTACGCACCAGGTATATTATAGCGAATTCGAAATGACCATCAGTCATTTCCGAAGCAGACGAGGTGGTGTTGGTTGCAAACGTGCAGCCGCTGTACGGATAAGGGCACATGGGCAGCAGATAGGGCCGTCCGTCGGCGTAGACACAGCATGTGCTACCTGGTATAGCCGACTATGAGCGTCGATTTAAAAGTCTTGTAAGGGTGGTGAGATTTGCCGGTACCAGCTGTCACAACCAAATTATATGATCATGATGATGCTGGTGTGGATCTGCTCACGGACAAACAAAACCTTTCTGAGGCCATGAAAACGATCAAATTCTGTCCAAATAGCGCCTCGTGTACTGGAAACCAAAAAAACCGATCCATGCCGTACAATGTCCTGCACGGCCACTCACGGACCCGTTCAACCCACGGCACAGTTCGCCCTCCCGGGTTCCGGCAACGTCGCCGTCAACCGGCGGTGAAAGAGAGAGGGCGACCCGGAGCCCGACATAGACGAAGCAAAATAATCGATCACCGGCGACGCGGCACGGCGGAAGCGAGCCGAGTCCACTGCCCAGCACTGCCGGCTGCCGTCCCCGCGGCGAAGAACGAGTCCGGGCTCCTCCGTGCCCGACACAGACCGCCCGGGAACAAAACGAGCGCACTACAAACCCTGCCCACGCGGCCGTAGAAAATCCAGCCCCGTTCCGTTCCAGCACAGGCCTGCCTGATTGACTTTTCGGTCCCGGCTTCCCCTGCCGAGCTCACACACCCACACACGCTCCGCGCCCCGTCTGCCTCACATGTTGAACCGCCCCCACCCCCTCTCACACTCCCGTCCCGGCGCCCTCTCCCCCCTCCTCCGCGTCCTCCCCCGCGCCGTCGCCGGGCCGCCCGAGCACGACCGGATCCGGGCGGCGGCGCTTCCGCGGATGGACACGACCTCGCCGTCGGGGCGCCCCACCACGCCTCGGCGGCAGCTGCAGCTGCAGGGCCCGCGCCCGCCGCGGCTCAGCGTCCGCCCCGAGTCGCACGCCATCAAGAAGCCGTCCGGGGCGCCGCCACAGGCCCAGGGGCAGGGGCATGCCCGGCGAGAGGAGAAGCAGCAAGGGCACCCGCCGCGGGAGCCGGTGATCATCTACGACGCGTCGCCCAAGATCATCCACACCAAGCCCAGCGAGTTCATGGCGCTCGTGCAGCGCCTGACCGGCCCCGGCTCTGGCGCGCTCCCCTCCGAGGCCCAGACCCAGGACTACCAGATGGATGAGGCCGTGCCGGGGCAGTCCTTCCTGCCGCCGGAGCTTCTCCTCTCGCCGTCCGCCGCGATGTCCCCGGCGGCGAGGCTGGCTACCATCGAGCGGTCCGTCCGGCCGTTGCCCGCGCCGACGCCGGATTACGTGGACTTCAATAACTACAGATTCGACGACGGCGGCCTCGCCGCGGTTCTCGGCGCGGGTCGGCCAGGGCCCGGCATCCTGTCCCCTTTGCCGTCGTCCCTGCCGCCGGCCGCGGCGTCCGTGATGTTCTCGCCGCTGCCGTTCGACCCGAACGGCTACAGCTGGCTGAACGAGCTGAGCCCCATCCTCCGAGCGGCGTCCACCGGCGCCGCCTCCTCAGGCAGCGGCAGCGGTGGCGGCGGGACTAGCAACGGCGGCGCTTACCGGCAACCACAGTCCTACTACTCCGACCCCTTCGTCCCGAGCCCCCGCAACCTCCTTGCCACGCCCACCGTGCCGTCGCCACGAACCTTCGCAGAGCTCATGAGCAACCTGCCGGATCTTTAGGCCGCCGCCTCGTCAAAGACGGCACCAGCGGCCGAAATTTCTTTCTCTTTTTTTTTGGTTCTTCATTTTTGGGGGGTTGGGCGAAACCCGGTGTGGTGGGCCCCCGTAGTGATGACAGGTTAATTAGTGCAAAATTATCCTTCGGGTTTTATTAATTCTTGTGAGGCAACCACTTGCCCACTAGGCAGCGAGGAAAGGGGGAGGAAGGGGTGGAGAAAGCAATGCTTAAAGTCAGCAGTGGTAGAAGGTTACTAGAAGCCGGCCGACCGCCCCCTTGCTTAGATTTTTCTCGAAACAATCTTTCCTGTGAGTTGTGTCATTATTAACTGCATCATTTACTTGATTTTTGCAGGATGAAAGTGTTCACATTGGTAAAAACACTTATATGTATCTATGTCGGCCGCGCCTTTCTTATGTCATAGTCTAAATGGTGCGACGATTAAAAAACACATTGTCTTATTTCACCTAGTTTTCTAATAAGTGGAAAATGCACTTTTCACTAAGCAAAAAGTTGCCCTTCGACTTAGACATGAGGAAATCTCATGAGAGTTTGGATTGGAAAAGTCATTAGTCATATGCATCGATTCTGAATCTCTTGGTACGACATTTTGCGCTGTTATGCTGTGAGTGCATCTTAGTGGGTGTTGATCATACATTACAACATTATTAAATAGACTAACATTCTACTTAAATTTTGATCACCTTTAGTTTCAAAAGAATTTATTGGACAATGGTTTATGACCCCCCCCCCCCCCTAATCTAAGGAAAGTATGGACAAGACTAAATATACTTTTCCAGCTTTTGTTGATCAAAGATTAGTTTGAGTAGGTATGCTAATATTATCAAAAGGGAATCTTCAATCATGCGAGGAGAAGTTTTTCTTAACAAGTGATCAAAGTCAAAACTCCAAAATTTCTCACTCTTCCACCACATTACCAAGACCGGTTCTAAGATTTTAGTGGATGAAACTAGAATCTATGCCCATCCTGACATGTTTCTTCATAGGACCGTCATCTTATTTTAGCAATAGTTTGTTCCACCACAACAATTATCGCCAATTCGGCGATATCTTAAATTTCCGAACAAAATCTTATCACGTTGACAAAGCTCAATAATATCCTCCCATAACCAATGTCCAATCGATTGATTATTAATTTTGTATTGCAATAGCAAACAAGCCATATTAACATCATTCCTCTGTGTCACTTTGTATCGAACCTCTGAAATAATGAAGTGTGAATTTAAAGTCTTATTCTAACCCTCTGAGTGATATTCGTTTGGATATTCCGGATTATCCAATAGTAAAATCCGAGGATGCCATGTCACATCTCAAAATTTCTAAATTAGGATGTGAACATATCATTCAAATACGTAGAATATTTTCAATGCATTTTTGGAAATTTTGGAACTAATTTGGCTATTTTAGAAACCCTAAATCATTTTAGAGATTTATTTACAGTCCATATTAAATCCATTTGCATAAAATGATTTTACAAACATGCATCTAGATTTTTTTTCTATGATCTCTAATAGCCCTGCTACTTTTGTGCAAGTTTTAGGATTTGGATTGGTATTATTTGAACCTAGTTCAAATTCGTATTCTAGACTGAAAGAAGAAGAAAATGAGAATGAATTAAAAAACCAATTGGGCAGACAGACTATGCTAGCCAACCAGTATAGCCAACCAACGCACCCCACAGCCCACTGATGACCCACAAGTATAGGGGGTCACAACAGTCTTCAAGGATAATATTTCACCCAAATTTATTGATTCAACACAAGGGGAGCCAAAGGATATTTATAAGCCTTAGCAGTTGAGTTGTCAATTCAACCACATGTGAGAATCACTTCCTTGCATCAATTTATTACTAGCAGAGTAATATGATAGTAGTGATAGTAGTAGTAATGACAACAACAACAATAAGAGTAGTGGTAGTTTGTAGCAAAATAGCAGCAATAGTAACTTGAGAAAAGATAATTGTATTAATGCGAAAGCCTCAAGTAGTGATGGATATTTGGATGAGATTCAGTATGTAACTATCACAACCTAGAGCGAGACACAATAGCTTCCGTTCATCAATCATATGTAGGCATATATTTCGTATAGTCATGCGCACTTGCGATAAGAACTTGCATAACATCTTTTGTCCTACCCCCGTCCTATGGCATCGGGGTCCTACTGGAAACTAAGGATACTTAAGGCGCTCATTTCAATAGAGAACCAGAAGAAAGCATTAACACATGGTGAATACATGAACTCCTCATGTTAAACTCATCCTCGTTGATATCCCAATCATTGTCACCATGGGGGTCTAAGGTTCAAACGATAATAGGTGCATATAATGTGTAGGTGAGATCAACATCTCAAATATATTCATGAAAGTATATATGTTAACATCTGAAATCATGGCACCCAGGACCTAGTGACAAGCATTAAGCATAACAAAGTCATAACAACATTAATCTGAGAACATAGTGGATAGTAGGGATCAAGCCCCAACAAATTGACATGGTTACATAAGAAATCTCATCTACCTCTGATGACCCACAAGTATAGGGGATCAATCATAGTGCTTTCGATAAGTAAGAGTGTTGAACCCAACGAGGAGCAGAAGGAAATGACAAGTGGTTTCCAGCAAGGTAATTTTTGCATGCACTGAAATTGTGGTAACAAGTTGTTTGATAGCAAGATAATTTGTAACAAGTGACAAGTAGCAATAGTAACAATAAGTGAAGCAAGGTAGCCCAATCCTTTCATGGCAAAGGATATGCTAAAAAGGTTTCTTATAATAGCAAAGTGTTCTTGAGGAGTCACGGGAATTTTGTCTAGTCACTTTCATCATATTGGTTTGATTCGCGTTCGCTACTTTGATAATTTGATATGTGGGTGGACCAGTACTTGTGTGCTATTCTTACTTAAACAAGCCTCCCACTTATGATTACCCCCCTTCGCAAGCATCCACAATTATGAAAGACGAATTAAGATAATATATAACCATATCATTAAACATATGGATCCAAATCATCCCCTTACGGAGTAGCGCATAAACTAGGGTTAAGCCATCATCTAATAACTACTCCACAATGCATTCTCTTAGGCCCAAAGATGGTGACGTGTCATGTAGTCAACGTTCACATAACACCACTAAGGGAATCAAAACATACACATCATCAAAATATCGAACGAATATCAAATTCACATGATTACTTGCAACATGACTTCTCTCGTGGCCTCAAGAACGAAAATAACTACTCACAAAGCATCTGTATGTTCAACATCAGAGGAGTAATAAATATCATAATTGATATGAACATATTATCTTCTACCAAATAAACCAACCAGCATCAACTACAAGATCTAATCAACACTACTAGCAACCCACAGGTACCAATCTGAGGTTTTGATACAAAGATTGAATACAAGATATGAGCTAGGGTTTGAGATGAGATGGTGTTGGTGAAGATGTTGATGGAGATTGATCCTCTCATGATGATAGGGTTATTGGTGATGACGATAGCTTTGATTTCCCCTCCTGGAGGGAAGTATCCCTGTCTGAATCGCTCCGCCGAAGAGCAAAAGTGCCCCTACCCAAGTTCTGCCTCAAGACGGCGGCGTTCCATCCTTAAAGTCCCCCCCTTATTTTTTTCTAGGTAAAAATACCTTATATACGAGAAGATGGGAAACGGAGGTGGGCTGGGCTGCCCACCACCCGCCAGGGCGCGCTTGGGGGGCCTAGTGCACCCTAGTGTCTTGTGGGCACCAGGCAACCCCCCTCTGGTAGTTATTTGCCCCAATATTTATTATACATTCCAAAATAATTCTTCGTAAAGTTTCAGTTCATTTGGAGATGTGCAAAATAGGTATGTCTAACGTAGCTTTTTCAGGTCCAGAATTCCAGCTGCAGGTATTCTCCCTCTTTGTGTAAACCTTGCATATTATGAGAGAAAAGGAATTAAAATTACTCCATGACGCATTATTATGCATAAAAACATTATAAATAATAGTAGGAGAACATGACGCAAAATGGACGTATCAACCTCTAATATGCCTACAAAGGAATTACTAACACATGATTGTGAGCATCATGAAATTATTGATGGAGAAGGATTGGTGATGAAGACGACGACGAAAGCCAATCTCTGGAGCCACGAACGGACTCTAAATCAGTGCTCCAGATGAAGATCGGGAGGTGGCTATCAGGCCCAAGATGCGATTCTATCCCGATCACGTGACACTTACGTGATTGTGGCACAACCGCATTTCGGGCGCTTAGCAAGATAGATATCATTACATCGTACCATTACATACATACATGGGGGATACAACAATACATACAAGTCACATGATTACAACAACATCAATACAAGGCATCGGACTACGGATGCAAACATGAAAAGCACACGACATCCATCTGCTATCCCAGGCTGCCGACGAGGAACCTAGCCCAAGAGTGAAGAAGAAGAAGAAGAAGAAAGAACTCCAACAAAAGAACATTGCTCTCACGTCAAGACATCGGAAACCTGCACCTGCAACTGGTGTTGTAGTATATGTGAGCCACAAGGACTCAGTAATCCCATAACCATGGGTAACAAGACTGGCAAAGCTTAATGGGTAGGAAGAGGTTAAGTGGTGAGGTTGCAGCAGCGGCTAAGCAAAAGTATGGTGGCTAACTTACGAGTACAAGAATAAGATGAGCATATACGCAAACGGTCGCAAACTAGTAATGATCGCTAAAGATCCTGAACTACCTACGAGTCAAACGTAACCCCATCGTGTTCTCTTCTCAAAGTGAAAAGAGACAGTCACGGTTACTCACACAGTTGTGTGTTTTATCTCGGATCCTCTGTCAAGTTTTCTACAACCGGACATTAACAAATTCCAATCTGCCACATAACCGCGGGCACGGCTTTCGAATGATCATAACCCTGCAGGGGTGTCCCAACTTAGCCCATCACAAGCTCTCACGATCAGCAGAAGTAATAATAATATTAACACCCCTTATCTTAGGGACACTCCGATGAGGCTTGGAATCTCGATGCACAAGACATTTTGACAATGGTAAAACAAGTCCAGCAAGACCTCCCGATCTGCCGACACCCTTATAGTAGCCACGCGTATCTCGTCTCAGGCCATGACCGGATGGGGGAGCCTACGGGAGTCAATCCTCGAGTTTCCCCGCAGTGGCCCCGCAGTCTCCCCGTTTGGGACCAACACCATCAGCACTGGCCCCCCTGCTATGTAGAAAGAACCCTCGGGTAGCGCTAACTCCCTATGCAATTAATTAATTAAGTTTTTTTTATTATGTTGCAAATTGAAACCAATGTTGGGCCTTGCTGGAGGAGTTTTATTCAAAGACGAACTGTCAAGGGGTCCCCATATACCCAACCGTGTAAGGAACGCAAAATCAAGGAAGATAATGCCGGTTTATCGGCTCCTAAGGTGGCATGAGTGGAACAAAACACCGAGCAAAAGGCCAAGCCTTCCACCCATTGCCAAGTATATAGGTGTGTTAATATATATATAAGATATATTGTGATATCCAACAACAAGTTCCAACATGGAACGATCTTCATCTTCACCTGCAACTACCAACGCTATAAGAGGGGCTGAGCAAGCGGGTAACATAGCCAAACAATGGTTTGCTAGGAAGGTGTCGAAGGTTAGAGGTTTCATGGCAACAAGGAGAGGGGTTGACAATAATGATGGGTAGCGCGACATATAATGATAGCATCCAGACTTCTAGCATAGCAATGATAGTAAAGGTATCCAAGGAGACGGTCATCTTGCCTGAGATCCCGCAATGAAGAAGAAGGGGTCCATGAAGAAGACAAAGAAGAAGCCTTGAAGACGAACCACGCGTCGACGAACGAATCCTCACGATCACAACGGAAAGAACTAGCGAGAAGAAAGCACACAACAAGGTAAACACACAACACAAGAACATGACAAGATGCTCAACCAAGTATGATGCAAGACAAGTCTATATGATGCAATTCATGGCAAGGGATGAACCACACAAGAACAACACAAGCCAACAAGTTTAAATGAGACCGGAATCATCATATATCAACTCCGGTAAGTCCTCATATGCATATTTGGAAAATGGTCCAGATCTGAACAAACCTTAAGTTAAAGTTGTTATAAAGCAAGTTAACATGCACCATGATGATCTACACGAAAATCTAGTCAAGTTTCATATAAAGTTTGTTTAATTCGGAGCTATGGCCTAGAAGATATGAGCAAAACAAGACAAGCATGGCAACGGTGCAAGATGCACCCATACATCAAGCAAACACACTCCAAGCATGAAAACAACATGATATTATGCTTCTACATGCAAAATCACACAAGTTTCATACATGGCACGCTCAAAACGGAGCAACGGTTCAACACATACACATGAAACAAGATAAACAACAAGCTGTCCACAATCGGCCACATAGCAACTTTGGAGCAAGGTATATATATGCTACATCATCCAAACATGATGACAAGAAGCATGGATGTGAAATAGACATGATACTTAACAAGCATGAACTTTGAACATACTCAAAATCTTGCTGGAACACAATTAACCAAGCATGGCAAGTTGCAATAAATTTATCCAGACTTAGTCAAAATCTGGGAAGGCAAAAACATCATCACGATGCTGCCTTCGGAGGCACAAAACAACAAGCATATCAACTCAACTAAGTATATAAATAACATGGACATGTAATAGACATATCATACATCAAACAACTCCATTGAAGAAACTCCATAGGAGGCATGGATCAATAGCAACAAGCTCCACCAAATTGATCATGCTGATAAAAGTCTGACAGGTAAAATTTATAGCAACTTGAGAGCAAGAAATAAATAAGCTACATCATGTCATATATGCAAACAAGGGCATAAATGGATAGAGCATAACATGTACAACAAGACATGATCATTGGCCACTCCAAAACAAGCATGGATTTGAGTGGGGCATCAAGCAAACATAGCATCAGGTTTAACAGATTCCAGACTTAGCAGTTTTTTCACTAAGTATAAAACAACAACATTGGCATGGCATGTTTACAAGCTTTTTTAAGTCACCTCAAGGCATATCATGGAAAGTGGATTGCACCATAGCAAAGACCATATGATTGTTCTTCTAAAACATATAGACATGTGGCATGAAGACAAACACACCAATAGCAATGAGCAAGTGAAATCAGCATCTCACAACAAGTTTCAGCACTTAACAGCCACATACACTTTTGCAACAGAGATTAACATGGCAATATGACACCTAACATGAATGCTACAGCAACCAACATGTAGAGCACTTCACAATGAACATTTTGACATATCATATGCTCCATTTGGATAAACATGCACAAAGTTATCACATCTCAAACATGCTAACAAAATTACGGTTAACAACAGTTTTAAACATATAGCACTCTTGCAACGATGATTAGGTCATCAAGATGAACTCAAACAAGCATGCCACAATGAAACAAAGTGAAGAGCATATCACAACGATCATTTTGACATATCATTCACTCAATTTGGACATACACACAAAAAGTTACAGGCATGCAAAGTATGCATGAGAATATGAAGTTTTGGGGACTTAGAAGAAAAAGCAACCTCTCGGGGTGGACATTGTCCGGCTCTGAAGCGGACGTGTCCGAAAGGGTGGGCCCACTGGCAGGGTCACAGGACGAGGGGGATAGCGGACATGTCTATAACCCGCTGGACATGTCCGGGCGGCTAGGCGCCCGGGTCCACGCGTCATTGACTCCGGGAAGTCAACGCGGCGACCCGATCCAGAACGGATCGATCCTGCAAGGAAGAAGCAGGGCGGCGGCACATCGTCTCCGGCGAGGCAGGGACGGGCAGCAAGGCGCGACGGCTAAGGGGCCCGACGCGGCGCGGGGTGCGGGGAACGGACGGAACCAGGGGTAGGCACCTCGGATCCGCCGGTGGCTTCGCGAACGGCGGCCTGCTCCGGTGGTTCCCATGGCGGCGACGAGCTCCTGCGAAACGCGGGACAGGGCAGCTCGTGAGGGAGGAAGAGACGAAGAAGGAGAGGGGGAAGGGAGAGAGAGCACCGAGCGTGTGACGCCCGAAGACTGACGTCCCAGAAGATTCCAGAAGATTCCCGAAGATTCCAGATGTTCCGGGTTGCCCGTGTGTTTCTTTTTTGCTTGTGTTTTTATTTTTGCATTGCATCATGTCATCATGCCATCATGTCATTTTAATTTTGCATCTCAACCTAAATAAATTGTGTGGACCTACGGTTCATTTAAATCGCGGGAAGAATGTATTCTCTTTAAAACATATAAAAGCCTCTCAATATTATTAGGGAGCTATATAATAATATTCCATTTGTTTGGAATTAACCAACACACGTGCATAATTTTCCCCATGCTTTTCCTACTTCGAGTTTCTCCTTCAAAAACCTTGCCAATAATTCTTTTCCGTTGTTTCGAGGCTCCTCCAAAAATCCGAACATTTTTGGACACTTCAAAAACCAAGCCCTAGTTCAAACCCATTTGAATAAATTCAATGAGTTCGGATTTACGTCTTTCTATCTTGCCTTATTCTATTTTCTCGGACCATGCTCATTTTTATGAGCCCGAGAAAATTAGTCCCTTGTGCTACTATTTCCCTAACCTCCCTCCTCTTTCTTTTCTTCTCCTTTTGTTTTTTGCTAAAAGATTAATAGCAAAGTTCCCAGCCGCAGCCATCTGGCCTCTTGGCCCAGCCCAGCCACCGGCCTGCGGCCTTCCATCCCCGCGGCCCAGGGTTCCCAGGCCGCAGCCCGCTCCCAGGCGGCCTAACCTAGCGACTCGACCCTCTCCTCTCTCCCGATCGCTCCTCTCGTCCCTCTTTACCCTCGCACCGCCGCCACCCCTCGAACCCTTCCTCATCGAGCGCTCGCTCGCTCTGCCCGAACCCCATCGCCCCTTCTTCCCCCTCGCTCGTCTCCTTCGTCTCCTCCGCGACGCAGGGCCAGGGTGCAGCTCCCTACGCACCTCGCACGCCAGCCCTGTCCCTCCGCGCCTCCCCAGTGCCTCCGTTCTCCAGCAGCGCCATGGCTCCCTCCCCGTCCGCCTCTTACTTCCTCCGGCCTCCCTCCTCCGACGCCAGGGCCAGCCAGGCCGTCTCCTCGCCGGCCAGACCGCCCCGCCTCGCCAGGTGCTGCGCGCCCGAGGCCTGCTGCCTCCTCTTCCTCGGCCGTTCCTGCAGCGCCCCTCCTCGTCCAGCCGGCCGGGATCCGGAGCTCTCTCCCTCCAGCGGCTCTGCTCCGTCCCCAGCTCGCCATGGTCGCCAGCGCCCAGGCCCCTGTCTCCTCCGCGGCCGTCCAACGCGACCACCGTTACCGGATCGAGGATGCGCCGTCGCCCCGAGCCACCTTCTGCTCCTCCTCGTTCGCGTCCACCGCCGCGAGGCAGTGCCTCTCCACGCGCCAGGGCCTCTTCTCCAGCCGCCAGGAGGCCTCGTCCAGCCTCCTCCACCTCGTCCGTGCGCCGCCCGTGCCAAGACCTGCTGTTGCTGTGTTTCGTCCGTCGGCTGCGTGTTTTGGTTTTGGTCCAGCAGATTTTGTCAAGTTCATCGCCGAGTCGAGTACCTCGACACAAGACCGCTATGAAAGTTCGACTACCGACGACTTGAACATCTACGACGCGAGAATGAGACCCCCCAAGTACCACGACGACCGACTCAACAAGTACCCCTCCGATGACAAGTACCTCTACGAACGAGAACAACTATCGACCCGAGACCGGCAAGTACCTCTACGAACGTGTTCGACTACCTTCGGTGAAGAAACGAGTACAACTACTTCCTCTCCGAACAGAACGTCTACTTCCACTACCATCGCCCCGTGTACGACTACAAACGAGAACGACTTCTTCCTCTACGACCCGTGTACAACTACTTCCCCTACGATCTCGAACCGCTCCGAGAACGTTTGTCCCGAAGGTATAACCCCGAGACGATGACCTGTGCATGCTTGTGTTGTATGAGTTGTTTCCCTTGTATGCTCCGTGCCCGTTGTGCCCTTCTTTTGTCGTGCTCCTCGGTTGCCCCGTCGCCGACTCGTGGGAACCCGGTGACGGAATCACCCCACCTTTCCTCTTGTTTCACTCGTTCTCCGTCATCTTTTGCACCGGTCTCTCAATGAGTTACCGGAACCGAGATGTTGCGTTGCATCATTTTTGGATCGTTGCCGTGGCACCCTTTTCCTTCCACCACGGTGACAATGCTTCATATCTCTCATGTTAACCTTTAATTATAACTTGCATAAACTTGATCATGTCATCCGCATCATGTTAACAACATTATAAATGTGTGAATTGTTGTTTGCTTATAATTACTAAACATGCTCATAGGGTTTTTTCGGATATGTTGTTGTTATTTTCCGGCCTCATTTAAAATGTCTAAATAGTTAGTTTACTTATGCTTCACCTCTTGCCATGTTAACAAACTTTCAACCTTGTATTGTAAATAACGAGAGTCAATTAAATAATTATAATGTGGTGTTTCGTCAATATGCAACTCGTTGCATATTGAGCTCCACTTAACTTGTAGTTTTGTTTGTGCACTTTGCCATGCCTTGCATAATTAAACCGGACATGCATCATACTTGGATGTGCATCGTATGCCATGTTTATGCTTGTGTGTTTACCGTGTTGTTTGTTTCTTTCCGGTTTGCTTCTCTTGATAGCTTCGGTTTCGTTCCGGAGTTGTGAGGATTCGCTCGATTGTGTTGCTCCGTCTACTTCATGGATCCGTTCTTCTCCCTTGTGGAATCCCAGGCAAGATGATCATACCCTTGGATACCTTTACTACCATTGCCATGCTTAGTTGTCTCGATGCTATCGTTACATGTCGCGCTACCCATCTTTTATGTCAGCCTCTCCTTGTTGCCATGAAACCTCTAACTTTGAAACCTTCCTAGCAAAACCACTGTTTGGCAAAGTTACCCGCTTGCTCAGCCCCTCTTATAGCGTTGTTAGTTGCAGGTGAAGATGAAGTTTGTTCCAGGAGGGAACTTGTTGTTGTTATATCACAATATCTATATTAACACACCGATATACTGGGCATGGGTGGAAGGCTTGGCCTTTTGCTCGGTGTTTTGTTCCACTCATGCCACCTTAGGCGCCGATAAACCGGCATTATGTTCCTTGATTTTGCGTTCCTTACACGATGGGTGGATGGGGACCCCTTGACAATTCGACTTTGAATAAAACTCCTCCAGCAAGGCCCAACATTGGTTTTAATTTGCTCATAATAACAACTTAAATAATTAATTAATTGCATAGGGGGTCATGTCCCCGGGTTCTTAATTCTACATAGCAGGGGGGCCAGTGCTGATGGTGTTGGTCCCAAACGGGCAGACTGCGGGAACCACCACGGGGAAACTCGAGGTTTGGGTCCTGTAGGATGACCCATCCGGTTGTGGCCTGAGACGAGATACGCGCGGCTACTATCAGGGTGTCGGCACGCCGGGAGGTCTTGCTGGACTTGTTTTACCATTGTCGAAATGTCTTGTGCTACCGGGATGCCGAGCCTGATCGGTTTTTCCCTAAGATAAGGAGTGATGATATTATATTTATCACTTCAGCTAATCGTGAGAGCTTGTGATGGGCTAAGTTGGGACACCCCTGCAGGGTTATGATCTTTCAAAAGCCGTGCCCGCGGTTATGTGGCAGATTGGAATTTGTTAATGTCCGGTTGTAGAAAACTTGACAGAGGATCCGAAGTAAAACACACAACTGTGTGAGTAACCGTGACTGTCTCTTTTCACTTTGAGAAGAGAACACGGTGGGGTTATGTTTGACTCGTATGTAGTTCAGGATCTTTAGCGATCACTACTTTTGCGACCATTTGCGTAGATGCTCTTCTTATTCTGGTACTCGTAAGCTAGCCACCATATTTGCTTAGCCGCTGCTGCTACCTCACCACTTTACCTCTTCCTACCCATTAAGCTTTGCTAGTCTTGATACCCATGGTTATGGGATTGCTGAGTCCTCGTGGCTCACAGTTACTACAACACCAGATGCAGGTTCAGCCGAGAATGAAGCAGGAGCTGGTTCAGAGCTTCACTGGGAGCTCGATGAAGAGAGTGGCCGTTTGCTTGTGACGTTTTGACGATCAGTAGTGGTTTCTACTAGGATTCGATCCGGACCTGTGGCTTTATGTTGTTTTGGTATCTTTCTTTTGATCTTCGCCCGTAGTCGGGTTGTGATGTTTTGAATGATGTTTGCTTATGTAATGTATTGTGTGAAGTGGCGAGTGTAAGCCAACTATCTTCTTTTGCAATTTAATCCCTCTTTTACATGAGTCGTGCAAAGATACCAAACTTGAGATCATTCTAGGATGGGCTTATACCTTTAAGTCGTGCCTCGACACGTAGGAGGTATAGTCCCATCCTGGGCATTATAAGTTGGTGTTCAGAGCCTTCTCCGACCTAGAAGCCCCCACTGTTTGATCGAATCGTTGACGGTTGAGTCTAGGCACACACTTAAAAGGTTTTGAGTCCTATATATATATCGGAGAGTAGGATTTCTTTTGCTCCTCATCTCTTTTCATTCTGGTGAGGACTCCTGACGATTACTCTTGCCTCTTCTACTTTCAAAAATTGCACCAATTTTTTTTAGGATCTCGCGAGTACTGTTTGGATTGTTCCGATGTCTTTGTGACGAGAACATTGTTCTCGATGCCTCCTATCATTAGGGGTTGTGGCAGTGTCCCGGGGAGTTGAGCTCCGAGGTGTTGTCGTTATAAATCCATCGCGGCTGTACTAGAATACTTAAGACGGCCGACATCGAAAACTCTCCTATGCGGTTAGTGGCAAGATAACCCCGACATCACCCAGTACTGGGGAGGTAGTTCGGGAGTATTGCCATAGCTTGTATAGTAGATGCGTTTCGAAGGTCCGAGGTAAACGGTTTCCGAGAACAACTGGTTATGTGTTGAAGGATGGATACAGCTGGATGTAGGTTTAGAGTTGATTGCGCGGTGCTTCCCCTGTATCCCCAACACCTGATTGCATAACTGGAAACTTTCGGAAATTAATAGGTGGGTTCATCTAGTAGTTCTAGGCATTCTTCCAACGGATGCACGATATGAAGTTCGGGGTTCTACATTGAGTGAAGTGGTTTATGGACTTGTTCTGATCGGGAGTTGCATCTTAAAGGGTCCTTGGCTATGCTGATCCGGGGATTGCAAAACCCTTTTGTAACATGTTCCATGAGCTTTCAGCACGAAGATGTGGAATGAAGCTTCTATCTTGTATTTGTTCTATCTGATCCTTGTTCCTTTTTTATTACCTTTTCCTTCTCCAAGTGGCTTCTCGTCAAGCGGATGTACCTACAGAATTCATTCGTTCAATTCTCTGTTTGGATAGATATGTTGCAACATAATCTTCTTCATAATCATATATATCCTTTGTTTTGATTTGATTCTGGTATTCGAGTTGCTTCGATGTCAAGTGTTGATTCCATACCTTCCTAATCGGTGTTCTCATATTTCTATGGGAGTGCTAATTCTTCCTGACCGTCGAGTTTTTCATATTAATTCTTTTTCAACCGGTGTCCATTTTGTTCATCCCAAATTGTCTTTGTTTTTCCCACCCTCCCACCCTTCTTCTTCTTGGAGCCAGAAATTCTCAGATCAAGTATCCATTTTATTCATGAGATATTTCTTCATTCTTTTCCTTCAATGTTCTTATCCGGTGAATTATCGTGAAGATGCTCAAGAGCTTCAAGTTCATCATTCTTTTGTTCTCAAATTCTGCCGGTGGATGTAATTAAAGATTTCGGTGTTGATCTTATCCTTTTCCTCATTTCACAAAGCTTTCTTATTCCGGTGCACCAATTAATCATTCTCCTCTTGCTATTCATATCCGGAGTGCTGAAGATTCATAATTCCATTCTTAATCCGTTCAAGCTATTTCGAGGATTGTCATCTTATTCAAGCCATTTAATTCAACCGGTGCAATATCTCTCAAGCAATCTTTTTCAACGGTGATTTCTTTGAGTGGGCCCTAACCCACAGGTTTTTTCCCAGGATCTTACCTGACTCTTCTTTTTCCGGAGAATTCTTATTAAAGTGTGACGTAAGAATGATTCCATCAGTCACATGCCTTCTCCATGATCCCTTTCAAATTCTTTTCATCGTTGTTTCAACCTTTTTAATTCTTCATTCCGGAGTGCTCAATAATTCTTCATGGCATTTCTCGTCTTCACTCTCAACATTTGGAGACCGGAGAAGTGTTTCTCTTAAATCTTGGTCCGTTCTTCCAAGGTTCGTGGTTCTAGCTTCATGCCATCCTCATTATTGTTCCGATTGTGAGGAATTCTTTTTTACCCATCCGAAGCATTTCATGAATTCTTTTCTTTGTGATCCTCCGAAGGCCATCATTTCAGAATATTTCTTCGTTCTCAGTTTTCAACTTCGTCCTCCAAATATTCTTCATTGATGTCTCTTCGTTTGTCTCCATATTCTTGCGGTGGTTCTTTCAAGTTTACTCTTCCGTTGTTATTGTTTTAATTCATTTGCTCTTTCACAATCCTACCGGTAGTTCGTTGAAGATTTACCCAAGCTTGTGCTAGATCTCCCTTTAATTCTTTCCAAGGAGAATAAGTAGTATGCCAAATCCTTTGGTTGTCATCAATTTAAATTGGTGAAGGATATGCATGACATAATTCTTATTCTTATTCCTTCAAGGTGATTTAATTCTTTTGTCTGGAGCTTGTTCATCATATCTTATTCTCGGTCTTAAGTTCTTCATCTTGTTTTCCGGAGCTCCAAGTTATTTCTATTATATCATTCCAAACCTCCATCTAATTCATCGCAGGCCTTGAATCTTATTCTTTTCGTTTTTCACTTCTCATGCTTTCATTACCGGAGTTTTCATGGTGGTTCATCATGATTTAATTCATCCTCGAAGTCTTCATCAAGATTCTTGTTGGAGCTCAAATATTCTTCTTCTTGCATTTTGAAGTGCAATTCTTTCTACCTTATCTTTTCAGATGGTGTTATGTCATTCTTGACAATTCCTTCATGTTTTATGATTCACGAGTTTCAAGAATGAGATATTTAAAACCATCATTTTTCCTTATTCAGGAGATGTTTTCAACCCTTCAATTTATTCGTTGGAGTAATCTTGGGTTGTGTTTCACCTAAAAGCTTTCCTTGAGAATTGTTGCTATTATGGTGCTATAAATGACCCAAATTCTTCATTTATCATTCCGGTGAATTAAGATTTTCGTCTCCTTGTTGATCTCAATCCAATCAAATGTTTTCGTTAGTGGCTGGTTGTCACCTCATAATTTTGAGATGTTTTTCATAAGCCCACTTCAAGCTTATTCTTTTCGTTGTTGATTTTCCAACAACCCCGTTCAACCCTTCTTCGTAAGGATGTGTTTCCTATTCATTTGTGGGAGAAGTTGTCATTTTTTTCTCCATTCATTTCTTTCGTAGATTTATATGCTATTCTTTCATTTCGGAGGCATTGTAGTATTGCTCTCTTCGTCCCATCATCTCGTTTTTTATCAAGATCATATTCTCTCTTGCTTGTCTATTTAACCGGAGTGTTGTATTCTTCATTCAGTTCCATCATTTATCTTGTTTTGCCTCTCTTTTCAACCGGAGTGCTGTCTGAATCATCCTTTACCTCTGGTGCCATTCTTTCAATTGTTTCGGAGGCAATATGTTGTTGTTTTCATCAAGTACCATCCCAACTTGGCAAGTTCATGTTCAATTCCTTCCATTTTCAGACGGAGTGCTGTCCAAATTCTGTCATTCTTTTTCCTTGGCTATACAGTTGCAGTTTCTTATTCTTTTGGTTCGTAAGCTCTTGTTTCATGTCTTTCACCTGCAAGGTTCTCTTAATGTTCCTTGTTCCTTTTTCTAACGGAGTTTTCATATTCGTTCATCTCCGTTGTACTATTCTTTCTTTTGTTCAACCTCTCAAGGTTCATTGGTTTCACTCGTTTGTCGAAGAAGCAACTTTGTTTTACCTCTTCCTCTTCCGTTTTTACCCGGTGCTATCTCTAGGATCTCGGGTCGAGATCCTCTGTTAGTGTGGGAGAGTTGTGACGCCCGAAGACCGACGTCCCAGAAGATTCCAGAAGATTCCCGAAGATTCCAGATGTTCCGGGTTGCCCGTGTGTTTCTTTTGTGCTTGTGTTTTTATTTTTGCATTGCATCATGTCATCATGCCATCATGTCATTTTAATTTTGCATCTCAACCTAAATAAATTGTGTGGACCTTCGGTTCATTTAAATCGAGGGAAGAATGTCTTCTCTTTAAAACATATAAAAGCCTCTCAATATTATTAGGGAGCTATATAATAATATTCCATTTGTTTGGAATTAACCAACACACGTGCATAATTTTCCCCATGCTTTTCCTACTTCGAGTTTCTCCTTCAAAAACCTTGCCAATAATTCTTTTCCGTTGTTTCGAGGCTCCTCCAAAAATCCGAACATTTTTGGACACTTCAAAAACCAAGCCCTAGTTCAAACCCATTTGAATAAATTCAATGAGTTTGGATTTACGTCTTTCTATCTTGCCTTATTCTATTTTCTCGGACCATGCTCATTTTTATGAGCCCGAGAAAATTAGTCCCTAGTGCTACTATTTCCCTAACCTCCCTCCTCTTTCTTTTCTTCTCCTTTTGTTTTCTGCTAAAAGATTAATAGCAAAGTTTCCAGCCGCAGCCATCTGGCCTCTTGGCCCAGCCCAGCCACCGGCCTGCGGCCTTCCATCCCCGCGGCCCAGGGTTCCCAGGCCGCAGCCCGCTCCCAGGCGGCCTAACCTAGCGACGCGACCCTCTCCTCTCTCCCGATCGCTCCTCTCGTCCCTCTTTCCCCTCGCACCGCCGCCACCCCTCGAACCCTTCCTCATCGAGCGCTCGCTCGCTCTGCCCGAACCCCATCGCCCCTTCTTCCCCCTCGCTCGTCTCCTTCGTCTCCTCCGCGACGCAGGGCCAGGGCGCAGCTCCCTCCGCACCTCGCATGCCGGCCCTGTCCCTCCGTGCCTCCCCAGCGCCTCCGTTCTCCAGCAGCGCCATGGCTCCCTCCCCGTCCGCCTCTTACTTCCTCCGGCCTCCCTCCTCCGACGCCAGGGCCAGCCAGGCCGTCTCCTTGCCGGCCAGAGCGCCCCGCCTCGCTAGGTGCTGCGCGCCCGAGGCCTGCTGCCTCCTCTTCGCCGGCCGTTCCTACAGCGCCCCTCCTCGTCCAGCCCGGCCGGGATCCGGCGCTCTCTCCCTCCAGCGGCTCTGCTCCGTCCCCAGCTCGCCATGGTCGCCAGCGCCCAGGCCCCTGTCTCCTCCGCGGCCGTCCAGCGCGACCACCGCTGCCGGATCGAGGACGCGCCGTCGCCCCGAGCCACCTTCTGCTCCTCCTCGTTCGCGTCCACCGCCGTGAGGCAGTGCCTCCCCACGCGCCAGGGCCTCTTCTCCAGCCGCCAGGAGGCCCCGTCCAGCCTCCTCCACCTCGTCCATGCGCCGCCCGTGCCAAGACCTGCTGTTGCTGTGTTTCGTCCGTCGGCTGCGTGTTTTTGTTTTGGTCCAGCAGATTCTGTCAAGTTCATCGCCGAGTCGAGTACCTCTACACAAGACCGCTATGAAAGTTCGACTACCGACGACTTGAACATCTACGACGCGAGAACGAGACCCCCCAAGTACCACGACGACCGACTCGACAAGTACCCCTCCGATGACAAGTACCTCTATGAACGAGAACAACTACCGACCCGAGACCGGCAAGTACCTCTACGAACGTGTTCGACTACCTTCGGTGAAGAAACGAGTACAACTACTTCCTCTCCGAACGGAACGTCTACTTCCACTACCGTCGCCCCGTGTACAACTACAAACGAGAACGACTTCTTCCTCTACGACCCGTGTACAACTACATCCCCTACGATCTCGAACCGCTCCGAGAACGTTTGTCCCGAAGGTATAACCCCGAGACGATGACCTGTGCATGCTTGTGTTGTATGAGTTGTTTCCCTTGTATGCTCCGTGCCCGTTGTGCCCTTCTTTTGTCGTGCTCCTCGGTTGCCTCGTCGCCGACTCGTGGGAACCCGGTGACGGAATCACCCCACCTTTCCTCTTGTTTCACTCGTTCTCCGTCATCTTTTGCACCGGTCTCTCAATGAGTTACCGGAACCGAGATGTTGCGTTGCATCATTTTCGGATCATTGCCGTGGCACCCTTTTCCTTCCACCACGGTGACAATGCTTCATATCTCTCATGTTAACCTTTAATTATAACTTGCATAATCTTGAACATGTCATCCGCATCATGTTAACAACATTATAAATGTGTGAATTGTTGTTTGCTTATAATTACTAAACATGCTCATAGGTTTTTCCGGATATGTTGTTGTTATTTTCCGGCCTCATTTAAAATGTCTAAATAGTTAGTTTACTTATGCTTCACCTCTTGCCATGTTAACAAACTTTTAACCTTGTCTTGTAAATAATGAGAGTCAATTAAATAATTATAATGTGGTGTTTCGTCAATATGCAACTCGTTGCATATTGAGCTCCACTTAACTTGTAGTTTTGTTTGTGCACTTTGCCATGCCTTGCATAATTAAACCGGACATGCATCATACTTGGATGTGCATCGTATGCCATGTTTATGCTTGTGTGTTTACCGTGTTGTTTGTTTCTTTCCGGTTTGCTTCTCTTGATAGCTTCGGTTTCGTTCCGGAGTTGTGAGGATTCGCTCGATTGTGTTGCTCCGTCTACTTCATGGATCCGTTCTTCTCCCTTGTGGCATCCCAGGCAAGATGATCATACCCTTGGATACCTTTACTACCATTGCCATGCTTAGTTGTCTCGATGCTATCGTTACATGTCGCGCTAACCATCTTTTATGTCAGCCTCTCCTTGTTGCCATGAAACCTCTAACTTTGAAACCTTCCTAGCAAAACCACTGTTTGGCTATGTTACCCGCTTGCTCAGCCCCTCTTATAGCGTTGTTAGTTGCAGGTGAAGATGAAGTTTGTTCCAGGAGGGAACTTGTTGTTGTTATATCACAATATCTATAATTATTATTAACACACCGATATACTGGGCATGGGTGGAAGGCTTGGCCTTTTGCTCGGTGTTTTGTTCCACTCATGCCACCTTAGGCGCCGATAAATCGACATTATGTTCCTTGATTTTGCGTTCCTTACACGATGGGTGGATGGGGACCCCTTTACAATTCGACTTTGAATAAAACTCCTCCAGCAAGGCCCAACATTGGTTTTAATTTGCTCATAATAACAACTTAAATAATTAATTAATTGCATAGGGGGTCATGTCCCCGGGTTCTTAATTCTACATAGTAGGGGGGGCCAGTGCTGATGGTGTTGGTCCCAAACGGGCAGACTACGGGAACCACCACGGGGAAACTCGAGGTTTGGGTCCTGTAGGATGACCCATCCGGTTGTGGCCTGAGACGAGATACGCGCGGCTACTATCAGGGTGTCGGCACGCCGGGAGGTCTTGCTGGACTTGTTTTACCATTGTCGAAATGTCTTGTGCTACCGGGATGCCGAGCCTGATCGGTTTTTCCCTAAGATAAGGAGTGATGATATTATATTTATCACTTCAGCTAATCGTGAGAGCTTGTGATGGGCTAAGTTGGGACACCCCTGCAGGCTTATGATCTTTCGAAAGCCGTGCCCGCGGTTATGTGGCAGATTGGAATTTGTTAATGTCCGGTTGTAGAAAACTTGACAGAGGATCCGAAGTAAAACACACAACTGTGTGAGTAACCGTGACTGTCTCTTTTCACTTTGAGAAGAGAACACGGTGGGGTTATGTTTGACTCGTATGTAGTTCAGGATCTTTAGCGATCACTACTTTTGCGACCGTTCGCGTAGATGCTCTTCTTATTCTGGTACTCGTAAGCTAGCCACCATATTTGCTTAGCCGCTGCTGCTACCTCACCACTTTACCTCTTCCTACCCATTAAGCTTTGCTAGTCTTGATACCCATGGTTATGGGATTGCTGAGTCCTCGTGGCTCACAGTTACTACAACACCAGATGCAGGTTCAGCCGAGAATGAAGCAGGAGCTGGTTCAGAGCTTCACTGGGAGCTCGATGAAGAGAGTGGCCGTCTGCTTGTGACGTTTCGACGATCAGTAGTGGTTTCTACTAGGATTCGATCCGGACCTGTGGCTTAATGTTGTTTTGGTATCTTTCTTTTGATCTTCGCCCGTAGTCGGGTTGTGATGTTTTGAATGATGTTTGCTTATGTAATGTATTGTGTGAAGTGGCTAGTGTAAGCCAACTATCTTCTTTTGCAATTTAATCCCTCTTTTACATGAGTCGTGCAAAGATACCAAACTTGAGATCATTCTAGGATGGGCTTATACCTTTAAGTCGTGCCTCGACACGTAGGAGGTATAGTCCTATCCTGGGCATTATAGAGCGGCGGAGGAGTGGTCGCAGGCGGCGACTTCGGCGAGGCCGACGGGGCTCCCGCGAGATCCCCAGAAGGCGGCGGGATCCGGCGCTAGCAGGAGGATGCAGGAGGTGCGACAGCTGCGGGAGGAGCAGGGCGGCTCAGGCCCGGCGCGGCCCGGTCACGGCCCGGGGCGGCTCCCCGCGGGCCTGGCGGGCTGGCGGCGGCTGAGAAGCGGCCAGGGACACATGGCAGCGCTTGATTGGTCGGGGTGGCTGATTTGGCGGCGGTGGCCACTGGGAGGGTGATGGGCCTCTAACCCCTCGTTGGTTACCCCAAGTGGAAGGTGTAAGATGCAGTGTTGTGGAAGTTTTTCCCTTAGCAAAGATGCCAAGGATCGAATCCCCAGAGACTCCTAGGTTCAACAAGTAGGTGTCAACTGCTAACGGCGCCGGATTAGCAATCAACGTGGACCTGTACACAGATACAAATAACTTTGCTCCCAACGAGTACAGAGAGGTTGTCAATCCCTCCGGCCTTGTAGTTTACAAAGGATTAAACGCAAATGATAGTAGTGAAAGATAATGTTTGCAATAGTAGTAAAAGCGAAAAGTAAATAGCGGATGTGATCAATGATGGTAATATGGACCGGAGTCTCATGATGTTCACTAGTGATGTCTCTCTCCCAAAAGACGATAAAACAGCTATGT
This sequence comes from Secale cereale, assembly GCA_902687465.1. NCBI lineage: Eukaryota > Viridiplantae > Streptophyta > Magnoliopsida > Poales > Poaceae > Secale > Secale cereale. Next base: position 583,553,801 of record LR738710.1, read on the forward strand.
GAGGTAAACGAATTACAGCTGGGCAATTGACAGGACCACGAACGCAAACCAATGCTGACTACATTGCAAGAAAGGTTGGGGTTCAAAGCATGGGCGGTACGCCAAAGTAAGTAGACCGAAATCCATCAATATCTACTACTAATCATCCACCTTGAGATATCTATCCAGAACATCTCGCTGGTATTAAGTTGCGAGTCCCACCCATAGTGTAAACTCAATGCAACAGACAACTGCATTAAAAGAACTTTGCGTAAAGTAAACAATCCTTGCACCCGCGGGCACAAGCACCGTTGTTTTCCCCCTTGTGGGAACAGCACATCCCCTAGACTCATGTTTCTGTCACTCAAGCTAGTCATCGAGGGGCATGAACCCACAATCGAGCATAACGTTCCCTCTTGGAGTCACTATGTATTACTTGGCCAAAGCAATAAATAACAACGGAGAACATGCAAGAATTACTTATGAACATAAATATAAAAGAGGTAGATCAAATATATTACTCAAGAACAATCTGAACATAATCTCATAATCCATCGGATCCCAGCAAACTCATCATAGCAACAGCATAAGGATTACATATGTGCCTCGATCATGTAGGGCAGCTCACGAGGACTAATTAGTGAAGCACAAGAACGGGAGGAGAACATCACATAGCGACTGGTCATGGACTCATGGTCCAAGGGAGACTACTCACAAGTCATCCGGGAGGCGTCCATGGTGGTGGAGAGGCTCCCGATGGTGATCCTCCCCTCCGATAGGGTGCCGGGAAGAGTTCTCCTGGTGCTCCCGATCTTGGAAGCGGCGGCGGCGGCGGAACAGAGATGAGATCGCGAAAAAGAGTTCCCGTCCCGAGGGTTTCAAAGGACGCTCTAAATATATGCCGAAGGGGGGCACCAGACGGGGCTCGGGGGGCCCAGGCGCCCCCCCGGCGCGGCCCAGGGGGGGCGCGCCGCCAGGGCGCCTGGAGCCCTGGTGCCCCCCCCCGGCTGTCCTTCGGGCGCAAGGTAGGTTCTGGAACGCTGATTTTTTATATAATTGTTCTGGATTTTTCCTGGCAGTTCTTGTAACGTGAAAACCTGAAATACAAAAACAGCCGAAAACAGAAACTGGCACCGGGGTGCACTGGATTAGTAGGTTAGTCCAAATATGATCAAAAGTGTATGGAAGTGTATGAATATCATAGCAATATCACCCAAAAGTGGCATGGAGCAAGCAGAAATTATAGATACGTTTTGGACGTATCAACATCCCCAAGCTTAATTCCTTCTCGTCCTCGAGTAGGTAAATGATAACAAGAATAATTTCTGTGGTGACATGCTATTAACCATATAGGACTTTTTCATAGTCACATGACAAAAGCTTACTAAGACAATGATTCTATAGTAATTAAGTTGCCTCATGAGAAAATCACAAATGACTGAAAGTTTTACAACATGAAACTGAAACATCAAGAAGATTTGTAATGAACATGATGTGTAAATATGATAAAGTGATATCTAGCTTGCCCCCTTTAGTGAAGCAAAACATAAATGCAGGGGCACCTTCAAGGTTTAAGTGATGACTAGATACAATGATTTAAAAATAAACGATATCACAATTATGCAAAAGACAATGCTACTTTGGAACAATGCACATTACACTTAGAATGACAATCATGCTCTCAGTAGTTGGTGCTTGAAGAAAGAAGGTGGAGACTCAACATAAAAGTAAAAGAATGGTTATGTGCTAGAGCTTTTTATTTTAAAAAATAGAAGCAATTTTGTCAACGGTAGTAGTACTTCATATGTGTCATGCATAAGACATCCTATAAGTTGCAAGCCTCATGCATCGAATACCAATAGTGCTCGCATCTTGTCCTAATTAGCTCGGATTTCCATGGGTTATCATTGCATTACATATGTTTCAACCAAGTGTCACAAAGGGGTACCTCTATGCCACCTGTACAAAGGTCCAAGGAGATAAATTGCATTTGATTTCTCGTTTTTGATAGATCTCAACTTGAGGACATCCATACCGGGACAACATAGACAATAGATGATGGACTCCTCTTTAATGCATAAGCATATTCTCATAAGAGATTGAGGATTAATGTCCAAGCTAAAACTTCCACCATGATATATGGCTTTGGTTGGCGGCCCAATGTTCTTCTCTAACAATATGCATACTCATTCAACCCATGGAAAATCACCCTTACTTCAGACAAGACGAACATGCATAGCAACTCACATGATATTCAACAAAATTGTGACAGTTGATGGCGTCCCCAGAAACATGGTTACCGCTCAGCAAGCAACTTATAAGAAATAAGATACATAAGCAACATATTCTTTACCACAATAGTTTTTAAGCTACTTTCCCATGAGCTATGTATTGCAAAGTTAGTCTGCTTAGTACAGGTGGAGGTTAGCAAAAGACTGGGAGCGACCAACTAAGAGAGCAATGACGGTCATAATCATGCAGAGCGACAAAGCAACATTGAATCAGGCATGGTAGTTATATCGCTACTCAGAAATAAAAGATCATCAAGGCTTGACAGACTTTCTTTACAGTCTTAAATATGCGTGAGCATACGCCAAGTCAATCAAAATAAATTCTCGAAGGAAGATATTACTAAACCATACCACATCATAGGCAAACAAATCAAGTTGATACTCCAATAACACATTGGGAATCCCCCAGCTATTTGAGACTAACCATAAGAAAACCTGAACCACTAAGCGCCATTATGCACGTAGCATCTTTATCATAGACATATTAACCAATGCAACGGAAGCAAACTCTCTTAATAAGGTTAGCATGATAATTAAAGAGAGTTCAAGCAACCAATTAAACAAAAGCTCTTTGAAAAGATAAGCATGAATACTAAGAGCAGAGCATGATAGTAGCTATTAAAAGACAAGGAACACACACAGCAAAGATAGACATGAAAATTCTATGTTATGTTCTAGGTAGAAGTGGTGCGTGTTTCTCTCCCACACAAAGAAAGCTGAGTTCCAACTCGTCATGAAAAACTAAAAAGAAAACTAAAAGCAAGACGCTCCAAGCATAGCCCTTAACACATGAAGTGATAAAAATATAGCGGAACGAAAGACGAACTGATAATGTTGATGGAGAAGGGGATGCACGGGGGCATCCCCAAGCTTAGACGCTTGAGTCTCCTTGAATATTTCTTGGGGGTGCATGGGGGCATCCCCAAGCTTGAGCGCTTGACACTCCTGAATCTTTTTATCATCTTCCCTCGCACACTTGAAAACTCCCTTCATACATAACTCATCATAATCTGATTAGCGAGGTTAGTACCCTTAATAAAATAATTATACCTTGCTGGAAATAAAGATATTCTTGAAGGTCTACTGTTTCTCAAGATTGCCAAAAGGTTTTTGCAAAGAAAAAGCAAGCTCTTGGTTTGCAAAATGAAGGAAAGGCAAAACAGGACAGAATCTGTGAAAAACAGAACAACAGGTAGTAATTGATTTGTTTGGGGCACTTCTGCAGCTCAAATCAAAAAACTCAGAACAGAAGCACGAAATAAAACTATATAGAGAACGCTGTCGAAAAAATTCAGACCAAAAAGATGATCTGGTGATTTTATACGAATTTTTCTATCCAAGGACAGAATCTGTTTCCTGGACAGCACCTCACAACTTTTGAACTTTCTAGCAATCAGAGGCTATACTTGGCACAAATATGAAAAGCAAAGATACAATGATGATGCTACTGTAGTAAACAACATCAAGACACAACAATAGCAAAATAAAATTTTATTCATGTGGGCTGCCTCCCAAAAGCGCTTTCTTTTATGCCTTTAAGCTAGGCATAATGCATAGAGGAATCAATAACCATCATAATAATTGGAGTTATAAATTGAGTCATATGGTTCCTCAACAAGTTCACTCTTGTTCCTTCTAGGAAAGGGGTACACACCTTTTGCCTTACCGCGTAAGCGGATTTGTCCCTTACCTATATCGATGAAGCCTTTTACCGCTCGGAGGAAGTCCCTTCCAAGCACTATATTTCCTTGGTTTGGCTCCATGATGAAGAAATCAACCATTGCAATCCCTTTAAGGAATTTAACTGGCACATCTTTTATTCTTCCCTGGATTTCAGAAATATCTCCATTAGTGTGTTCATGATAAGATGGTAGTCTATCCATGTCAAATTTTAAAGAATCATGAACAGTTTTTGGCATAGTAGAAACCATAGATCCAATATCACAATAAGCAAGGAAGTCTTGATTAGAGATGCTAATCCTAACAAGAGGCTCCCAGTCATTATCTATTTCCAAAATATCTCTCTTATTGGGTTTGGGTTTCTCTACCTTCATTAAGTCTAGAGCATCCATTCTCTTTTCAATAGTAGCAAGTCTATCTATGACAGTATCAAAATTATGATCATAAACAAAGTAACTAGATAGACCATGTATAATTTCAAGAGCTCTAGCTTCATCACACTCTAGGAAATCTCCCTCGGCTATAATGTTAAGAGAGTGTTTACACCATTTAAAAAGACCCTGGTAAAAATTCCTAAGCACATTTTTTATAGCTATCCATGGCATAATTCTCCTATGTGCATCAGAAATTCTGTCCCATGCCTTCTTCATATTTTCTCCACCCCTTTGATGGAAATCTAGAACTTATGATTCCCTCAAAGCATCATATCCTAACATGTTTAGCTAAACAGATAGGACTACTAACAGGATGGCAAAATAAATTTTTTTTTGTAATTTTTGATAAAGGATACTAAAGCAAAAACTGAAAGGTAAACTAACAAGACTAAAAAGCAAAGGTAAAAGATAGCGTGCAACTCCCCTATCCTGAAGAGTGGAGTCCCCGGCAACGGCGCCAGAAAAACTCCTTGATGGGCCTCTAACCCCTCGTTGGTTACCCCAAGTGGAAGGTGTAAGATGCAGTGTTGTGGAAGTTTTTCCCTTAGCAAAATTGCCAAGGATCGAATCCCTAGAGACTCCGAGGTTCAACAAGTAGGTGTCAACTGCTAACGGCACCGGATTAGCAATCAACGTGGACCTGCACACAGTGTCGGGGGAAACTGTCCTCCCACGAGCACCTATGGGACCGGAGCCCCTTGTACGTTGCGGTAAGGGAGCGGAGGGAGCACAAAGAGCGGATCGAGGAGCACACGCGGGCAGTTTACCCAGGTTCGGGCCGCACGGACGCGTAAAACCCTACTCCTGCTTGGATTGTATTGAGTTCTTGAGCTCGGGATCTTGAAAAGCTAGCTACACCGAGCAAGAGAGCTGTCTAGGTTCCAAACCCTTTCTACGTTGTGCATGGGCCTCCTTTTATAGCCCAAGGGGTCACCGACAGGTGTCAACGTAGAGGAGGGAAAAAATGTAACTTTGGTGGTAGTTGTAACAGTGCGGGAATAGTGCGTGAACAGTGGATGAACAGTGGTCATCACCTAACTTTGACAGCGGGGGACAAGGGCATTAAATGCCCGTCACCGTCGACCCCAAAAGCACCCGCTCATGCGTCTCCGTTCGCCACGGCGGTAGCCTCGTCACCGTGGCGTGCCACCGTGTCCCCCAGGCTGCACAGCCACCCGCCACGCGTCCCTGGAAGGGCCCCAGGGCGACGCGTGGGCCGATGAGCTGGAGCGCGGGCACACAGCGCAGGCTTCCCCCGGCAAGCACCTTGCCGGGGTCTTGATCTTGCCGGGCCCGGAAGCTTGTCGCTCCCCGGGTCCTGCCGGGGCGCAGGGTGCACCGAGGCATGTCCTCTGAGATGCAGTCTTCTGGTCTTCCTGGCAAGCTCCTCTTGCCAGGGTCTTGTGTTAATGTGATAGTCTTGAGCCTGGGACGGCCTTCCCAGCAAGCTCCACTTGCCGGGGCCTTGGTCTTCTGTCTTGTATACTTTGTTTTTGAATGGCTTCATAGGGACCGAAAAGGTTTCCGGCAAGCACGTGGTAAGCCCTGCCGCGGGAAGCTGCTACTGCCCGTGCACAAGTTGGGGTACTAAGGTACCCCTATCTTAGTACACCGACACACAGATACAAATAACTTTGCTCCCAACGAGTACAGAGAGGTTGTTAATCCCTCTGGCCTTGTAGTTTACAAAGGATTAAACGCAAATGATAGTAGTGATAGATAATGTTTGCAATAGTAGTAAAAGCGAAAAGTAAATAGCGGATGTGATCAATGATGGTAATATGGACCGGAGTCTCATGATGTTCACTAGTGATGTCTCTCTCCCAAAAGACGATAAAACAGCTATGTGAGGTAAACGAATTACAGCTGGGCAATTGACAGGACCACAAACGCAAACCAATGCTGACTACATTGCAAGAAAGGTTGAGGTTCAAAGCATGGGCGGTACGCCAAAGTAAGTAGAACGAAATCCATCAATATCTACTACTAATCATCCACCTTGAGATATCTATCCAGAACATCTCGCTGGTATTAAGTTGCGAGTCCCACCCATAGTGTAAACTCAATGCAACAGACAACTGCATTAAAAGAACTTTGCGTAAAGTAAACAATCCTTGCACCCGCGGGCACAAGCACCGTTGTTTTCCCCCTTGTGGCAACAGCACATCCCCTAGACTCATGTTTCTGTCAATCAAGCTAGTCATCGAGGGGCATGAACCCACAATCGAGCATAACGTTCCCTCTTGGAGTCACTACGTATTACTTGGCCAAAGCAATAAATAACAACGAGGAACATGCAAGAATTACTTATGAACATAAATATAAAAGAGGTAGATCAAATATATTACTCAAGAATAATCTGAACATAATCTCATAATCCATCGGATCCCAACAAACTCATCATAGCAACAGCATAAGGATTACATATGTGCCTCGATCATGTAGGGCAGCTCACGAGGACTAATTAGTGAAGCACAAGAACGGGAGGAGAACATCACATAGCTACTGGTCATGGACTCATGGTCCAAGGGAGACTACTCACAACTCATCCGGGAGGCGTCCATGGTGGTGGAGAGGCTCCCGATGGTGATCCTACCCTCCGGCAGGGTGCCGGGAAGAGTTCTCCTGGTGCTCCCGATCTTGGAAGCGGCGGCGGCGGTGGAACAGAGATGAGATCGCGAAAAAGAGTTCCCGTCCCGAGGGTTTCGAAGGACGCTCTAAATATATGCCGAAGGGGGGCACCAGACGGGGCTCGGGGGGCCCAGGCGCCCCCCCCGGCGCGGCCCAGGGGGGGCGCGCCGCCAGGGCGCCTGGAGCCCTGGTGGCCCCCCCGGCTGTCCTTCGGGCGCAAGGTAGGTTCTGGAACGCTGATTTTTTATATAATTTTTCTGGATTTTTCCTGGCAGTTCTCGTAACGTGAAAACCTGAAATACAAAAACAGCCGAAAACAGAAACTGGCACCGGGGTGCACTGGATTAGTAGGTTAGTCCAAATATGATCAAAAGTGTATGGAAGTGTATGAATATCATAGCAATATCACCCAAAAGTGGCATGGAGCAAGCAGAAATTATAGATACGTTTTGGACGTATCAGAGGGCGCCAAGTGGCGGCGGCGGGGTTGTTTTGGCGCTGATTTTGAGGGGGATGCGGCAGGAGGCGGCGGCTGGTGAGTGGAGGGGTGCGGAAATCGAGGCTGGAGGTTGAAGGAGGCCAAAATTGGCAAGGGTAGGTGTATATATAAGGCAGGGGGCTAAGATTAGGGTTTAGAGACCGTTTCGAGCCGTTCGATCTCGATCGGACGGCTCTGGCGAGAGGGGGAGGCATAGGTGGGCTAGAAGAGGTTAGTGGGCTATGGTGGAGGGGTCTTGGGCTGAGAGGAGAGAAGGGAAGAGAGGCCCGGCGGCAGTTTCAGAGACCGAAACATCCGACGAATAAACCGGCTATACTGCCGCTATAGTTAACGGTTGGGCTATCAATGAGCTCTGATGCGATGAAATTTGGCAGGCGGCCTGTCTACAATATAATAAGACCACACGCCAAGTTTCAACCCATTCCGAGAACCTTTTCCGGCCACTCAAAAAATAAATATTCGGAGACGCCGCGGGCGCGTGCAAGTGTGTCTGGGCTCAGAACGGACAACGGAAAGGATGGGCGGACTCAGGCGGATGCAAGTTTTGAAAACATGATGATGCAACACACATGATGACATGGCAAGATGCAACACACAAGCAGATGACAAGGCAACGACGACGAATAACTGGCTGACACCTGGTGCACCGGTCTCAGGGTGTCACAGTGGCGGCGGCTCCAGATCATAAAACGTGATAAAACTTCCTCTCAGATTTTTTTCTCAGGGAGGCGGAACTTATTGGCTTGGAATTAGGTCTGAAGGGCTGCTAGGGGCCCCACAAGCCTGATCGGCACGCCCCTGGTCTTGTGTGCTCTAGGTGCCCCCCTCTGATACTTCTGCACCAATATTTTTACATATTCTGCAAAAACTCTCCGTAAAGTTTCGTCCAATTCCAAGCAATTTTTATTTCTGCACAAAAATAACACCAAAGTAGTTCTATTGAAAACAATTTTAGTTTGGGTTAGTTTCATTCAAATCATGCAAATTAGAGGTTAAAATAGGAGAAAAATGTATGGAAAAGTAGATACGTTGGAGACGTATCAACTCCCCCAAACTTAACTCATTGCTTCTCCCAAAGCAATTTAATTGACAAACTCAAAGTGATAAATAAAAAGTTTTTCAAACACATTAGCTTTTCTTTTGACTATGCAAACTCATTTGCTTTTGTTGTTGTATATAAGCTTAGCTAGTAATCAAGTTTTCAACAAAGATCATAAACTAAAGACATATATGATAACACTTAGAAGCCATGTTTACTCATGTTAATAATATAATCAACTAGCGATCAATAATATTATATCTCAAACAGTTGTCAAAATAATTGTGACATCACAAGATATGATGGTATCTCTCTAGCCCTTTCTAAGACCGGAAAGCATAAATGTGGAGCACCTCTGAAGTTGCAACAACGACTAAAGCTTGTAATTCAGGCTAGAAGACATCAAGTCATGCCCACACCCAACATTAATTAGAGCAAATGCATGTTAAACTAAGAATAACAATAGCGCTCTCAAAGTTGGTGCTTGAATGAGAAGATGATGACTCAACAATAAAATTGTGGCACCCTGACTTAGAGCAACCGGTTTACCTTGCATTGCCAGCCCAGAGATCAAGTCTTCTGGCAACACACAACAACTTGGTACAAAAAACAGCCGCTTTATTGATCTTTTGCAGAAGCATAAGTTTGATGGGTACATGATGAAACGAGGCCAAGCGGCACACACATGGTGCGTCCGAATTTATGTACATTATTTAGAAGACAGAACAAGGGCCTCGATGAAACATCTACATGGCAGCGGAACGATGACATTGTGGAACTCCATCTCATACGGACACTGCTGAGACACGGCCTAGATCACGATGAAAGGTACGACTCCAATTCCTGGTATGACTTCTCTTGAAACTGGCATGACATGCCACGTGAGTACTTTGAATGTCCTCACAAGCTCACAACAAGCAAAGCAAATATGAAAAACAATAACAAGGCATATTATAGGTTGAAATGCATGAACAAGGTGAGATATACTTGAAGTGCTTGTGATGCAAAATCACGGTCCCTCGGGCCAACTTACCAGCTCGGGTTACTCCATAACCCACATGTTCAACTTACCCTTGTGATCTTTACTAGACCACATCCGAAACCAACATAGTGGCCATCACAAGACCACCAACTTTTGCATGTGCCATCTCAAATTTTTACTGTGCAGATTAAGCAACTCTCGGATACCGAAGGAACACCTTAATTGCTATCAAACGTCACAACGTAACTGGGTGATTATAAAGATGCTCTACAGGTGTCTCCAAATGTGTTTGTGGTGTTGGCATAGATCAAGAATAAGATTTGCCACTCCGAGTGTCGGAGAGGTATATCTGGGCCCTCTCGGTAATACACATCGTAATAAGCCTCGCAAGCAAACGATTAATGAGTTAGTCACAAGATGATGTATTACAAAACGAGTAAAGAGACTTACTGGTGACGATATTGAACTAGGTATGATGATACCGACAATCGAATCTCGGGCAAGTAACATACCGATGACAAAGGGACCAACGTATGTTGTTATGCGGTTTGACCGATAAAGATCTTTGAAGAATATGTAGGAACCAATATGAGCATCTAGATTCCGCTATTGGTTATTGACCGGAGATGAGTCTCGGTCATGTCTACATTGTTCTCGAACCCGTAGGGTCCGCATGCTTAACATTCGATGATGATCGGTATTATGAGTTTATGTGTTTTGATGCACCGAAGGTAGTTCAGAGTCCTGGGTGTGATCACAGACATGACGAGGAGTCTCGAAATGGTCGACATAAAGATTGATATGTTGGAAGGTTATATTCGGACACCGGAAGGTTTTCGGGGGTCACCTGATAAATACTGGAGTACCGGGAGGTTACCAGAACCCCCGGGGAGTATATGGGCCTTAAAGGGCTTTAGGGAAGAGGGAGGGGGCTGGCTAGGGCTGGGTCGTGCGCCCCCCAAGCCTAGTCCAAATTGGACTAGGGGGGAGGGGCGGCGCCCCCTCCTTTCCTTCTCCTCCTCTCCTTCCCTTCCCCCTCTCCTACTCCTACTAGGAAAAGGGGGAGTCCTACTCCTAGTGGGAGCAGGACTCCCCCCCTTGGCGCGCCCTCCTCCTTGGTCGGCCTCCTCCTCCCCCCTTCTTTATATACGTGGGGACGGGACACCCCAAAGACATAGAAGTTGATTTGCAAGCCGTGTGCGGTGCCCCTGTCGTGGAAATAACACGGCAGATGTCCGGTTTAGCGGACTTGATGATGGAACCATCGCACGGGTTAGCTTGAAAGGATTCATGGCACACAAAGGACACAAAGGATTTATACTAGTTCGGCCCCTTCGGAGAAGGTAAAAGCCTACGTCTAGTTCGTTGATATTGCTTGGGCGTCGGTTTACAGGGAGCGGATTCGCTTTGCCTGCGTCTCGACGGATTGATTGTTGCTTGTCCTTGAACCGTCGCCGGGTCGTCCCTTTATATAGAGGTGATGCCTGGTCCGGTTTACAGACTCCCGAGGCTGGCTCATAATCGTGTCCGCCTCGGTCTCTGTCTTTTCTTTCCTATCTCTCAAGTTACATCTCTTGGCGGTTTACAAACCGTACTTCTATACATGGGCCTTGAAATCTCATGGGCCGTAACCTCTACTAAAATATTAAAACCAAGTACAATGTAACTAAGCCGGTTTACAATATCCGGTTTATACCTACTAACCATATCCCTGACATTAGGCCCCAGAATGATTTGAACTTGTTCACATCAGTCTTCCTTGCCTTGTATAATTTTCTTCTGTCTTCATCTTTTTGTAAACCGGCTCTGACGTCATCCTCCGAAATCATTAAAGTCTGACAATGACATCATCTCCGCATTTAACGCCGTGAGCTGTACTGTAGCGTATTTTAAGGGTTATCCCGAAGATCGAGGCGTCACGGGATCTTTATCCGATTTCTATCTCCTCGATTCTCGCACCTGTCGTTTCAGATCTGACTCCTGGCTATAAATACTGCCACCCCCCATTCTTTATCTCCTTCTCACTTCATCCTCTTCCTGCGTCTTCTTCCTCCATTGCTGCCCGAGCTCAAACCGCCGCCGACGACCGCCGGATCTCCAGTCCTCGCCCGGCCGCTGCATCAACCTGAGCCTCGACCAGATCAATCTCCGCCGCCGATTCTCGCCGTCCCAGGTATGTTCATCTTTCTTACTGTTGATCTACATCTACCGGCACTTCGCCTTGTTCTTCCGCCATTAGGGCTTCCAATGAAGCTTCGCCTCTTCGTAGATACGTTTCTCATAAAAGATTTGTGACCTTTAGGCCCTAGTCAGCAGATCTTCCGCTTAGTACTAGCTTAGATCTCACCGTCATAATACTGTAGATTTATCCGTTCCGCCATTAGAGCTCTCAGCAAGTTTCGTCTTGTTCGTTCTTTGAGCCTGTGACTCGTAGTAGTTTTGCTTTTCGATCTTCTCCATTTTTACTCCGCTGTAGATGCGTCGAATCTTAATTGCTCCTGTCTGACATGTAAATCTATCTTTTTGGTATAAAGCCTGTGTAGCTTTTCTTCGAGTCTTTTAGATTAGTTTCTTTTCCTCAGCATACTCAGATCTTTCCCCCTTAGCAATCATTTGGAAACCTGTTTTTCTCCTCAGTAGATTCGCTAAGTATGTTCCGGTTTAAATTGATATGCCATAAACCGGAAATGATATAAACTGACGCAATGATTTGAACTGTTCCTCTTCAACTGCCATTTAAACCGGAAATAATATAACTTGTTTTATGATTGCCGGTTTAACCTTGCCAGCTAGTTCTCAGTTTCAACCATTGTATAATATAAATAGATCCCGGATCATTGTACGTTCATAATCCATTTCTGTACTTTATCTTCTTCAGCACTTTGTTCAATGGCTAAGCAGTATGTTTCCTGCGATTGGGTCCGTTTTGTCATGACTGAGGATGACTTAAACAAGCTGTCGAAAATCGGCACATTAGGCCCTCAGGCTGAGCTAAAATGGCGTGCTCCGGGTAATGAATGCCCTCCTACTCCTAGATCCGGGGAAGTCATCATATTTCTAGACCACATCTCCAGAGGCTTCTCTCCCCCCGGTTCAAAATTTTTCCGGGATGTTCTTGCCACTTTCCAGCTGCACCCACAGGATATCGGACCAAATTCTGTTTCCAACATTTGCGATTTCCAAGTATTTTCTGAAGTGTATCTGCAAGAGGAGCCTTCAGTTGATTTATTCCGGGATTTCTTCCATGCAAACCGGCGCACTGAATTCACCAGCGGACCTCACCAAGAACTTGGTGGGATTAGTATTCAGAAAAGGAGGGACGTAGTTTTTCCCCACGCCGCTTTACACACCCATCCAAAGGATTGGAACAAGTCCTGGTTTTATTGTGTAGACACTTCTCCTGAAGGTGAAAATCCTTTGCCGGGTTATCGTGAAACTCGTATTCCGGCGAATCACCCCCTGCCACAACGGCTTAGTGCTGCTGAACGGACCCGATTTTCATCACAACTGTCCAAGCTGAGGGCTTTCATGGCAAATGGTCTGAATGGTACTGATTTCCTTCGCTGCTGGCTATCTTGGAGCATCCTTCCCTTAAGCCGGCGTCCTAAGTTAATGTGCAAGTATTCTGGTAAACCGGATGATCCTCAGAGGTTTACCAAGGATAAACTTTCTGAATCGGAGGTAGTGGAGTCAGCCAAGAAGATCGTCAATCCCACCTTAACAGACTGCTCTAAAGTTGGCTTGGCCCCGTACTTTAAGAAAAATAAGCTGCCCGAAGTAAGTTTTTCTTTACCCTGTACTTGTAAACCGTCCTCTTTGAACCGTCTTTCACTTGCCCTTGCTTTTTTCAATTAGGCTGATGACCCTTTCTGGAGGAGAAAGCCTCAAGAGAAAACCGTAAAGCAGGCTCGCCGGAAAACCCCTGCAAACAAGAAGAGGAAAACAGCCGTCGATGCCGGTTCTCCTTCTGAGGATGATGATCCGGACTCCGAGGTATGCCTTACTCCGGTTTAAGTCTCGCTTTCATGTACTTGTAATCATATCTAAAGATACCTTTTCACAGGAACCGCTTGAAGGTGATAACCCGACTGAGATTGAGGTAACCCTTATTTCTTCTGATTCAGAACCTCTTCCTCAAAAAAGCCGTCGGACCATCAGGAAATATCAATTTTCTCATCCTTATGCTAAGTTGGATCCTAATTTTACTTTGAAGAAGCAACAGCACGAAGCTTTTCGCCGGACCACTCGCCACAGTGGCCTGGCGGTGGAGTCATCTAGAATCTCATTAACTCCGGTTCGAAAGCGCCGTGCTGAGGTGATACTCTCTCCGACTCCTCTTCATCCCAAGGCCGGACTTATCCGAAAACCCCTTAAACCGTCTGATCCTGACTATCAGGAAACTCCGCTGTCTTCTTCCGGCGAATCGACCGCTACACAGCTTCCTCCTTTGAAGACCGTTCCGGGGTAACTCTCTTCACCTCTTCCGGTTTATGACACCCCTTTCCCTTTATAATGCTAACTTATTTTGCCTGTTTTCCAGCAAACCGAAACCCAGCAAAAAGCCCAAGGCGAATAAGCCTGTTGCTGATCCTTCTGCTGATGAACCGGTGATTGATCCGTCCACAGCTGTTCCTCCAGAAGGTACCCGTGCGGCTCCGGTTGAAGAACCTGCTCTTGAAACTCCTGTCGCAGAAAATGTCCAAGACCCACCAAGTCCGGCCCGGGTTAATTCTCCTCAAGTTAACCCGGGGTCTCCTGATCCGGCTCAAGTTGAAGTTATTCCTCCCAATGAACCCACTTCTCCTGATGTTGTGGTTACTGGTGCTGCTTATGTTGCTCCAGCTGAACCCACCGTTTTAGCAAAACATACAGCTAAAGCGGGAAAAATAACCCAGGAAAAAGGGAAGTGGAGTACTGATATATCCAGTCTTTCTAGTATGAGTGCTCAAGATATCTATTCCGGATATTTAAACCGGCTCCATAGCAGCCGGGATTATGAAGCCAGCCTGGTGAACCTGATGAGAGAAAAATATGAAGTAAGTTTCCTCTTCTGACTTTGCTTTTTTGACGCATCTTTATCTCATGGCAGCCCCCAAGTTCCGGTTTATCTGCTTTACTGAAGGTAATCCGGAACTTTGTAGTTTGAACTGCTGATCCATACATTAGCCCCCAAGTATCAAGTAGATAACTTGGTTATGTAGTTGATACTTGTAATTTCAAATTATCTGTGGTGCATTGCTTCAACTGCCATTAGCCCCCAAGTGTCAAGTAGACAACTTGGTTATGTGCTTGAGACTTGTACTTTCAAATTGTCTTTGCTGTATTACTTCAACTGCCATTAGCCCCCAAGTGTCAAGTAGATAACTTGGTTGTGTGCTTGAGACTTGTAATTTCTAATCTTGCTTTTGAACTTTTGTCTACAGGCTGAGCTGAACCGGAATGCTCTGGAGATCAATGAACTTCGAAGCCGGCTTACGGAGACTGAGTCAGCCGCTTCAAAGGCTAAGACAGAACTTCAAGTGAGTTTAAAGACTGCTGAAGACTTGAAGAGGTTCTTTGACGAGGAGCGGACTACTTTTGAAGTCCAGAAAAAAGATCTTGAGAAACGTGTTCAGGATGCCGAAGGAGCACTTAACCCGGTTACTGAAGAATTGACCGGGTTAAAGCGCCAAATTGACTTGATGACTTCTGCTATTTTTGGTAAGCATAATCTGAACTCCTGTCTTTATCTTTGTAACCTGTGACCTGCACCGGTTTAACTTTCATTGTTGTATGTAGGACGCCGTGTCTCCCATCTTGGGGATGACTTACGGAAGAAACTCAAGGCCTGCTATACCTTGGTCGAACAGTTGTACTCTGGAACGCAAAGGATTATCAGTGCCACTTCCTTTGGTAAACCGGCTCCTTCAACTATCAAAGATACTTTGAATAGTTTGTCCATTCTGCCGGCTCGTCTTGAAGAGGTTAAGAAATCGGCTGCTCGAGGAGGTGCTCTTCTGGCCCTTACGAGGGCTAAAGCTTGGGTCCCGGACATTGATCCGGAGGAGGTGTTAACCGGATTTCCTGATACCAAGGAGGACGGTTCAACGTTTAATGAAAAAGATCTTTATGCTCTGACAAAGGAGATGCGTCCCCTCGCCAGCAAGCTTGCGGTGGAGTCTGACTTGTCGCGATATCATCCATCATATAACCTGCAGAACGAGCGGGTGGAGCGACCGGTTTACGATATTGTAAACTTAATTCCGTCGGTTCGTCCTCACACCTTTGCTCCTGATATTGATCCTGCTGAGCTTATCAACGATGAAGTATATTTCCGTGCCTTGGCAAAGATTGATTGGCGTGCACCAGATTTCCAACCGCTTCACGAGGATGAAGACGTTCCGGAGCAAGACGGTGGCCAACCATCTCAGCAAGGAGAAGCACAATCTTGAATGCTATTGTTGTAATCATGATTGTTATTCCGTCAAACAATGCTTCCAACTATTTGGCTTTTTATGCCTTGTAATAGGTTTAGCTGAAACTTAATGCGCTGTGATCCGACATTTGGTCTTCATGAAGTATTCGTTCGTTGACTTGTTGATTGATGCGGATGCCTTGTTCTGTTCATAAAAATATCGAAAAACATGTCCTAGTGGCTTACCACTGGACGGATTAACTTGTTCTCTTGACACATCTAATAAGCATATCTTAAAAAATAACTGTGATACCTGAATTGTATGTAGCCAATATACCTTAAACCGGTCAGGATGTTAAAATCACCTTAATCGGTCTTCATCAATTCTAATAAACACCTGAAACTCTTCGGTTCATCTTGTCGATAAATCTTTCTCATCTTGGTTCAGAAACTTGTAACTTGCGCCTGATACTCCATCCGGGTTTGAATGAACACCAGGCTTGGTCACAACTGGGCCGGGTTAATAAACCCCGGTCATTGTTTTGTCTCATACTGGTGACTTATAGTCAAAACCAGGCCGGTTTAAAAAACACCGGTCATTATACCTGATCGTGTACTACCAACCTGTTGGCTCATCATGAAGTCAATCCGGGTTATGATGAACGCCGGTTCAATTCTCGCTGGTGTTCATGACCCAGACTTATAACATTATAGATAGGTGGTCAACTTCTGGAGCTATTCCACTCGGTTTAAAAGGTTATGGAACACAAAAAACATCAAGAAACACACAATTCTTGTAAATCAGACCATGTAGTCGAGGCTTTTTCAAAGAGCTGCCAGGCTCAAAACAAGGTTCAGCCAATCAATGGGACGTGGGCAAACCTACTGTCCCAAGGAGCCTAGCCAATCACTGAACGTGAGCGTATCGACTGTTCAGAGGGCCGATAGAACCGCAAATAAAAACCGAGCCAATCATTGGGACGTGGGCAAACCTGACTGTCCCAAGGGGCCTAGCCAATCACTGAACGTGAGCGTATCAACTGTTCAGGGGGCCGATATAATCGTAAACATAGCCAATCATTGGGACGTGGGCAAACCGGACTGTCCCAAGGGGCCTAGCCAATCACTGAACGTGAGCATATCAACTGTTCAGGGGGCCGATAT
>LR738710.1:583570903-583613473 GCA_902687465.1 Secale cereale
AGTCACTGAACGTGAGCGTATCAACTGTTCAGGGGGCCGATATAATCGTAAACATAGCCAATCATTGGGACGTGGGCAAACCGGACTGTCCCAAGGGGCCGAGCCATCCCTGAACGTGAGCGTATCAACTGTTCAGAGGGCCCAAGGAATCATAAACATAGCCAATCAATGGGACGTGGGCAAACCGGACTGTCCCAAGGGGCCGAGCCATCCCTGAACGTGAGCGTATCGACTGTTCAGGGGGCCCAAGGAATCATAAACATAGCCAATCAATGGGACGTGGGCAAACCGGACTGTCCCAAGGGGCCTCTAAAGTTCCTCCTGACTCTGCAGGTTTTTCTTTTTATGGGGTTTTTCTCTTCTTGAACCGGATATAATCTCTTGTTCCCGAGAGTTCTACCGCTCCTTCACATATCCTGCAAAGATTAGTTTCTAAAACCGGCCAACATTGAAATATGATTTTTGATAACAAACTGATATGGTTATTTGCCGCAATATTTGTGTATATGGAGAAAGGGCTGAGCCCCCGGTTTACCGAGGGTGCCGGTTTATTCATTATTCATAATATATACATAGGATACATTGGAGCACATGGCTCAAGTGTAGTATGGCCGTAAATGAGCGATGTTCCACGGCCTCTTCGTCTCCTCTTCTGATGTCCGTGAATCCTTGTGTTCTCGAATGTCCACCAAATAATATGAACCGTTGTGTAAATTCTTGCTGACCACAAAGGGCCCTTCCCATGGCGGGGATAGCTTGTGCATATCTGTTTGATCTTGGATAAGCCAAAGTACCAAGTCACCCTCCTGGAATGTCCTGGTTCTAATCCGGCGGCTGTGATATCTGCGCAGATCTTGCTGATAAATCGCCGACCGTGCTGCAGCTATATCACGCTCTTCATCCAACCGATCCAAACCGTCTTGTCTTGACTCCTCATTAACAGCTTCCACATAGGCCGCTACCCTCGGTGAATCATGGCGTATGTCACTTGGAAGAACTGCTTCTGCGCCGTAAACCATGAAGAAAGGTGTGTAACCTGTAGACCGGTTTGGTGTAGTGTTAATACTCCAAAGGACAGATGGTAATTCTTCAACCCAACACCCTGGGGTTCTCTGCAAAGGTGTCATAAGCCGGGGTTTGATTCCTCGCAAAATCTCCTGATTTGCCCTTTCTGCCTGACCATTGGATTGGGGGTGAGCCACAGAAGACACGTCCAAACAAATATGCTCTCGTTGACAGAATTCTTCCATCTCACCCTGAGATAAATTGGTGCCATTGTCTGTGATGATGCTGTGTGGAAAACCAAACCGGAATATTACTTTTTTGATGAATTTGACCGCTGTTGCCGCATCACATTTGCTTATAGGCTCCGCTTCAACCCACTTCGTAAACTTGTCTACTGCTACTAGTAGATGAGTTTTCTGATCTTGGGATCTCTTGAAAGGACCAACCATGTCAAGCCCCCAAGTTGCAAAAGGCCAAGTTATTGGTATCATCCGGAGTTCCTGTGCCGGAACAAGGGCACGTCTTGAGAATTTCTGACAAGCGTCACACTTGCGGACCAGGTCCGCCGCATCTGCATGCGCGGTTAACCAATAAAAGCCATGTCGGAAAGCTTTAGCCACTAAAGATTTTGATCCGGCATGATGACCACAATCCCCTTCATGAATCTCTCTTAGAATCTCACAACCTTCCTCAGCTGAAACACACCGTTGAAATACTCCAGAAGTGCTACGATGGTGCAGCTCCCCGTTGGCAATTGTCATAGATTTGGAACGCCGGATTATCTGCCGTGCTTCATCTTCGTCCTCTGGTAACTCTCCTCGGCTTAAGTATGCCAAATAGGGTAACGTCCAATCTGGAATAACATGGGTTGCTGCAACCAACTGTGCCTCTGGATCCGGAACAGCTAGGTCGTTTTCTGAAGGTACTTGAACCGAAGGACTGTGCAATTCATCCAAAAAGGTGTTTGGTGGTACCGGTTTACGTTGCGATCCTAGCCGGCTTAAAGCGTCGGCTGCTTCGTTCCTCCGCCGGTCTATATGCTCCACCTGATATCCCTTGAAATATCCTGCGACCGTTTCAACCTCTCGTCGATAAGCCGCCATGAGGGGATCCCTTGAATCCCACTTGCCCGAAACTTGCTGTGCCACTAGGTCTGAATCGCCCAGGCACTTAACCCGGCTCAAATTCATCTCTTTTGCCAATCGCAAACCATGAAGTAGCGCTTCATATTCTGCTGCATTATTAGTACAAGGAAATAATAACTGGAGGACATAACAAAATTTATCACCTCTGGGGGAAGTTAAGACAACTCCAGCCCCCGAGCCCTCCAACTGCTTTGAACCGTCGAAGTGAATCGTCCAATAAGTAAGATCCGGCTTCTCCTCAGGAGTCTGCAACTCCGTCCAGTCATTGATGAAATCGACCAATGCCTGAGATTTTATAGCAGTACGCGGTACATACTTCAATTCATGCGGACTGAGCTCAATGGCGCACTTGGCTACCCTGCCTGTAGCTTCCCTATTCTGGATTATGTCCCCCAACGGAGCTGAACTAACCACAGTTATTGGATGCCCTTGGAAATAATGCTTCAGTTTCCGGTTTGCCATGAACACCCCATATACCAACTTCTGCCAATGAGGGTACCTTTGCTTAGACTCGATGAGTACTTCACTCACATAATAAACCGGGCGCTGAACCGGATGTTCCTTCCCTGCTTCCTTGCGCTCAACCACAATCGCAACGCTGACTGCCCGTGTATTCGCAACAACATATAACAGCAAAGGCTCCTTATCAATGGGAGCAGCTAAAACCGGTGGTTTTGCTAGTTGCTGTTTCAGATTCTCAAACGCTGTATTTGCCTCATCACTCCAAATGAACCGGTCCGTTTTCTTCAACATTTGATAAAGCGGGATCGCTTTTTCTCCTAAGCGACTGATAAACCGGCTCAGCGCCGTGATCCGGCCAGCTATGCGCTGAACATCATTGATGCAAACCGGTTTTGTCAAAGATGTGATGGCCTTGATCTTCTCCGGGTTGGCTTCTATTCCCCTGTTCGAGACCAGGAATCCCAGAAGCTTACCAGCCGGTACACCAAAAGCACATTTCTCCGGATTAAGCATCATCCTGTAAACCCGAAGATTATCAAAGGTTTCTCTGAGGTCTTCTATCATTGTTCTTTCCTCCTTTGATTTGACCACGATGTCATCCACATAAGCATGCACGTTCCTTCCTATCTGCCCCTTTAAACAATTCTGAACGCAACGCTGATAAGTTGCCTGTGCACACTTGAGCCCAAAGGGCATAGACACATAGCAAAAAGCACCAAAAGGGGTTATGAAAGCTGTCTTCTCTTGATCCTCAACTGCCATCTTGATCTGGTGATAACCTGAATACGCATCCAGAAAACTCAGCCGCTCACACCCTGCTGTGGCATCAATAATCTGATCAATGCGAGGTAGAGCAAAAGGATCAGTCGGGCAAGCTTTATTGAGGTCTGTGTAGTCCACACACATCCTCCACTTCCCATTCTTCTTTAGAACCAGCACCGGATTAGCCAACCATTCCGGATGAAAAACTTCCACTATGAACCCTGCCGCCAAAAGTCTGGCCACTTCTTCCCCTATAGCTTTGCGCCTCTCTTCATTAAAGCGGCGCAGATACTGTTTTACCGGTTTAAACTTTGGATCGATATTCAACTTGTGCTCAGCGAGTTCCCTCGGTATACCTGGCATGTCAGAAGGTTTCCATGCAAAGATATCCCGGTTCTCACGGATGAACTCGATGAGCGCGCTTTCCTATTTAGGATCTAGGTTAGCACTGATGGTGAATTGTTTAGACGAGTCTCCAGGCACAAAATCAACCTGCTTAGTCTCTTCCGCTGACTTGAACTTCAAAGCCGGATCATGCTCGGTAGTTGGTTTCTTCAGCGGAGTCATATCTGCCGGATCAACATTATCTTTATAAAATTTTAACTCTTCCGTGGCACATACCGCTTCTGCATAAGCTGCATCACCTTCCTCACACTCCACTGCTATCTTACGACTGCCATGCACCGTAATCGTGCCTTTATGACCCGGCATCTTAAGCTGCAAATAAACATAACATGGCCTAGCCATAAATTTAGCATAAACCGTCCTTCCAAACAAAGCATGATACGGACTTTTAATTTTGACAACTTCAAAAGTGATCATCTCCGATCTGGAATCATGCTCATCTCCAAAGGTAACTTCTAAGTCAATCTTACCAACTGGATAGGCTGACTTACCTGGGACCACCCCGTGAAACACTATGTTTGATGTCCTTAACTTTTTATCTGTCAGACCCATACGACGAAAGGTCTCGTAATATAATATATTGATACTGCTGCCTCCGTCCATGAGGACTTTAGTAAACTTGTATCCTCCCACCTGAGGTGCTACCACCAAGGCTAAATGTCCTGGATTATCTACCCGTAACGGGTGGTCCTCTCTGCTCCATACAATGGGCTGCTCTGACCATCGTAGAAATTGTGGCGTCGCCGGTTCTACTGCATTAACAGTCCGCTTTAAAACCTTCTGGTCTCTCTTACATAAACTCGTGGTGAAAACATGATATTGACCGCTGCTCAACTCCTTCGGATTACTCTGGTATCCGGATTGCTGCTGTTGCTGCGGACGCTGTTGCTGCTGGTTTCCTTGGTTATTGTAACTCCCTTGGCCCTGCTGCTGATTATTCTGACTGTTGTAACCACCTTGATGATGCGATTGATTTCCCTGACCATGATAACCACCTTGATGATGTGATTGACTTCCCTGACCATTGTAACCACCTTGATGATGTGATTGACTTCCCTGACCATTGTAACCACCTTGATGATGCGATTGATTTCCCCGACCATTGTAATTCCCTTGACTATTTTGGCCGCCTGGCCGGGATTGATAACCGCCGTTGTTCCCTTGATAACCGCCGTTGCCCCTATATCCTGATCCGGAGTTATTCCCTTGATAACCCGGACCATAAAACCCGGGCCCTGAACCGCCGTTCGGGGGCCGGCTAGGAGGATTAAAACGGCCGTTCCCTGCTTTCATAAAGGGTATGCATTCTCTTATAGTATGCCTTGCAATCCTCCCTCTTCCGCTATGCTTTAGACAGGGTTGATCCAAATCCTGCTCCCAACCCGGGTTTCCTCCACCGGTTTGGAGAGTGGAACCCTGCGGATTAACCTGAATACCGCCTTGTGCCTGTGTATTAGCAACAAAATCGGAACTATTTTCTGCCTTCCGTTTGCCCAAAAAGCTTGAAGTAACCGGATTAACCGGCGCCGGTTTACCAGACTTGCTGGCCTTCCCCGTTTTATCTCCTTCTGACTCCGGATACTTGGTATTATCTGAGTCTCCGTACTTCACTAGGGCACTCATTAAAGTCCCCATGTCATTGCAGTCCCGTTTAAGCCGTCCGAGTTTTAATTTTAAAGATTCAAACCGGCAATTGTTCTCTAATGTTACAATTGCTGTGCTAGGGTTGATGCCATTTGAGGAGTGCAAGATCTCTGCCACTCTGCGTACCCAAGCTGCTGTAGACTCCTGCTCTCCTTGCACACATGCTGCTAAATCTATCACCGACATCGGTTGCTTGCATGTATCCTTGAAGTTTTTGATGAATTGACTGCGCAGTTCCCCCCACGACCCAATAGAATTTGGGGGCAGCGCCTTTAGCCAGGTCCGGGCCGTGCCCTCAAGCATCATAGTGAAATATTTGGCACAAGCCGATTCATCCACATCCAGCATCTCCATGGCCATCTCGTAACTCTCCACCCAAGCTTCGGGTGGTAAATCGGCTGTGTAATTAGGCACCTTGCGAGGTCCTTTGAAATCCTTGGGCAACTTAACACTCCGTAGGGCGGGGACGAGACATTGTATTCCAAAACCGCTCGCTGTATTTCCTGTCCCTGTAGTGGCTGTGTGAACCGGCGTCGACTGACGAATTTCCTCCCTGGCCTCCGATCTAGGCCGGTTTAGGTCTGGGGCTGGCATCTCCGCCCTTGCCGGATTATCCTGCCTGTGCTGATGTCTCCTGCGCTCACTGCTAGACACTTCTGGCTCCTCCCAATGTCTAGAGTAACTTGGGTTGGGACGTGGTGTTGAATGTAACCTTTCCCTGCTATGAGAGTACGCTTGCTGCTGTATTAATGCCGTATTAAGTAGCTTCTGGGCCCTGCGCGCCTCTAGCGCCACCGGGGACGTTTCTTCCACGGGTAAAGCAGCCAACCTCGCTGCCGCTGCAGCAATATTATCCAAAGGGTTTGAATAGTGTCCTGGAGGGACATGAACATAAGGCGCCGATGTAATCCGACGCTCCCGTTCTGCGGCGGGCTGCTGAATCGGCTCATCCCGAGCCGGTGGGCTTCTCCGGTTTAAGGCCGGATTATTACTGGCCCCAACCCCAGGTGTTTTGAACAAATTCGCAGATTCGTAACCCGGCGGTAGGCGGGACCGATACTTCCGCCCCCTTACTCCTTCCACAGAAGCCTGCTCCATCCTCAAATGAAAGGCTTGATCATCCAACTCTGCTTGTCTTATGGCTAACATCTCTCCTTCCGCCTTTAAATCCTCCTTTAACTGATCGATCCGGGCTTTCAACTGAAGAAGCGCTGCATCATGTTGTGCCTTGTCTGCTGGAGCTACGACCTCCACTGCCTTAGCTGTGAACTCCTCGATCAAGGCGGATAGAACTTTAGTAAGGGAGGGATTTGAACCGCTTCCCCCTGCACCAGCCTCTGCTGTTGTTTCGTTCGTCGGGGGTTGTGAACCGGCCATGAAGACCGCCACCCGGTTTGGCGGGCCAAAGGGGTCCGGAATACTGTTTCCATCAGACTCGCCCTCAGACCGGACGTCTCGCAACTGATACAGAGATTCAGTTTCCCCGGATGAAGATTCGTCATCTGAGTAGACGACGGTTGCACCATCAGATTCCGATCCGTCCTCGGCTTGGCCTCCGTGAATTGCTCCAACGAACACATGCTTTATGGCAGGCTGAATCCGGGCCGATCTCGTACGCTGAGCCGGCTCGACGATGTTGGGGAGGGTGTCCGGCTCAGGTCCCGGTTCACCAATTTTGCCGATGAAGACTTGGATGCTGCCGAAGGGGACCCGGTACCCGTATTCGATCGAATCGGCCTCCGGTCCCCAACCCGCGTCGTCGATGTAGATCCGGCCACGACGAATCTTGGTCATCCGGCCGACTGCGTAACCCTTTAACCCTTCGAAGCCGCCTTTCAAGAACTCGAAACCATCGTGCGCAGGCCCCACGGTGGGCGCCAACTATCGTGGAAATAACACGGCAGATGTCCGGTTTAGCGGACTTGATGATGGAACCATCGCACGGGTTAGCTTGAAAGGATTCATGGCACACAAAGGACACAAAGGATTTATACTAGTTCGGCCCCTTCGGAGAAGGTAAAAGCCTACGTCTAGTTGGTTGATATTGCTTGGGCGTCGGTTTACAGGGAGCGGATTCGCTTTGCCTGCGTCTCGACGGATTGATTGTTGCTTGTCCTTGAACCGTCGCCGGGTCGTCCCTTTATATAGAGGTGACGCCTGGTCCGGTTTACAGAGTCCCGAGGCCGGCTCATAATCGTGTCCGCCTCGGTCTCTGTCTTTTCTTTCCTATCTCTCAAGTTACATATCTTGGCGGTTTACAAACCGTATTTCTATACATGGGCCTTGAAATCTCATGGGCCGTAACCTCTACTAAAATATTAAAACCAAGTACAATGTAACTAAGCCGGTTTACAATATCCGGTTTATACCTACTAACCATATCCCTGACAGCCCCCATCCACAGTTACACACCTCGATCATATCATTGCAGTTCTTAGGTGAAGCCCTGCGTCGGTAACTTCATCATCATCGTCACCATGCCGTCGTGCTAACGAAACTCTCCCGTGACACTCAACCCGATCAAGAGTTTGTGGGACGTCATCGAGCTAAACGTGTGCTGAACGCGGAGGTGCCGTACGTTCGGTGCTTGGATCGGTTGGATCGCGAAGACGTTCGACTACATCAACCGCGTTACTAAATGCTTCTGCTATCGGTCTACGAGGGTACGTGGACACACTCTCCCACTCATTGATATGCTTCTCCTAGATAGATCTTGCGTGATCATAGGATTTTTTTGAAATACTATGTTCCCCATCAGTGGCATCATGAGCCAGGTCTACGCGTAGATGATATGCACGAGTAGAACACAATGAGTTGTGGGCGATAATAGTCATACTGCTTACCAGCAAGTCATACTTTGATTCAGCGGAATTGTCAGATGAAGCGGCCCGGACCAACATTATGCGTACACTTACGCGAGACTAGTTTCACCGTTACGAGCACTCGTTGCTTAAAGGTGACCGGCAGGTGTCTGTCTCTCTCACTTTAGTTGAATCGAGTATGGCTACACCCGGCCCTTGTGAAGGTTAAAACATCACACGTGACGAAAAATCATTGTGGTTTTGTATGCATAGGTAAGAACGGTTCTTGCTAAGCCTGTAGCAGCCACGTAAAACTTGCAACAAGAAAGTAGAGGACGTCTAGCTTGTCTTTGTAGGGCATGTTGTGATGTGATATGGTCAAGACGTGATGAGTTATACGTTACTGTATGAGATGATCATGTTTTGTAAATTATCGGCAACCGGCAGGAGCCTTATGGTTGTCTCTTTATTGTATGAATTGCGAAGGCCATGTAATTGCTTTACTTTATCACTATGAGTCAGCGATATTAGTAGTAGCAATAGTTGGCGAGACGACCACGACGCTACGATGAAGATCATGGTGTCAAGCCGGTGACGATGGAGATCATGACGATGCTTTGGAGATGGAGATCAAAAGCACAAGATTATGATGGCCATATCATGTCACATATTTTGATTGCATGTGATGTTTATCTAATTATGCTTCTTATTTTGCTTAGTACGACGGTAGCATTATAAGATGATCGGGTGTGATAAGCTCTACGTTCAAATACAACGGGTGTAAGACAGTTTTGCACATGCAGAATACTCGGGTTAAACTTGACGAGCCTAGCATGTACATACATGGCCTCGAAACACTGGAGACCAAAAGGTCGAGCATGAATGATATACTAGATATGATCAACATAAGATGTTCACCATTGAAACCTACTCCATCTCACGTGATGATCGGACATGGTTTAGTTGATTTGGATCACGTGATCATTTAGATGACTAGAGGAATATCTATCTAAGTGGGAGTTCTTTGATAATATGATTAATTGAACTTTAATTTATGATGAACTTAGTCCTGATAGTTTTTGCATATCTATGTTGTTATAGATCAATGGCCCGTGCTACCGTTCCCTTGAATTTTAATGCATTCCTAGAGAAAGCTAAGTTGAAAGATGATGGTAGCAACTACACGAACTGGGTCCATAACTTGAGGATTATCCTCATTGCTGCACAAAAGAATTATGTCCTGGAACCACCGCTAGGTGACAGGCCTGTTGCAGGAGCAATCCCGGACGTTATGAAAGTGTGGCAAGCTCGTTCTGATGACTACTCGATAGTTCAGTGTGCCATGCTTTACGGCTTAGAATCGGGACTTCAAAGACGTTTTGAACGTCACGGAGCATATGAGATGTTCCAAGAGTTGAAGTTAATATTTCAAGCAAATGCCCGAATTGAGAGATATGAAGTCTCCAATAAGTTCTATAACTGCAAGATGGAGAACAATTCTATCAGTGACTCAACTTGGTTGCAAAGTTGACGAAGATAGTGTTATTGATAGAGTTCTTCAATCAATGCCACCAAGCTATAAAGGCTTCTGATGAACTATAATATGCAAGGGATGCAGAAGACAAATCCCGAGCTCTTCGCTATGCTAAAAGCTGCAGAGGTAGAAATCAAAAAGGAGCATCAAGTGTTGATGGTTAAGATGACCACTAGTTTCAAGAAAAAGGGCAAGGGAAAGAAGAGGAACTTCAACAAGAATAGCAAGACAGTTGCTACTCCCGTGAAGAAACCCAAGTCTGGAGCCAAGCCTGAAACTGAGTGCTTGTACCGCAAAGGGACTGGACACTAGAAGCGGAAATGCCCCAAGTATTTGGCGGATAAGAAGGATGGGAAAGTGAACAAAGGTATATTTGATATACATGTTATTGATGTATACCTTACTAATGCTCGTAGTAGCACCTAGGTATTTGATACCGGTTCGGTTGCTGTTATTTGTAACTCGAAACAGGGGCTATGGATTAAACGAAGATTAGCTAAGGATGAGGTGACGATGCGCGTGGGAAATAGTTCCAAAGTCGATGTGATCACTGTCGGCACGCTACCTCTACATCTACCTTCAGGATTAGTTTTAGACCTAAATAATTGTTATTTGGTGCCAGCGTTGAGAATGAACATTATATCTTGATCTTGTTTGTTGCGAGACGGTTATTCATTTAAATCAGAGAATAATGGTTGTTCTATTTATATGAGTAAAATCTTTTATGGTCATGCACCCTTGAATAGTGGTCTATTCTTGTTGGATCTCAATCGTAGTGATACACATATTCATAATATTGAAGCCAAAAGATGAAAAGTTGATAATGATAGTGCAACTTATTTGTGGCAATGTCGTTTAGGTCATATTGGTGTAAAGCGCATGAAGAAACTCCATGCTGATGGACTTTTGGAATCACTTGATTATGAATCACTTGGTGCTTGCGAACCATGCCTCATGGGCAAGATGACTAAAACTCCATTCTCCGAAACAATGGAGCGAGCAACTGATTTGTTGGGAATCATACATACTGATGTATGTGGACCGATGAGTGTTGAGGCTCGCGGCGGGTATCGTTATTTCTCACATTCACTAATGATTTGAGCAGATATGGGTATATCTACTAGATGAAGCACAAGTTTGAAACATTTGAAAAGTTCAAAGAATTTCAGAGTGAAGTAGAGAATCATCGTAACAAGAAAATAAAGTTTCTACGATCTGATCGCGGAGGCGAATATTTGAGTTACGAGTTTGGTCTTCATTTGAAACAATGTGGAATAGTTTCACAGCTCACGCCACCCGGAACACCATAGCATAATTGTGTGTCTGAACGTCGTAACCATACTTTATTAGATATGGTGCGATCTATCATGTCTCTTGCCGATTTACCACTATCATTTTGGGGTTATGCTTTAGAGACAACTGCATTCACGTTAAATAGGGCACCATCTAAATTCGTTGAGATGACACCTTATGAACTGTGGTTTGGCAAGAAAGCCAAGTTGTCATTTCTTAAAGTTTGGGGCTGCGATACTTATGTGAAAAAGCTTCAACCTGATAAGCTCGAACCCAAGTCGGAGAAATGTGTCTTCATAGGATACCCAAAGGAAACTGTTGGGTACACCTTCTATCACAGATCCGAAGGCAAGATATTCTTTGCTAAGAATGGATCCTTTCTAGAGAAGGAGTTTCTCTCGAAAGAAGTGAGTGGGAGGAAAGTGAAACTTGATGAGGTAATTGTACCTTCTCCCGAATTGGAAAGTTGTACATCACAGAAACTAGTTCCAGTGATTCCTACACCAATCAGTGAGGAAGCTAATGATGATGATCATGAAACTTCAGATCAAGTTACTGTTGACCTCGTAGGTCTACCAGAGTGTGCTTCATGCCAGAGTGGTACGGTAACTCGATTCTGGAAGTCATGTTACTAGACCATGATGAACCTACGAACTATGAGGAAGCGATGATGAGCCCAGATTCCCCAAAATGGCTCGAGGCCATGAAATCTGAGATGGGATCCATGTATGAAAACAAAGTATAGACTTTAGTTGACTTGCCCGATGATCGGCAAGCCATTGAAAATAAATGGATCTTTAATAGGAAGACTGACGCCGATGGTAATGTTACTGTCTACAAAGCTCGACTTGTTGTGAAAGGTTTTTGACAAGTTCAAGGAGCTGACTACGATGAGACTTTCTCGCCCGTAGCGATGCTTAAGTCTGTCTGGGTCATGTTAGCAATTTCCGCATTTTATGATTATGAAATCTGGCAAATGGGCGTCAAAACTGCATTCCTTAATGGATAGCTCAAAGAGGTGTTGTATATGATGCAACCAGAAGGTTTTGTCAATCCTAAAGGTGCTAACAAAGTGTGCAAGCTCCAGCGATCCATCTATGGACTGGTGCAAGCATCTCGGAGTTGGAATATACACTTTGATGAGGTGATCAAAGCATATGGTTTTATACAGACTTTTGGAGAAGCCTGTATTTACAAGAAAGTGAGTGGGGGCTCTGTAGCATTTCTGATATTATATGTCGATGACAGATTGTTGATTGGAAATGATATAGAATTTCTGGATGGCATAAAAGGATAGTGAATAAGAAATTTTTCAATGAAAGACCTCGGTGAAGCTGCTTATATATCGGGCATCAAGATCTATAGAGGTATATCAAGACGCTTAATTGGACTTTCACAAAGCACATACCTTGATAAAGTTTCGAAGAAGTTCAAAATGGATCAGTCAAAGAAAGGGTTCTTACATGTGTTACAAGGTGTGAAATTGAGTAAGACTCAATTCCCGACCACTATAGAAGATAGAGAGAAAATGAAAGTCATTCCATATGCTTCAGCCATAGGATCTATCATGTATGCAATGTTGTGTACCAAACCGGATATGTATTTTTTGTTGAACGGTGGAGCTATCAGTTGGTGCAGTTCCAAGCAGAGCGTCGTGGCGGGATCTACGTGTGAAGCGGAGTACATAGCTGCTTCGGAAGCAACAAAAGTCTGGATGAAGGAGTTCATATCCGATCTAGGTGTAATACCTAGTGCATCAGGTCCAATGAATCTTTTGTGACAACACTGGAGCAATAGCCTTAGCGAAGGAATCCAGGTTTCACAAGAGAACCAAGCACATCAAGAGACGCTTCAATTCCATCTGCGATCAAGTCAAGGAGGGGGACGTAGAAATTTGCAAGATACATAAAGATCTGAATGTCGCAGACCCGTTAACTAAGCCTCTTCCACGAGCAAAACATGATCAACACCAAGACTCCATGGGTGTTAGAATCATTACTATGTAATCTAGATTATTGACTCTAGTGCAAGTGGGAGACTGAAGGAAATATGCCCTAGAGGCAATAATAAAAGTTGTTATTTATATTTCCTTATACATCATGATAAGTCTTTTAATCATGCTAGAATTGTATTAACCGTAAACTTGATACATCAGTGAATAGATAGACGAAACAGAGTGTCCCTAGTATGCCTCTACTAGACTAGCTCGTTAATCAAAGATGGTTATGTTTCCTAACCATAGACATGAGTTGTCATTTGATCAACGGGATCACATCATTAGGGGAATGATGTGATGGACAAGACCCATCTGTTAGCTTAGCAATATGATTGTTTAGTTTTTCTGCTATTGCTTTCTTCATGACTTATACATGTTCCTATGACTATGAGATTATGCAACTCCCGGATACCGGAGGAACACCTTGTGTGCTATCAAACGTCACAACGTAACTTGGTGATTATAAAGATGCTCTACAGGTTTCTCCGAAAGTGTTTGTGGTGTTGGCATAGATCAAGAATAAGATGTCACTCCGAGTGTCAGAGAGGTATCTCTGGGCCCTCTCGGTTATACAGATCATAATAAGCCTTGAAAGCAAATGACTAATGAGTTAGTCACAAGATGATGTATTATAGAACGAGTAAAGAGACCTACCAGTGATGAGACTGAAATAGGTACGATGATCCCGACGATCGAATCTCGGGCAAGTAACATACCGATGACAAGGGAACAACGTATGCTGTTATGCGATTTTATCGATAAAGATCTTCGAAGAATATGTAGGAACCAATATGATCATCCAGTTTCCGCTATTGGTTATTGACCGGAGATGAGTCTTGGTCATGTGTATATAGTTCTGGAACCTGTAGGGTCTGCACGCTTAACGTTCGATGACGATCGGTATTATGAGTTTATGTGTTTTGATGCACCGAAGGTAGTTCGGAGTCCCGGATGTGAGCACAGACATGACGAGGATTCTCGAAAGGGTCGAGACTTAAAGATTGATATATTGGAAGGTTATATTCGGACACCGAAAGGGTTCCGGGGGTCACCGGATAAATACCGAAGTACCGGGAGGTTACCGGAACCCCCCGGGGAGTATATGGGCCTTAATGGGCTTTAGGGAAGAGAGAGAGGGCTGGCTAGGTCTGGGCCGCGTGCCTCCCCAAGCCTAGTCCGAATTGGACTAGGGGGAGGGGCGGTGCTCCCTCTCTTCCTTCTCGTCCTCTCCTCCCTTCCCCCTCTCCTACTCCTACTAGGAAAAGGGAGAGTCCTACTCCTAGTGGGAGTAGGACTCCCCCCTTGGCGCGCCCTCCTCCTCCCTTACTTCTTTCTAAACATGGGGAGGGGACACCCGAAAGACACACAAGTTGATTTGCAAGCCCGTGCAGTGCCCTCCTCCATAGTTACACACCTCGATCATATCGTTGCAGTGCTTAGGCGAAGCCCTGCACCGGTAACTTCATCATCATCGTCACCACGCCATCGTGCTGACGAAACTCTCCCGCGACAATCAACTGGATCAAGAGTTCGTGGGACATCATCGAGCTGAACGTGTGCTGAACGCAGAGGTGCCGTACGTTCGGTTCTTGGATCGGTTGGATCGCAAAGACGTTCGACTACATCAACCACGTTACTAAATGCTTCCGCTTCCGGTCTATGAGGGTATGTGCACTACAAAAAAAAGACACATCCGTGACATTTTGGGCGAAACGAAATTTTCTTCTGTCATACTTATGACACTTCTATGGCAATAATTGTGACAAAACACGGTATCATCATAGATGTGGTGGGATCCTACTTCTATGACAAAAAATCATGACAGAAAATGGGCTTTTCGTCCTGGGCGGGCCAGAGACGCAACTGCATGACATTCTTTGGGACGTCCATGATAGAAAAAACCGTGGTAGAAGTGAGGGCGAGGAAAATATCGGGGTGTTCCCGGTTACGGTGGGTGGTCGGGGCCGAGCGATGCGCGTTTCTCTTGTACACGCACTCACGTGGGTGTGAGGCGTTGGGCTCTAACTGAACCCGAGCGAGGCATAGGGCTCTAACTGAACCTGAGCAATTGCACTACAGGCTACGGATTACTGAACCCGAGCGATCGATCGATGGCTGTTAACTGAACCCGATCGAGCGATTCCTTCGCTACTGCTGCTAACTGAAGCCGATCGATGCTGCCTCTACATGAATAGTGAGCATTGCTGGGGGGTTTGGATGAACAGTTCCCGGTGGGGGTGGCTGAACAGGACCCCGTGGTGTTGCCTTTGCATGAACAGGACCCCGTTCGATCGGGCCGGTTGGGGCTACATGAATAGGACCCCGTGGAGGGCTTCATGAATAGGACCACTCCATGGAGGGCTGCATGAACATTAGACGATGGAGGGCTGGATGAACAGTAGCCCGTGGAGGGGTGGTTGAACAGGAGCCTGTGGAGAGGGCTGGTTGAATAGTAGCCAGTGGAGTAGCACGCGGTGGAGGCTGAACAGTCGCAGGTGGAGGCTCGAAGAGGTCGACGGTGGATGAACAGTAGCCCGTGGAGGCTGGAGGGGGTCAACGATGGTGATGAACAGTATCCCGTGGAGTCCTATTTTGCGGTACGCCACACCCCTCTCGATGAACTGGACCCCCGTTTCGACCGTAGCGCTCCAACCCAAGTCCGTTTCCTCCGTTTTGCGGTACGCCACACCCCTCCCGATGAACAGGACCCCCGTTTCGACCATAGCGCTCCAACACAAGTCCGTTTCCTCCGTTTTGCGGTACGCCACACCCCTCCCGATCAATAGGACCCCCGTTTCGATCGTAGGAGGTCTGTTTCCTCCGTTTTGCGGTACGCCAGACCCCTCCTGATGAACAGGATCCCGTTTTGACCGTGGCCAGTCGAACACAAGGCCATTTCCTCCGTTCTGCGGTACGCCAGGCCTCGTTTCCATCGGCTGTTCCGTCCAAGCCCTCCCGATTAACACGACGACGCATTCCGTTCTGACCCAGCCGGTTGGCTCCCCATGAACACGACGACGACGCTGTTTCTCCGTTCCGACCCAGCCATGTACACGAGCCTTGGCCATACGTATGCGCAAGTAGGCGTTCGAGACCCTGCCCGTATGTACGTATGTGGCCGTATTTTCTTTCTTGCACACATGCCGTTGTACGTACGTGTACATGCTACGTGCGCGCCTCTACATCGACCAGTATGTACATACACGTTCGCGACCAGAATAACAACACTACGTATGCTTCGACCATGTGGGTCCCGACTGCCAGGCACTTCTTGCCTGCGAAGATGTAGCTGGTGGGTCCCAGCAGTCAGGGGGGCGAATCGTTTTTTTTGCCCGGACGCACTTCCTTGCATGCGAAGATGTAGCTGGTGGGTCCCAACAGTCAGGGGGAAACGTTTTTTTTCGCAAAATACGGTGGCCCGTCTGGTGGGTCCCCGTTGTTAGGTGCGTGAATAATTATTTTGCGCGTAATAAGGAGGCACTTCCTTGCTGCGGCTGTGGACCCAGTTGTCAGCCTTTCCATGTACAGTCCACGTCCGATGGAAGCCGTTCCTTGACCACGTTGACCATGCCGCACCGAGAGCACCGGGGCGGTGGACGACGACGAGGCCTAGGAAGGGGACGACACGGAGCCGGGGAAGACGCGGCAGTGGATGCCCATGCGTAGAGGAGTACGAGGGTTCACTGGTTCGCTGCAGTGTGAGGCTGCCGTCACCGCAGAATAACGGGGGGTATGGGTGAGTAGAGGGATGGCCTGGCCAGCGGTCGGAACAGTAGGGGGCGGTGAGGCCTCCACGGCAGCACAGCCGGCCACGGGAGGCAGGAGCATGCGGCACGACCGGCGCTGCTTTGGGCGCCTGGAGCAACAAGACCAGAGGTTGAAGCACTACGGCCGTTGGATGGACATCATACAGTCACTGGATCTAGAATCGTTCATATTGACTAAGTTGACAATGCACTCCGTCCCCGTCAACTTTGTAGGCCCACAAGTCAGCCTCCCACCAAGGTGGGTCCCAACCAGCAGGGGGAGTATTCATTTTTTTGTGCGTAATAAGGAGGCACTTCCGGTGGGTCCAAGCTGACAGCGGGGGGACCATTTTTTCGCGCAATACGATGGCTCGTCCGCTGGGTCCCAGCAGTCAAGGGGAAACGTTTTTTCATGAAATACAGTGGCCCATACGGTGGGTCCCTACTGTAAGGTGGAGGAATAATTATTTTCCGCGTAATAAGGAGGCACTTCCTTGCTGCCGTCGTGGACCTAGCTGTCAGCCTCTCCACGCACAGTCCACATCCGATGGAAGCCGTTCCTTGACCACATTGACCACGCCGCGCCGAGATCACCAGGGCGGTGGACGACGGCGAGGCCTAGGAAGGGGAGGACGCGGAGCCGGGGAAGACGCGGCAGTGGATGCCCACGCGTAGAGGAGTATGAGGGTTCACTTGTTCGCTGCGGTGTGAGGTTGCCGTTGCCGCAGAATAACATGAGGTGTGGGTGAGTAGAGGGATGGCCTGGCCAGCGATGGGAATAGTAGGGGCGGTGAGGCCTCCGCGGCAGCACAGCCGGCCACGGGAGGCAGGACCATGCGGCACGACCGGCTCTGCTTTGGGCGGCTGGAGCCACAAGACCAGAGGTTGAAGAAGCACTACGGCCGTTGGATGGACATCGTACGGTCACTGGAGCTAGAATCGTTCATATTGACTAAGTTGACAAAGCACTCCGTCTTCGTCAACTTAGTAGGCCCACAGGTCAGCCTCCGAAACGGTGCGCCCCAGATGTCAGGGGGAGGAATCATTTTTTGGGCGGCTGAAGCAAGAATATCCGAGATTGAAGAAGAAGCACGACATACGTTGGATGGACATCGAACGGCCACAGCTACCAGAACCGTGTGTTGTTGACAAAGCCTTGCATACGCGTCAACTTCGTTTTTTTAAAGGGACGCGTCAACTAAGAAGGCCCACAAGTGTGTGGCAGAGAACATATGGCCCATTTGCGATTTGCAAGAATGTACATCCCATTTTTTAATTCTAAAGGAATTTACTACAGCCCGTTTACAGTTTGTTAAAAGTACAACCCATTTTCTAGCTAGGACAACGATTAATAATTTCAACCAACCGCTCAAAACAGAATTAAAAAAAAATCCCACATTTTTATGGGATCCGAAATATGTATATCTGAAATTTCTAGTCAGATTAAATACAATTTCAAAATAAAGTTGTATTACGTTAAAATCCAACGAAATATTGCATGCGTAATAAGTAATGAAATTAAAAATTTCAAATCCCGAAAATAATATATTTTTTATACTAATTACGCGTTTGGTGCATTTTTTATAGTTACTGCCCAGTTATTATAATTACATCCCATTTATTATTTCTTAAAGTCCATTTTCTTGTTAAGCCTAATGCATACCTCCTAGGAAAGTTTGCAGCCTAGCGGGGCGAAGAATAAGAAGTTGACTCGGATATTGTGTACAGCTGTCGGCCCAGTTGCATTGCTGATGTTGAAAAAAAATGTCGGTGTAGTACAGTACAACCTAACATGGCTACTCAGCCCACATTCAGCGACGCTGGAAAGGCCCAAACAAGGCTATTGTACAACTTTTTGAAGTCGCTGAGCTCAATTAATAACATAAGAAAAAAGTTAGATTACAGTGGAACCTAATTAAGAGCTGTCACGAGCAAAGAAATAATTCAACGGGTCCCACTTGTGCGTGTGTGCGTGTGTGCGCGCGCGTGTGTGTGTGTGAGAGAGAGAGAGGGGGAGAGCGAGAGACCCATCCGTCGATGCTCGTAAATACATCTTTCAGCCATATGCATTGCTGAGGCTCAGTAAAAACTTATATAGTTGACACAATCATATAGAACATCATAGCACACTGAACTTGCATACAAAAATTTCACACAGGCGGCACAATCAGGATGGAAGCAGTGGATCGCTATGGGTAGGGCTATGTTGAAACCAACGAACTCGTACATAACGGTTCATCGTCTTTATCAATGACAGAGAAATATCTTGAATGTTGTGCAAAGAAAACAGACAGACAACACAATAAGTTCTGCTGGCACATTAAGTTGACATATAGCTCTTTCTAAAAAAAATTCAGGTACAAAATTAGAACAAGTCACAATCAAATGTACTGGCACATCAGTGCTTCACACCCATAGCTCGGATTTAACTAGTATCTGACAAGATTCAGTTGTTACCTCAAATTAGAGCACATCCAGGTAGCCGGCCCTGCCTCTTCTCCCAAAGAAGCAGTGGCCTCCGCCGCGCGATGGAGTTGGCCATGTGTCATCCATCGCTCCGATCAACACGGGGAAAGTCTGACGTTGAATCCAGTAATGGACGTCGTCGACGGACCCTGGCACCAGCGGCGATGGCAGGACTTCGGTTCATGGAATGATCACTTCTTCGACATGCACGAACACTCGATACAGGTACATCCCTAACGTGGTCCGCGGCGGCCTTGGTGGCGATGAATAGTACAACCCCGGTTCCTGCACCGGTATCTCAACACCAATCACCTTCGGTATGGTGGACGGCTTCTTCATCCATGCCATAACCGTCAGAGCCCAGCTGTCTAGAGGAACAAACATACTTACGAGCTCACCTCCAAGGTCGTTGATAAGATCATTCATGGACTCGTTGTTCCAAGCACGTCGAGGCATGCCGTGGAAGGTAAGCTTGGTTAAAAACTCAAGCTCAGAGGGCACCGAGCCCCATCCTGGGTGCCACCGATCAAAGCTCACCAGCGTGCCATCGCAGAACAAACGCCGGGAAGATTCGAACACACAATTGCAGTCAAAAGTTTTCTGGAACCTGGCGAAGAAATCAGCCGGTGGCGGACAGACTTCGACGAGCAAGTCACTTATTTGGATGCCGTGCGCTATGCCAAGAGCTTTGACAAGGTCGTCCGGCGAGACGAGAGGCCGGTCGCCGTTGATGGTTACCATCAGCAATTTGCCGTCAAACTGGTCGTCAAGCGCCGCCATGCCACTGTTGAGCGACATCACGCAGCGATCGAAGGCAGGACGGACCTTAGGATCTCTGGCTCGGAGATCCGCGTTGACCGGCGACATGATAGTGAGCTTGAGTACAGGGAGTACAGGAGGGGGATTTCGGAGAACTGGAGTAGGAATCGAGATTCCAGAGGTGGGGGAGGGGCGGGAGATTGGGGATGAAAAGGTAGCTTGAATTTCGAACACCCGCCAATATGCTCTATGTGCGCAAGCGCACGAAAACACCGTGGCGCCCACATGTCAGCCTAAGAGTTCTTATTCATTCTTTTTTGGAGAGCCCGGCCTTTTTTAGGATCTTTTGAGAGCCCGGTCTGAGAGTCATAATTGACATGTTTGGCATTGAGTTACTACTCGGCCCATATTCAACGACACCTCACTGGCCCAAACAAGTGTACATCATCGAAAAGACACTAAGCTCAAATTATATAACTTGAAAAAAGGAGATACACTCTGAACACTGGAGAATGGTGATGCCCTCATTTAGCCCACCAGTAGTTCGAGACAATAAATAGTTCGAAACAATGATATATACAACATTCAAACACTGACTAGTGACTACTACTGACATAAACAGCAAGACATGATAGTTCATAAGAAGTCTTGCTACACCACCAAAACGCACCCATCTACATCACTCAGACTCTCGTGATCCAGACGAGAATGACATTCTAAACAGAGCCAACTATTACATAGTAAGAGTGACATAGACGAGGATGACCAAATGACAATGAATATGCATAACAAAAGAAAGAACTACCCATCCAGAACAAGCGGCAAAGACAACAAAGTCATTCGAAGAGATGGTCCAACACCATCATAATTTGCAGCCCCGCTTCAGTGACCAATGATCTGGAGACACCAGTACTCCCCCCTTTCGACTTAACAGCCCAATTACCTATCAACCTGAAGGCTTGAACCACTTCACTGCTTGTCGTAGTTGAGACATCCAAGGATCAAAGTTAATCCGGATGCCTTTGCCATTCTCACCTTCTTTTGGCTGCAGGCTGTATCGTTGACAATCAAGGGAGTTTGCTCCCGAACTCCTAGGGCTCGCCGTGTAGACACAATTTTCCATAGAAAACAGAGCCTCTCTGCCATCAAGGTCCTTGCCAACGGTGATCTCCTGGTTAATCGGATAATTGAGTCTAAGAAACAGAGAGTGTGAACCAAGGCTGTTTACCCGCCTCCAACTAAAAAATCCTTAAGGCCCCAACAAGCTGGTATCCTGCTCATAGACGTAACAGCCACTGTCCAGATACTCACGTTTCATGGTGCTTGTATACAGTGGGGGTTTTGCAATATAACTTTTCCAGCTCATGTGTCCGAATGATCATCAGTCTTTTGTCGTCGTCTGATCGAGCGAGGAACCAGTTGCGCTTCCCTGTTTTTGGCAAAGGTGGTGTGATTACAAAGGGCAGTAACTGTAGGGACACTACATCATATCAAAAAGGACAGACATTGTTAATGTAAGATCAGCATTGTTCAGAGTATGAGTAGGATAATGCAAGAAACAACATTAATATGTCCCTGTTGGAACTGGGAGGAAAATACAGGGAAATGTATACTGGGTTCGAAGATATAGAAGTTCCATGCATAGTTATGCTCATGTTATCTCGCAATCGATTCTTTAGAGGAAACTACCATGTCATGCATGTTATGGAATCATGTTCTGTCCTCACAAAAAAATTCTTCAAGGTAACTAACAGACCATGCATTGTTATATACTCGTATTCCGTGGGCAAAATTTTTGTGAGGATATTATTCTACCCATTGATTGCTGAAGGGCGAATATAGGTATGTACACATGGTAAGCATTACAGGATTTCACTACTTCCAAATATAGAGTTCTCCATATGCACATTTACTTCCCTAATGTATGGTTAGATGAAACCAACAGTGTGGTGCATGTTTCTACATCATGAAAATGAGGAAACTAACATGGCCATTGATATAGACTCATATTTAGTAATAGTATATAGATTACTGTAAAATAAGGAGAATATCCATATATTCCTAACCGTTTGATTATTCAGGGGTACAAATTGGCTGTAATGACCTGATCACAATCGCATGAATTAACTCATTCCAAATATAGCTGATTTACGGCGTCTCTAATACATTACCATAGTTCTACTCAAATTCTGCTCAAACAGGGATATGCCAGTCATCACAAAAAGTTCAAACAGTGTCATGGCGTCATCATTAACATGAGACGGAAACAACATACACGCGTCGTTCCAGCAATACGTTGTGCCATCTGCTTTGTCGATCGTGTAGATGATGCCATTGTGTTCAATAGCATCACAGAAGTGTGTATCCGCTTTGACGATGATCCACTGCGAGCTAAGTTGTCTCCAGCTAAAGAAGGCACCGGCGTAAAGATAGGCGAGTCCGCGGTCGAACAAGGCAATTAGCTTGAAGTCTGCGTAATTCGCATGTCGTGTGGGCACTTGGCAGATTACAATCTTCTGCAAAACAAGGTCCGTCCAACTGACGTGGTAATCTAGATGACTAGGACCGCGATGTTAAAACTCTATATAATCCAACAGAGGAAGGATAATCTCATGGGAGGTCTGGAAGTTCACGAGCACCAGCTTATTACCGTCTTCTCTGAAGGCAGCCATCCAGTGGGAGTTCATGCCGACCCAATACATACCTGCCAAGAATTTTCGGGCGATGGTGATCGGATGGAAGTCGAGGGAAATGATGTACGGCGACCCACTACATACATGCAAAGAAGTTTTGGCTAATGGAGATCGGATTGAAGTTGAGGGGCATCACGTACGCCTCCGTATCATGGTGAGCCAATCTCGCAAGACCAGATAGCAGCAAGCAGGGTGTCTTGAAAAGCTTTCACCTCGCTTCGACGATGGTCGTGTGTATGCCCCTCGAGCATGCAGCCAGCCGCAGGGCGCTCAACATATCCATACATGAACAACAGAGGTCGAGGATGTCACTTGGGAGATTGCTCCAATCGCGGCACATATGGATCCTGCGCGGTTCGCGTTCGGCCATGGTGAGTTTGGATGGTGGGGTTTTGGGGATTTACGGGGGAGAAGGTTGTCGGTGCTGGAGCGGCTAGCGAGGGAATAGTGGTACTGGGGGAGGCGAGCGAGGCGAGGGTATGCGGGGGGCACAGTGAGATAATGAAGAGTGACCTCACGATCTTCGGCGAGACAGAGATGGAGATGGAGTGGTGCTAGGGGAGAGGGAGACGAGGCGAGGCATGCTATACAACGGCGGTGATAGTGACTGCACAGTGCACAAGATGAGGCTGACTTTGGTAACCCGGACACGCCGCTTGGACTGGTGTCACCTCGGGCGCAGGGTCTTATCACTTCACTATGAGGACCGG
The DNA here is from genome assembly GCA_902687465.1 of Secale cereale. Classification (NCBI taxonomy): domain Eukaryota; kingdom Viridiplantae; phylum Streptophyta; class Magnoliopsida; order Poales; family Poaceae; genus Secale; species Secale cereale. The sequence continues at coordinate 583,594,325 of LR738710.1, forward strand.
ATGAATAATAGTATTTGGACCATCAAGTGTACCACAGTTGTACTACTCCTAGTAGTAGGAGTAGTAGCAACATGAGTAGTAATCGCGTGCTAGCATGCCTCTGGGTTCACTTCATCCTCCAGGTATCATCCATAATGCGAGCATAACCAAATTCTCGTTTGCATAGGTCCCACATGTCAGGAGGGGTGCAGAAATAAAAAGGAATCAGAAAATGTCTCGCCACGGTGATTCGAAAGAGTGACCTCAACTAGCGAGTGGCACACGTAGCGCTGGAAGGATGGGCACGTACAGGGACATGCCCCACTCCTCAGCCTACCCACGTAGCCTTTTCGTTTAGTCTACCTAGCCGTCTAATCAACTACATGCAGGCCACTTCTACCATTTACTTCTCCACCGGGAACCAATTTTCCTCGGCTTCTTCACTACTCCTTGATCTTCATTTGCATCCAAACCACACTGCATTCACATTGTTTTAACCTCTTCACATCCTCCTAGGGTAATTCCGAAGCCCCTATAAACCACACTGCCATCTAATCCTAATTCTCTAAACCATAGCCCTCCGGTCCAGCGGTTCCAAATGGCGAAAGAGATCGAGATGCAGGTTTTTAGCGTCCAACATGTCCTCGTCGAAGGCTCGTTGAGCATAGTTGCCACAGTCACCGACCACCCAAGGGTTGTTCGGAAGTGGATCAACAATGTATCCAACTCCCTCCAAAAGGTAGAGATGAATGTCATCGGTCTCGATGTAGAGTACACAGAGCGTGCCACTAGGAAGCTCCAACGCACTGTCGTCTTTCAGTTGTGCCTCGAAGATAATGTTTTGGTGTACCATATCATACACGCGCCCTCCATACCAGGTGAGCTTCACGATTTCTTGTCTCGGGAGGACATATACTTCTGTGGGGCAGCCATCGCAGGGGACAAACAGAAGTTGGAGCCGTACAACCTTGATTTGAAAAGCATCGCTGACCTACAAACCAGAATAAAAAATCTTGTAGAAGATTGTGATAAACCGACACCATCCCTATTCGACGTAGAAAATTTTGTGCTAGGAACAAATCTTCAGAAGGGTGACGAGATGCTGGTATTAAGGTCGTTTGGATGGGAGAATTATCCCTTGACGTACGAGCAGATAAAATATGCTGCCCTCGATGCCCGTGTGAGCTTCGAGATAGCTGCATGGTCGAGAGAGCTTGTTGCGAAGCCGTCTCCCACAGAAAATGAGAAGAAGAGGAAGAAGAAGAAGAAGAAGAAGAAGAAGAAGAAGAAGAAGAAGAAGATGCTGCACCAGCAGCAAGGCATTATGGATGGATGAACTATTTCCTCTCTTGTAAAAAATATATTCCCACTCTATGTATATTGATATAGATGGACTATTTCGATGGTGTGCATGTTTTTGGAACAAGTAGTAGCGTGGGTCCGCTTGACTATAAGGAACAATTTATCTGCCTAGCTTTCTCTTCTACTCCTTCCAGTGATCGGCATGCAATGCATGTGTTCGTAGACATGACAGCATGTCCATGGAAGTTCAACTATGGCGACCATCACGTTTCATCCACTCCCACTCGCGATTCCCACGACACCGCTCCAACACATGGCACCACGTCCCCCGACGCGCGCCTCACCCCTCTCGGCCGCACCGCCCCTCTGCCTTTGTGTTCATGACATGTGAGCCATCTTAAATGCGGCGAGCATCAAATTTCTACCACAGCCACACGCGATTCCCATGACGCTGCACAAACCCATGACACCACACGTCCCGCACCATCGAATTTTCATCCAGCGGTTGTGACACATTTCGTCCCGGGCATCAATCCTCAGCTGGAGTACTTCTGTACTACATGTAGTACCCACCGGTGTGGCCATCTACGCTTCGTAACGCCCCGATGCCCAGCTGTGGCACCCTCGCCACAGCCACCCCACCACCAGCCGGTTCATCTCGAACTAGTGAGTCGTGAACCACACCACCACCATGAGAATGACATGTGGGCCAGCCATATTTAAGGTCCGCATGTCATTGACTCATAGGCCGGGCACTAAGCTACTGAAGTTCGGTCCCATGGGCCCTGAGAGGGAAATGTAACTCCTGCGGCAGGCCTTGTGGTGCTCCCGCAGTGCGAGCTCGTGCCAAACCCGGAATTTGTTTATTACTACTACCAACTACTAGTAAGGTACACGTGCATTGCACGCATGAGATTCTGGTGGTTTGTGCATTATGCTTCTACACGTGGAGTCTTCTAGATTCTACATGTGGCAGAATCTGGTGGAATGTAGATGATATCCAACGGCCAGTAGTGCTCGGATTCGCCATCTTTGTACCGCCGGATTGGCTTCATCCAACGACTAACTTTTAAAGTTATTCACACACTATATAGGGGGTATAGATACAGATGTGCCGGCCCGTTGCAATGGATCCAAAGTATATCTGTTTAGTCGAGTGCACTCTAAACACATTATCTATTTATTTTTCTCTAACCTTTCGTAGCCATGCAACCAAGTCACATAAGCTTCATGGGTGCCCCCACATCATATTATTCATACTACGTTGAGAGAAAAAAAGATAAATCACCCAAAACAAGATCTTCTCGTTTTTTGTTCCAACGATGTTGTGCCATGCACATACCTACTAGTTGTATAGCAGTAGTACTAGTTGTATAGTACAAACTTGGTACTAGTAGGAGTAGAGTAGTACGGAATGCTCCTACTCTATCAACGAGCCCCATCTGACACCAAATTTCTTGGCTTCCGTGCTACAGCTAGATCTTCCCCTCGTTTATGTTTTCCAACCCTACGGCGGGCAGGGTGCGGTTTGCCAATAGTCGGTTTCCTCAACGACGGTCCCACATGAAAGTGAAAATGCTAGGCACCACGCCTTCCCTAAGCTATATGTCGTGCCGGACGGGCCATGGAGTACTCCCGATTCCCGGGCGTGTGTGGGCGAGAGTGCGACGCGAACGCGGCAGACCTGTTCCTTTTACTGGCAATGTGCCCATGCGTTGCGACGGGTCCAAAGTAGTAGAATAGTAGTACTTGTTCACAAACTTGAAAGAAATCACTCTTGTTTTGATATACACCTAATATATTACTCTCTCTGTTCCTAAATACTTGACTTTTTAGAGATTTCAAATGGACTATCACATACGGATTATATAGACATATTTTAAAGTGTTGATTCACTCATTTTGCTCCGTATGTAGTCACTTATTGAAATCTCTAGAAAGACAAATATTTAGGAATGGAGGGAGTACTTTTCACTCAAAATATATATCTCGAGCTGTTTTGATGAGGTGAGGGAGCGATGTGGTCGCTTTCAAGATAATAAGGGGTTTTCTGTAAATTGCAGCAGAGAAGTGGGCTATTGTTGCAAAAATGCCACAACTTACCTCACAACCGTTAGATGCAGATCTAATGGTCAAAAATGACGGATGGTAGACACACCACCATCATCAACTGAGTCTTTTATAAAAGTATATATATATTTATCAGGCTGTTTTGATGAGGTGAGGCGGGGATGTGGTTGCTTTCAAAAAAACAAGGGGTTTTATGCAAATTAGAGCAGAGAAGTGGGCTATTGTTGCAAAAATGCCACAACTTACCTTACAGCCGTTAGATGCAGATGTAATGGTCAGAAACAACGGATGGCAGACACACCAACTAAGTCTTTTATAGGAGTATATATATATTTCTCACGCTGTTTTGATGAGGTGAGGGAGGGATGTGGTTGCTTTCAAGATAATAAGGGGTTTTCTGCAAATTGGAGCAGAGAAGTGGGCTATTGTTACAAAAATGCCACAACTTACCTCACAGCCGTTAGATGCAGATCTAATGGTCATAAACGACGGATGGCAGACACACCACCATCACCAACTGAGTCTTTTATAGGAGTATATATATATATATTTCTCAGGCTGTTTTGATGAGGTGAGGTAGGGATGTGGTTGCTTTCAAGATAATAAGGGGTTTTCTGCAAATTGGAGCACGGAAGTGGGCTATTGTTGAAAAAATGCCACAACTTACCTCACAACCATTAGATGCAGATCAAATGGTCAGAAACACCAACTTACTCTTTTATAGGTGTACATATATATTTCTCAGGCTGTTATGATGAGCTGAGGGTGGGATGTGGTTGCTTTCAAGATAATAAGGGGTTTTCTACAAATTGGAGCAAAGAAGTGGGCTATTGTTGCAAAAAATTCACAACTTACATGACAGCCGTTAGACGCAGATATAATGGTTAGAAACGACGGATGGCAGACACACCACCATCACCAACTGAGTCTTTTAGAGGAGTATATATATATATTTCTCAGGCTGTTTTGATTAGGTGAGGGGGGATGTGATTGCTTTCAAGATAATAAGGGGTTTTCTGCAAATTGAAGCCGAGAAGTGGGCTATTGTTGCAAAAATGCCACAACATACCTCACAGCCATTAGATACAGATCCAATGGTCATAAACGGCGGATGGCAGACACACCACTATCACCAACTGAGTCTTTTATAGGAGTATATATATATTTCTCAGCCTGTTTTCATGAGGTGAGGGAGGGATGTGGTTGCTTTCAAGATAATAAGGGGTTTTGTTCCAATTGGAGCAGAAAAGTGGGATATTGTTGGAAAAATGCCACAACTTACTTCACAATCGTGAGATGAAGATCTAATGGTCATAAATGTCGGATGACAGACACACCACCATCACCAACTGAGTCTTCTATAGGAGTATATATATATATTTCTCAAGCTGTTTGGGTGAGGTGAGGGAGGGATGTGGTGTAATGCCCAGGATGGGACTATATCTCCTACGTGTCGAGGCACGACTTAGAGACATAACCCCATGCTGGAATGATCGCAAGTTTGGTATCTTTGCACAACTCATGTAAAAGATGGGGATGGAAAACATAAAATAGTTGGCTTACACTCGCCACGTCACACAAATACAATACATGTCTCAATCATCATTCAATAAAACATCACAGCCCTCTAAGGGTAAAATCCAAATGACAAGATACCAAACATAATTTAAATCCACAGGTCGGATCGAATCCTAGTAGAAGTCTCCACTACTGATCATCAGGATAACGAACATAGTATCGACTACGCTCCTCGTCATACTCCCAATCTAGCTCGGTGCCATCTCCTGGATAGCTCACCACTGGACCTACATCTGGTGTGGTGAAGTAACTGTGAGCCACAGAGGACTCAGCAATCCCGTTCCCGGGTAACAAGACTATTTAAGCCTTGGGAGAGGATAAGGCTGAAGAAAAGAATAAGAGTCTGCAGCAGCAACTAGCACTAGCTTACGTGAAAGAGTGCGAGAAGAGAAGTGCCTCGGTCGAGAGATGATCACGAAGTGATCCTAGCTAAAGCTCAACAAACATAACCCCACCGTGTTCAACTCCCGAATCCCTATTCGGAAATTGACAGTCACGGTACATACGCTGGTAGTGTATTAGAACATTGTGTCAAGTTATCTACAACCGGATATTAACAAGCTCCCATCTGCCACATAACCACGGGCACGGCTTTCGAAAGTTCATAACCCTGCAGGGGTGTTCCAACTTGGCCCATTACAAGCCCACGATCCGCGGAGTCGCAACTCCAAGGTGGGAAGACCCGAGTATTCTCGGAATCCCGTGCTCAAGATACTCCGAACTAAGGTAAGGCTAATCCAGCAAATCCTCCTGGCGTGCCGACACCCTGATAGTAGCCGCGCGTATCTCGTCTCAGGCCACGACCGGATGAGTCATCCTACAGGTTTTTACCAGACCTCGAGTTTCCTTGAGGTGGCCCCGCAGTCTGCTCATTTCGGACCAACACTCATGTGGAGCACTGGCCCGGGGTTGTTGATTAAGAAAGAGGGTTAATTACTCCCTATGCAAGTTTAATTAGTTATTAGGCAAATAGTACCAATGTTGGGACTTGCTGGCAAAGACTTAGCACTTAGCGGTTTATCGAGGGGGTCCCATACACCCCAACCGTGTAAGGAACGCATAATCAAGGAACATAACACCGATTTAAACGGTTCCTAACGGCATGAGTGGAACAAATCACCAAGCAAAAGGCTTAGCCTTCCACCCTTGCCAATATATAGATGATTTCATTTTTAAGCATTTATATAGTGTGATATAACCCAACAAACTTCAACATGAAGCAAGCATCTTCGATCTTCACCTGCAACTAGCAATGCTATAAGAGGGCTGAGCAAAGCGTACTTAGCCAAGCAACGGTTTGCATAGGTAGGGTGGTTAGACATGGACATGGTTACAAGTAGGAGGCTGACATGAAAGACATGGGCATCGAGGCAAAACTATAGATCGAGACTTCTAGCAATAGGCAAAAATAGTAATGGTATCCGGGTTCGGTCATCTTGCCTGAAGAGTAGTCGTTCATATCGTAAGAAGGGTCCTCGTGATCAACCTCGTTGGTAACCTCGTGCTCGTACTCGTACTCGGTCTCAGCCTCCGGCTCTAAACAATACAATCACACAAGGCACGAATCAACAAGATGCAATGCGCACTCAAAATGATGGATGCATGATGGATGCACTAAGGGAGCACACGGAGCACGGGAAATAGCACTCAAGCAAATCACTTCAAAACATTATAACAATAGGATATTACGAATCTACACAGAAAATGAATCAAGTTCCATATAAGATTTGCTGAAATCGGAGCTACGGGCTAAAAGTTATGCCCGAAACAAGAAATAGGCGAAAGCTGAAAATTACAGCCACATAGCAAGTTCGGAGCACAAGATAATTAAGCTACAGCACCCAAACACCATGGCAAAGAGCATGAACATAAACTAGACATATCCTACAACAAATAAGTCCAAAGGTGCACCCCCAAAGGAGCCACGGAGCCATAGCAACAAGCTTGGACATATTGAACTTGACAACAAAATCCTGACAGCAGAATTTTATTGAAACTTTGGAGCAAAAGTTAAACATGCTACAGCCACTCAAATAAGCATGAGAGAACATGAATGGATAGCCAACAATATATACTACAAGGAACCATCAAGATCCACCCCAAAACTATCATGATTTGTCCTAGAACAGCAAGCAAACATGGCATCGGAACATTACAGATTCCAGACTTAGTGAAAAACCACTAAGTGTTAAAACAGCAGTTTCATCATGGCATCTAAAAGAGCAAGTTTAAGTCACCTCAAAACTAAACATGGCAAGTGGTAAGCACCACATCAAAGTACACATGATGGCGATTCCGAAACACACAAACATGCATCATGGAGATAAACACAACGATAGCAATGAGCTCAACAAGATGGCATGTCATAACAAGTTAAATAACTAAACAGCCACATAGCACTTTGCAACGAGGATAACCAAGGCAAGATTAAATCTATCATGCAACCTAACACAATCATCATGTAGACCATGGCAAGACGAACACGTGGAAAAATAAGTATCTATATGACTTCAAACATGCTTGGCACAATGAAATGAAACGTAGTGCTAGTCACCACGAACGTCTGGACACCTCATTTGCGCAAAACGGGGCACCACACAAAAAGATATCACAGTTTGAAATAAGCATCAGACACAACAAATATCTGGGGGCTTAGAGGGAAAAACTACCTCCTCAGATCTGGATCTGGAAGTCAACGGGCTGTTGGGTCCGGATCGGACCGGATCTGACGAAGTGGCGTGGCTGGGCCCTGGCGGATCTTCGCGCGCGGCTGCCCGAGAGGAGGTCCAGCCGGACCGGGCTTGGCGGCGGCCTACCGGGCGGCTGGGAGGGCCCAGGCGGCTGGCGGCGATGCGGGAGGGCCCGCGGTGGCGAAGACGGCCCAGGCGGGAGAGGCGAGGCAGCCTGGCTGCGGGAGGCCTGGCGACGCGGCTGCGGAAGTGGGCCTCGGGCGGCTTTGGCACACCGAAGGAGGCAGGAGGCGCGCGGCCCGGGAGATCGGTGGGGAGGCGGCCTCCGATGGCGCCTGTGCGAGCGGGGCCTTGGATCGGGGCTTGCGCCCAGCTGGCGGGGCTGGCGACCGCGGCCTCAGCGAGTGGGAGGGCTAGGTTGATGCGTTGACCCCGATCGGATCCAGCGGGACAGGCGGCGCGATGCTGGCTTGAGGCTTCGGTGGAAAACGGCGGCGGGGCTTCGATCTGCAGGATTCCTTCAATGGAAGACGGCGGGGCGGCTGCGATCTGCGGGATCCGGACGGTGGGGACGGTGAGGTGAGAGGAGGGTGGATGGGAGGTACTCCGGCGTGGGGGTGGTGATCTCTGGCGAACTCCGGCGAAGTCTCCGGCGAGGTGGTGGCTGGAGGAAGGGGATGAAGTGGGGGCTAGGATTTCCTTAATTTGGGGCAAAATTTGGGGGAGTGGACAAATATATAGGCACAAGTAGCTAGGGTTGCCCAAATGGAGTGTGGTTTCCGGCCACAGGATCAGATTTGGATGGCCTAGATGATAGAAGTGGCTAGGAGTGGTTTGGTGGGCTGTTGGAGGGGTGTCTTGGGCCTCAAAGTGGAGGCACTTTGAGCCAACACGAATAACTGTTGGGGTAGCAAACGGACTCGAAACGCGACGAGATTTGACAGGCGGGTTACACATAATAAAACAACAACACACAACAAGTCTCGCGCCACACCGGCAACGTTACACGGCCAAACACCAAAGTAGGCCTACGGGACGCCACGGACACATGAGGGAGTTCCGGAACGCGAAACGGACAACGGGAAGGAACGCGTGGAACCGGATGCAACCGACAACACAAATGCAATGCGATGCACATGTCTACATGATATGAATGAATGCCACACACGCACACAACAAAACGACGAAAACCCAAAAGACAAAGAACCCGGAATGGAATAGATGAAGCCGGAGATATATTATATGCCCAAAAGGGAAAGTATTACATCCGGGGCATTACAAACTCTCCTCTACTACAAAAAGATCTCGTCCCGAGATCTAGGACTGGAAAAAGGAAGGGTACTCGGAACGAAGATGATCTTCTCATTCCCACGTAGCTTCTCGGTTGGTGTGATGTGACCACTTGACTTTCAAGAATTTGATGGACTTGTTGCGGGTCTTGCGCTCGGTTTCTTCGAGAATAGCAACGAGATGCTCTCGGTAGGACAGGTCTTGTTGAAGATCAATCTCTTCAAACGGAATCATGCGTTCAGGTGCCCTGAAGCATTTGCGGAGTTGAGACACATGGAACACATCATGAACATTGGCGAAGTTTGAAGGGAGCTCAAGTTGATAGGCTAGGTCGCCTCTTTTGCCAAGAATCTTGAAAGGCCCGACGTATCTGGGAGCAAGCTTTCCTTTGATACCGAATCTTTGGGTGCCTTTCATCGGAGAAACACGGAGATAGACATGATCACCAATGTTGAAGGCCAAATCACGATGCTTGCCGTCATAGTAACTCTTCTGACGCGACTGAGCAGCCTTGAGATTCTCACGTATGACTTTGCACATTTCTTCGGCTTCTGAGATCAAGTCATTGCCAAGAAGTTGACGTTCACCTGTTTCAGACCAGTTGAGAGGGGTACGGCACTTTCTGCCATATAGGATTTCAAACGGAGCTTTGCCGGCACTTGCTTGAAAGCTGTTGTTGTAAGAGAACTCGGCAAATGGAAGGCAGTCTTCCCATTTCATGCCAAAAGAGATGACACAGGCTCTGAGCATGTCTTCTAGAATCTGATTCACTCGCTCGACTTGACCACTAGTCTGAGGGTGAAAAGCAGTGCTGAACCTGATCTTAGTGCCCATGGCGGACTGAAAGGAGGCCCAGAATTTGGATGTGAACAAACTTCCACGGTCTGAGGAGATGACTTGAGGAATGCCATGTAAAGACACAATTCTGGAAGTGTACAGCTCTGCAAGTTGAGCTGCATTGATGGATTCTTTGACTGGAAGGAAGTGAGCGACTTTGGTAAGCTTGTCAATCACCACGAAGATAGAATCATTCCCTCTTTTGGACTTAGGAAAGCCAGTGACGAAATCCATTTCAATGTGGTCAAATTTCCACTCGGGAATAGGAAAAGGTTGGAGAAGACCGGCTGGACGTTGATGTTCTGCTTTCACTCTTCTGCAAACATCACATTCATTCACGAATTGGGCAATCTCCCTTTTCATGCGTGTCCACCAGTAAGATTGCTTAAGATCTTGGTACATCTTGGAACTGCCAGGATGAATGGAAAGGAGAGAATCATGTGCTTCTTCCATTACGAGCTTCCTGAGATCACCTTTGGGAACAACGAGTCTGTCCTCGAAGAACAAGGTATCTCTCTCATCAACACGAAAGCACTTGTATTTTGGAGTGCCCTTTGCAATACCATGTTTCACCTTTTGCACCATGGCATCACTGAGTTGAGCCTCACGGACCCGATCTTCCAAGGTAGGAGCAATTTGAAGATTTGCAAGAAAACCCTGCGGAACAACTTGAAGGTTGAGTTTCCTGAATGCTTCACAAAGCTCAGGCTGGAACGGCTTGATAAGAAGGCTGTTGCAATATGCCTTTCTGCTCAAAGCATCTGCAATCACATTCGCCTTGCCAGGAGTGTATTCAATGCTGGGATCATACTCTTGGATCATTTCAACCCAACGAGTCTGGCGGAGGTTCAGATTAGGCTGTGTGAAGATGTACTTCAAGCTCTTGTGATCGGTGAAGATGTCGACTTTTCTGCCCAACAACAGATGTCTCCACGTAATCAAAGCATGTACCACAGCTGCTAGCTCGAGATCATCTGTGGGATAGTTCTTCTCACTTGGCTTGAGCTGACGAGAAGTATATGCCACAATTCTCTTATCTTGCATAAGCACACCACCAAGTCCTTGAAGAGAAGCATCACAGAATACTTCATTGGGCTTGGATTCATCTGGAGGAGTAAGAACTGGAGCAGAGACGAGCTTTTCTTTGAGAGTTTTGAATGCCACTTCACACTCTGGAGACCAAAAGTATTTGACATTCTTCTAAAGCAAGTTGGAAAGAGGCTTGGCAATCTTGGAGAAGTTCTCGACGAACCTTCTGCAATAGCTGGCAAGACCCAGAAAACTACGGAGTTGCTTGACGTTCTAAGGAGCTTCCCAGTTGACAATTGCTTCAACTTTCTCGGGGTTTACCGCAATACCGTCAGCTGAGATGATATGGCCCAGGTACAAAACCTTATCGAGCCAAAATTCGCACTTGGAGAACTTGGCATAGAACTTATGCTCACGGAGTCGATCAAGAACCAGACGTAAGTACTTTTCGTGATCTTCTTCATTCTTGGAAAACACCAGAATATCATCCAGATACACAAGCACAAACTCGCCAGTATAGGGGTTGAAGATGTAGTGCATCATTCTCGAAAAGGTAGGAGGAGCATTGGCGAGACCAAAGGACATGACGGTATACTCGTATGAGCCGTAGCTCGTTCTGAAGGCAGTCTTGGGGATGTCTTCCTCGCGAATGCGAATTTGATGATAGACCATTCGGAGATCGAGCTTAGAGAACACTTTAGCTCCCTTGAGCTGCTCGAAGAGTTCGTTGATGTTGGGGAGCGGATATTTGTTCTTTATTGTCTTCTTGTTCAATGGCCGGTAATCGACGCAGAGATGCTCCGTGCCATCTTTCTTCTTGACAAATAAGACACCACAGCCCCAAGGAGACGTACTAGGCCTGATGAGACCCATACGCTCCTGTTTATCAAGTTGCTTCTTCAATTCCTTCAATTCATCAGGAGAGAGCTTGTACGGACGCCGACATGCTGGCTCAGTACCCGGCTCGAGTTCAATGACGAATTCCACCTGACGGTGTGGAGGCATGCCTGGAAGTTCTTCAGGAAAGACGTCTTGATATTCGTTTACCACCGGAATTTGAGATATGGCATTAATTTCGCCCTTATCATTGAGAGAGAAAAGCCTGATAGTGTTATCCCTGGAGGCAAAGATAATCACATCTTCATCAGGATGAGTCATCTTGACTTCCTTCTGTGCACAATCAATGTGAGCATCATGCTGAGAAAGCCAATCCATCCCGAGGATGAGGTCAATGTCAGAATTACCAAGAACCACCGGTTTGGCCAGAAAGCGATAATCACCCATGCGAATAGAAACATTTGGAGCAAAAATATTAGAAGTCATGCACTTGCCCGGAGAAATTACTTGCAACCTCTGAGGCAGACTTTGGATGTCAACATTATGCTTGGATGCGAATGGTTGAGACATGAAAGAACATGAAGCACCCGAATCAAACAACACTTTAGCAGGTATAGAGTTAACTGGAAGGTTACCCAAAATGACATGAGAAGAATTCTCCGCTTGCGCTGCACTCATGAGATTGACCCTTGCTTGCTTGGGATTATGCTTGACAATAGCTGAACTCACAGGCGGAGGAGGTGGAAGACGCTTCGGGTTCGGACATCTGTTGGCATAGTGACCTTTCTGGCCACACTTGTTGCACACCACTTCTGAGAGAGGACGAAAATGAGAACCACTTGACTTGGAGCCTTGAGACTGAAACTGCTTCTTCGAATGGTTGCTTGGGTTGGGTGGGTGGGAGAAACCACGTCCACTAGAGTTCTTGTTGCTGTTGGAGTTGTTGTAGGGAGCTCGAATCACTGGAGGAGGAGGAAGCCAAAATTTTTGTTGTTTCGAGACCATCTGAGACGATGAGGAAGAGTGAACGGCATCTCGAATCCTCTTTTTAGAAGCCTCCATCTTAAGCTGAGCTGCCTCTTGTTTCAAAGCCATGTTATAGAATTTGTCGAATTCATCGGGCTCGAACAAGGTGAGAGCAAGTTGAAGTTCATCTTTGAGACCTCCATGGAACTGGTAGATTTTGCTCTTGGCATCAGGAATGTCTTGCTTAGCATAGCGGGCGAGGTTTTGGAACTTGACATTATACTGATAGACTGTCATAGAGCCCTGCTTCAGGTTGCGGAATTGCTCACGCATACCCTCGATGACACTTGTTGGAATGTGGTGAGAGCAAAAGTCCTTGCAGAAATCCTCCCAAGAGATCACACGACCTGGCCTGGAGTCTTTGTACTGCTGCCACCAGTCAGCTGCTTGGTCTTTGAGTTGGAAGGCTGCAAACTTCACATAATCCTCTTCCTTCACGTTACTGCACTCAAAATTCTTCTTGATATCGGTTAACCAATCTTCAGCATCAAGAGGGTCGACACAATAACTGAAAGCTTTTGGATTATTGGCCAAGAACTGGTTGAGAGTAGCATGGTGCTGCTGGTTGAAGAAGTTGCCTTGATTCCCTGGAACACCCTGATTAGCTTGATTAGCTTGCATCTGCTGCATCATCTGCATCAACATCTGGGTGTTCTGAGTTGTAGTCTGCATAATCGCTCTCCAAGCCTCAGACGGAGGAGGAGGGGAAGGAGGACGATCTGGGACCTCTTCACCCTCTGGGTTAGCGTTGGGAACCCGTTTCGGAGCCATCCTGAAAGAGATGACCACGAATCAGCAATTGATTGACAGAAGGTATAAGCTGAATCAATGGAATGAATTGCAACAGGTCTTCACAATAATCATTCGAACAATAGGAACGAATGAAATCATTCGAACAAGAGGAACGAATGAAATTCTCAGTTAATGATAACAACAATCCTCACGAGAAGCCACATAGGGGACAAAAGGTAAAATAAGAAAAACAACAAGGTACAAACGGAAACAAACACAAGATAGGAGCTTCGTTCTAACATCTTTGTGCTGAAAGCATATGAACGCGTTACGAAAGGGTTTTGCAATCCCCGGATCAGCATAGCCAAGGACCCTTTAAGATGCAACTCCCGATCAGAACATCGGTCATAAACCACTTCACTCAATGTAGAACCCCGAACTCGCTAACCTGCATCCGTTGGAAGAATGCCTACGATCTACTGGATAAACCCACCTATTAATTTCCGAAAGATTCCAGTTGTGCAATCAGGTGTTGGGGATACAGGGGAAGCACCGCGCAATCAACTCTAAACCTACATCCAGTTGTATCCATCCTTCAACACATAACCAGTCTTTCTCGGAAACTGTCTACCTCGGACCTTCGAAAAGCATCCACTATAACAAGCTATGGCAATACTCCCGAACTACCTCCCCAGTACTGGGTGATGTCGGGGTTATCTTGCCACTAACCGTATAGGAGAGATTTTCGATGTCGGCCGTCTTAAGTATTTAGTACTGCCGCGATATGCTTGTGACGACAATACCCCAAAGCTCAACTCCCCGGGACACTGCCACAACCCCTAATGTCAGGAGGCATCGAGAACAATATTCTCGTCACAAGAACATCGAAACAATCACAGAATACTCGCGAGATTCCTAAAAAAATTTTGGTGCAATTTTGAAAGTAGAAGAGTCAAGAGTAGTCGTCAGGAGTCCTCACCAGAGAGAAAGGGGATGAGAAGCAAAGAAATACTACTCTCCGATATAATATAGGACTCAAAATATTTTCAGTGTGTGCCTAGACTCGACCGTCAACGATTCGATCAATCAGTGGGGGCTCCTAGGTCGGAGAAGGCTCTGATACCAACTTGTAATGCCCAGGATGGGACTATATCTCCTACGTGTGGAGGCACGACTTAGAGACATAACCCCATGCTGGAATGATCGCATGTTTGGTATCTTTGCACAACTCATGTAAAAGATGGGGATGGAAAACATAAAATAGTTGGCTTACACTCGCCATGTCACACAAATACAATACATGTCTCAATCATCATTCAATAAAACATCACAGCCCTCTAAGGGTAAAATTCAAATGACAAGATACCAATCATAATTTAAATCCACAGGTCGGATTGAATCCTAGTAGAAGTCTCCACTACTGATCATCAGGATAACGAACATAGTATCGACTACGCTCCTCGCCATACTCCCAGTCTAGCTCGGTGCCATCTCCTGGATAGCTCACCACTGGACCTGCATCTGGTGTGGTGAAGTAACTGTGAGCCACAGAGGACTCAGCAATCCCGTTCCCGGGTAACAAGACTATTTAAGCCTTGGGAGAGGATAAGGCTGAAGAAAAGAATAAGAGTCTGCCGCAGCAACTAGCACTAGCTTACGTGAAAGAGTGCGAGAAGAGAAGTGCCTCGGTCGAGAGATGATCACGAAATGATCCTAGCTAAAGCTCAACAAACATAGCCCCACCGTGTTCAACTCCCTAATCCCTATTCGGAAATTGACAGTCACGGTACACACGTTGGTAGTGTATTAGAACATTGTGTCAAGTTATCTACAACCGGATATTAACAAGCTCCCATCTGCCACATAACCGCGGGCGCGGCTTTCGAAAGTTCATAACCCTGCAGGGGTGTTCCAACTTGGCCCATTACAAGCCCACGATCCACGGAGTCGCAACTCCAAGGTGGGAAGACCTGAGTATTCTCGGAATCCCGTGCTCAAGATACTCCGAACTAAGGTAAGGCTAATCCAGCAAATCCTCCCGGCGTGCCGACACCCTGATAGTAGCCGCGCGTATCTCGTCTCAGGCCACGACCGGATGAGTCATCCTACAGGTTTTTACCAGACCTCGAGTTTCCTTGAGGTGGCCCCGCAGTCTGCTCATTTCGGACCAACACTCATGTGGAGCACTAGGGGTTGTTGATTAAGAAAGAGGGTTAATTACTCCCTATGCAAGTTTAATTAGTTATTAGGCAAATAGTACCAATGTTGGGACTTGCTGGAAAAGACTTAGCACTTAGCGGTTTATCGAGGGGGTCCCATACACCCCAACCATGTAAGGAACGCATAATCAAGGAACATAACACCGGTTTAAACGGTTCCTAACGGCATGAGTGGAACAAATCACCAAGCAAAAGGCTTAGACTTCCATCCTTGCCAATATATAGATGATTTCATTTTTAAGCATTTATATAGTGTGATATAGCCCAACAAACTTCAACATGAAGCAAGCATCTTCGATCTTCACCTGCAACTAGCAATGCTATAAGAGGGGCTGAGCAAAGCATACTTAGCCAAGCAACGGTTTGCATAGGTAGGGTGGTTAGACATGGACATGGTTACAAGTAGGAGGCTGACATGAAAGACATGGGCATCGAGGCAAAACTATAGATCGAGACTTCTAGCAATAGGCAAAAATAGTAATGGTATCCGGGTTCGGTCATCTTGCCTGAAGAGTAGTCGTTCGGATCGTAAGAAGGGTCCTCGTGATCAACCTCGTTGGTAACCTCGTGCTCGTACTCGTACTCGGTTTCAGCCTCCGGCTCTAAACAATAGAATCACACAAGGCACGAATCAACAAGATGCAATGCGCACTCAAAATGATGGATGCATGATGGATGCACTAAGGGAGCACACGGAGCACGGAAAATAACACTCAAGCAAATCACTTCAAAACATGATAACAATAGGATATTATGAATCTACACGGAAAATCAATCAAGTTCCATATAAGATTTGCTGAAATCGTAGCTACGGGCTAAAAGTTATGCTCGAAACAAGAAATAGGCGAAAGCTGAAAATTACAGCCACATAGCAACTTCGGAGCACAAGATAATTAAGCTACAACACTCAAACACCATGGCAAAGAGCATGAACATAAATTAGACATATCCTACAGCAAATAAGTCCAAAGGTGCACCCCCAAAGGAGCCATGGATCAATAGCAACAAGCTTGGACATATTGAAGTTGACAACAAAATCCTGACAGCAGAATTTTATTGAAACTTTGGAGTAAAAGTTAAACATGCTACAGCCACTCAAATAAGCATGTGAGAACATGAATGGATAGCCAACAATATATACCACAAGGAACCATCAAGATCCACCCCAAAACTATCATGGTTTGTCCTAGAACAGCAAGCAAACATGGCATCGGAACATTACAGATTCCAGACTTAGTGAAAAACCACTAAGTGTTAAAACAACAGTTTCATCATGGCATCTAAAAGAGCAAGTTTAAGTCACCTCAAAACTAAACATGGCAAGTGGTAAGCACCACATCAAAGTACACATGATGGTGATTCCGAAACACATAAGGATGCATCATGGAGATAAACACAACGATAGCAATGAGCTCAACAAGATGGCATGTCATAACAAGTTAAATAACTAAACAGCCACATAGCACTTTGCAACGAGGATAACCAAGGCAAGATTAAATCTATCATGCAACCTAACACAATCATCATGTAGACCATGGCAAGACGAACACGTGGACATGTCATTTGCATCATTCGGATAAACGAGCTGAAAGTTATCACTATGCAAAGATGGCATAAAAACAACACATAGCAGCAGTTTATAACGGGATGCACTCTTGCAACAGAAAAATAAGCAGCTAGATGACCTCAAACATGCTTGGCACAATGAAATGAAACGTAGTGCTAGTCACCACGAACGTCTGGACACCTCATTTGCGCAAAACGGAGCACCACACAAAAAGATATCACAGTTTGAAATAAGCATCAGACACAACAAAAATCTGGGGGCTTAGAGGGAAAAACTACCTCCTCAGATCTGGATCTGGAAGTCAACAGGCTGATGGGCTCCGGATCGGACCGGATCTGACGAAGTGGCGCGGCTGGGCCCTGGCGGATCTTCGCGCGCGGCGGCCCGAGAGGAGGTCCAGCCGGACCGGGCTTGGCGGCGGCCTACCGGGCGGCTGGGAGGGCCGAGGCGGCTGGCGGCGATGCGGGAGGGCCCGTGGTGGCGAAGACGGCCCAGGTGGGAGAGGCGAGGCAGCCTGGCTGCGGGAGGCCTGGCGACGCGGCTGCGGAAGTGGGCCTCGGGCGGCTTTGGCCCACCGAAGGAGGCAGGAGGCGCGCGGCCCAGGAGATCGGCGGGGAGGCGGCCTCCGATGGCGCCTGTGCGAGCGGGGCCCTGGATCGGGGCCTGCGCCCAGCTGGCGGGGCTGGTGACCGCGGCCTCAGCGAGCGGGAGGGCTAGGTCGATGCGTTGACCCCGATCGGATCCAGCGGGACTGGCGGCGCGATGCTGGCTTGAGGCTTCAGTGGAAAACGGCGGCGGGGCTTCGATCTGCAGGATTCCTTCGATGGAAGACGGCGGGGCGGCTGCGATCTGCGGGATCCGGACGGTGGGGACGGTGAGGTGAGAGGAGGGTGGATGGGAGGTACTCCGGCGAGGGGGTGGTGATCTCCGGCGAACTCCGGCGAGATTCCGGCGAAGTCTCCGGCGATGTGGTGGCTGGAGGAAGGGGATGAAGTGGGGGCTAGGGTTTCCTTAATTTGGGGGAGTGGACAAATATATAGGCACAAGTAGCTAGGGTTGCCCAAATGGAGTGTGGTTTCCGGCCACAGGATCAGATTTGGATGGCCTAGATGATAGAAGTGGCTAGGAGTGGTTTGGTGGGCTGTTGGAGGGGTGTCTTGGGCCTCAAAGTGGAGGCACTTTGAGCCCACACGAATAACTGTTGGGGTAGCAAACGGACTCGAAACGCGACGAGATTTGACAGGCGGGTTACACATACCAAAACAACAACACACGACAAGTCTCGTGCCACACCGGTAACGTTACACGGCCAAACACCAAAGTAGGCCTACGGGACGCCACGGACACGTGAGGGAGCTCCGGAACGCGAAACGGACAACGGGAAGGAACGCGTGGAACCGGATGCAACCGACAACATAAATGGAATGCGATGCACATGTCTACATGATATGAATGAATGCCACACACGCACACAACAAAATGACGAAAACCCAAAAGACAAAGAACCCGGAATGGAATAGATGAAGCCGGAGATATATTATATGCCCAAAAGGGAAAGTATTACATCTGGGGCATTACATGTGGTTAATTTCAAGATAATAAGGGGTTTTCTGCAAATTGGAGCAGAGAAGTGGGCTATTGTTGCAAAAATGCCACAACTTACCTCACAGCCATTAGATACAGATCTAATGGTCAGAAACGACGGATGGCAGACACACCGCCATCACCAACTGAGTCTTTTAGAGGAGTATATATATATATTTCTCAGGCTGTCTTCATGAGGTGAGGGAGGGATGTGGTTGCTTTCAAGATAATAAGGGGTTTTCTGCAAATTGGAGCAGAGAAGTGGGCTATTGTTGCAAAAATGCCACAAATTACCTCACAGCCGCTAGATGCAGATCTAATGGTCAGAAAAGACGTATGGCAGACACACCACCATCACCAACTGAGTCTTTTATAGGAGTATATATATATTTCTCAGGCTGTTTTCATGA
>LR738710.1:583621935-583633390 GCA_902687465.1 Secale cereale
TTCATGAGGTGAGGGAGGGATGTGGTTGCTTTCAAGATAATAAGGGGTTTTTTGCAAATTGGAGCAGAGAAGTGGGCTATTGTTGCAAAAAATGCCACAACTTACCTCACAGCCGTTAGATGCAGATCTAATGGTCAGAAACGACGGATGGCAGACACACCACCATCACCAACGAGTCTTTTATAGGAGTATATATATATTTCTTAGGCTGTTTTGATGAGGTGAGGGAGGGATGTGGTTGCTTTCAAGATAATAAGGGGTTTTCTGCAAATTGGAGCAGAGAAGTGGGCTATTGTTGCAAAAATGCCACAACTTACCTGATGATACGTCCAAAATGCATCACTATTTTGTATCATATTTATCCTTATTCATTGATATATTTCACGTCACGGTGATGTTCTTGTGTTGTTTTGGTCTATTTTACACAGTTTGCAAACTCTCCGATGCCGGAACAGTAGACGCAGGATTCAGCTGTAAAAAGTGGATGCTGAGTTGCTGAAGAAGAATACCTCCAAATTACGTGAAAATTGACGGGAGATATTTTTCAGATGAATCACGAAGACACGCAAAAGGGGAGCCAGAGGGGGGCCACGGGGTGCCCTGGCGGCTTGGGGGCGCGCCCCCCTGGCCGCGCCGGGGGGGGGGGGGGCGCCTGGAGCCCCTGGCCCACCTCCGGATGCCCCCTTTTGCCTATATACTCTCCGTTCTCCGAAAACCCTAAAAAGAAGACTTTTTACGGAGTTCCGCCGCCGCTCCGAGGCGGAAACCTACAGAGAAGAAAAGGGCATCTCCGGCGGGCAGATTCCGCCGGGGAGATCACCTCCCGGAAGGGGAGATTGTCGCCATCGTCATCACCATCGTCACGGGCATCATCGAGATCATCATCAACATCATCCCCAACACCAGCACCATCTCCATCTTCATCCAACTCTCATCTTACAATCGCAACTCGTGTTGTAACTCGTACTACCTAAACTCTCTACTCCATCGGTGTTGATTACTACTTTGTGGTGAATGCTATTGAGTTTTGTTGGAGAAATATTATTTTGTCCAGATTGTTTATCACATATTTATCCCCACTGATCATGATCTCTTTTATGTCTCGTGAGTAGTTACCTTAGTTCTTGAGGACATGGGAAAAGTCTTATTGTTAGTAGTCATATGCTGTTGAAGTAATATGTGTTGTTTGATACTTAAGTTGTGTTGTCATTCTACTAGTGGTGTTGTGTGAGTCGAACACCCAGCACTTCGCCTTATTAAGGACCTAGGAGAATACATTGTGTATAAAGAATGCTTATGGTGGGTTGCCGGAGTGACAGAAACTTGAACCCCAGTTCGCACGCTTTTGCATAAGGGAATAATGGATCCTCGATCGTATTGCTATGGTTAGGCTTTTGCCTTAAATTCTATCTTGTATTTGCGGATTCTTGCAAGGTGTTTAATCATAAGAGTGCATTCATCTTAGTCTAGAGAGTGCACTAGCATAGATCCACCCACTCAACACTTATCAACACATAACATAGTATCGATACGGAATATGGTGAAAGCACATGACTACCTCTCTCGTGTGTCCTCAGGAACGCTTTAGTCTTTATAAGTTCAGTTGCTAGGCCTCTCCTTTGCTAAGAAAGGATTGGGCCACTTGTTACTCTCAGTACCTTTTACATTACTTGCTTTTACTTTACTGTTGCTTATACCGAGAAAACCCCTAAAAGTTATCTTTCAGTGCTTGCAGTAATTTCTTGCTCAGAATTGCTTATCAATACCTTCTGCTCCTCGTTGGGTTCGACACTCCTACTTATCGAAAACGCTGCCATAGATCCCTTACGGTTGTGGGTCATGAAGTACCGTTTTCTGGCGCCGTTGCCGGGGAGCGTAGCGCTATTGGTAAAGTGAAACTGGTAAGAAAGTTTTTTTATATATAATTCTGTTTTTGTTTTTGCTATTGCTGCTCTTTGTCCTTATGGATAACCCTGTTATTGGATCGTTGCTTGCGGGAAGACGCCCCACACCTATGGTGGTTGATCCTCCCCCTACTTAAATTGTGCCTTATAAAATACCAGCTAGTATTATCGATTATGTTTTGGCTAATCGTTATGCAGGAGACAGACATCCCGGTGAACACTTGCTATATCTGTCACAACTATGTTCATTATTTAAGCTTGCAGGTGTATCGAGGGAGTTTGTCATGAGGAAATTGTTTGTCGTATCACTTATAGATAAAGCTTCAGATTGGTATGGGCTTCTCGATAACTCACACTTGCTGGACTGGCAGGAGCTTATGTCTCTCTTTTATACTAAGTTTTATCCTCTTCATGAAATTCATCGAGACAGGAATTATATCTATAACTTTAGGTCTCGTGACGGAGAAAGCATTGCTCATGCTTGGGGGAGATTGAAGTCCCTAATGCTCAAATGCCCTATTCATAAGCTTCCCAAGGAAATTATACTTACAAATTTTTATGCCAGGCTTTCTCGTCAGGATAAGGAGATGCTAGATGCCTCCTCTAGTGGGGTGTTTCAGAAGAAGAGTGTTGAAGAAAGGTGGGATCTCATTGAAAGAATCCAGAGGAATACCGAAGATTGGGAAATTGATAAAGGTATTGAACCCGCTATAAATTATGAACATGATTATATTGAGAGCTATGTGGAAACCGATTACTTCAATACTTTTTGCTCTAAGATTGGTCTTGATTCCCATCTAGTGATTGATTTGTGTAAGAATTTTGCCTCTCACGTTGATTCTTTTAAAAAGAAGAGAGATCGGCACCATGAACCTTTTAAAGAACCACCTATTGATATTTATGTTGCTGACCCTATTTTGCCTGCAGTTATATATGAAAAGCCTCCTTTTCCCACGAGGATAAGGGAGCACTCTCTTGTGACAGGCATAATAAATAAAAGTGAGAGAAGAGTTGATGAGCCCGAGGACCAGATCGGGGTCGATCCTCAAGTTGCATTGATTAAAGACCTTGCTACTAATGATGTTTTGGATTCCAATATAAATTTTTGTGCTGTTTCCAGTAACCTTGTCACAGCCAAGAATAAAGGCCCAATTTCAGGTACTCCAGTGGTATCTGTAAAAATAGGAGATCACAATTATTATGGGCTATGCGATTTGGGATCGAGTGCAAGTGCTATCCCCTATTCACTTTATGAAGAGATCATCGGTGAGATTTCCCCTTGTGAACTTGAAGAAGTTGATGTTACTATTCATCTTGCAAATAGAACAACTATCTCTCCTATCGGAATTGTGAGGGACGTTGAAGTCCTATGTGGAAAGGTAAAATACCCTACCGACTTTCTAGTACTTGGTTCAGAGAGGGACAATTTTTGTCCAATTATTTTTGGTAGACCTTTTCTTAGAACTTGTGGAGCTATAATATGTTGCAAGAAAGGTAAAGTTTCTGTTGAATTCGATGGTGAGCCATATGAATTTAATTTTTCTAAGTTCTCTAAGTAGCCTCGTGGTACTAATTTACCTAGTGATGATAAAATTATTGAAAGTATTGCCTCTATTGCTATTCCCCCTAATGATCCTTTGCAGCAATACATGGAGGACCACGAGAATGATTTGCATATGCAGGAAAGAAATGAACTAGATGAAATATTCTTGAGGCAGCCTGCTATCCTGAAGCACAACCTTCCAGTTGAACCTTTGGGAATTTTATCAAAACCGAAAGAAGACCCGGTGTTCGATCTTAAACCTCTTCCCGATACGCTCAAATATGCTTATTTAGATGAAAAGAAAGTATATCCTGTTATTATCAATTCTAACCTTTCAGGATATGAAGAGGAGCGATTATTGGAAGTAGTTCGTAAACACCGAGGCGCAATTGGCTACACCCTTGATGACCTTAAGGGGATTAGTCCATCTATCTGTCAACATACTATCAACCTTGAGCCTGATGCTAAACCAGTTGTAGATCATCAACGACGGTTGAACCCGAAGATGATGGATGTCGTGAGAACTGAGATTCTCAAGCTTCTAGCCACACGTATTATCTACCCTATAGCTGATAGTAAGTGGGTAAGTCCGGTACATTGTGTTCCTAAGAAAGGAGGTAAAACTGTGGTTCCTAATGATAAAAATGAATTAATACCTCAGAGAATTATTATTGGATATAGAATGTGTATTGATTACAGGAAGTTGAACAAGGCAACTAGGAAGGATCACTACCCGTTGCCGTTCATCTACCAAATGCTTGAAAGCTTATCCAAAAATACCCACTTTTGTTATCTCGATGGTTATTCTGGCTTCTCTCAAATTCATGTTAACACTGCCGATCAAGAGAACACCACTTTTACTTGTCCCTTTGGTACTTATGCTTACATGCGTATGCCTTTTGGTTTATGTAATGCCCCTGCTACTTTTCAAAGGTGTATGTCTGCTATCTTTCATGGTTTCTGTGGGGATATTATGGAAGTCTTCATGGACGATTTCTCCATCTATGGAACTTCTTTTGACCATTATCTTCACAACCTTAATAAAGTTTTGCAGAGATGCGAGGAGACAAATTTGGTACTCAACTGGGAAAAGTGCCACTTTATGGTTAATGAAGGAATTGTTCTTGGTCACAAGATTTCCGAAAGGGGAATTGAAGTGGACAAGGCTAAGATCGAAGCTATTGAGAGGATGCCCTATCCAAGGGACATCAAAGGTATTCGCAGTTTCCTCGGTCATGCAGGTTTTTATAGAAGATTTATTAAAGACTTTTCTAAAACCTCGAGACCCCTCACTAATCTTCTCCAGAAGGATGTTCCTTTTGTATTTGATGAAAATTGTAAGGAAGCTTTTGAAGTCCTTAAGAAAGCTTTAATAACTGCTCCAATAGTACAACCACCTGACTGAAATTTACCTTTTGAGATTATGTGTGATGCAAGTGATTTTGCTGTTGGAGCTGTTTTAGGACAAAGAGTTGATAAGAAATTGAATGTTATACAGTATGCTAGTAAAACCCTTGATAGTGCTCAAAGAAATTATGCTACTACTGAAAAGGAATTCTTAGCTGTAGTTTTTGCTTGTGATAAGTTTAGGCAGTATATTGTTTATTCCAAAGTTATTATTCATACTGATCATGCTGCCATCAAGTATCTTATGACAAAGAAGGATGCCAAGCCGAGGCTTATCAGATGGGTAGAATTTGATTTGTAGATTGTTGATAGGAAAGGGGAAGACAATCCGGTGGCGGACAATCTTTCAAGGATGGAAGATATACCGCACGACCCCATCCCAGTTAACGATAGTTTTCCAGACGAGCAACTTGCCGTTGTAAAAGTACAATCTCTTTCCGATCCTTGGTATGCAGATTATGCTAATTTTATTGTTGCAAAGTATTTGCCTCCAGGTCTAATATTTCAGCAAAGGAAGAAGTTCTTTCATGATTTGAGGCACTACTTTTGGGATGACCCACATCTTTTCAAAGAAGGTGCCGACGGGATCGTGAGAAGATGCATTCCGGAACATGAGCAGAAGGACATTCTCAGACGGTGTCATGATAGTCCCTATGGAGGACATCATGCCGGTGAGAGGACTGCACATAAGGTTCTTCAATCAGGTTTTTATTGGCCTACTCTCTTTAAAGATGCTAGAAATTATGTTTTAACCTATGATAAATGTCAGAGAGTTGGTAACATTAGTAGAAGGAATGAGATGCCTATGAATTACTCACTAGTGATTGAACCTTTCGATTGTTGGGGTTTTGATTTTATGGGTCCTTTTCCTTCTTTGCACAAGTACACTCACATTTTAGTAGGTGTTGATTATGTGACCAAGTGGGTTGAAGCAATCCCCACTGAAAGTGCTGATCACAAGACATCTTTGAAAATGCTTAAAGATGTAATATTTCCCAAGTTTGGTGTACCAAGGTATCTCATGACTGATGGGGGATCACACTTCACGCACGGAGCTTTTAGAAAAGCTTTGGCCAAATACGATGTTAATCATAGAATTGCTTCACCATATCATCCTCAAACTAGTGGGCAAGTTGAGCTCACCAATAGAGAGATTAAGTTGATCTTGCAGAAAACAGTAAACAGAAATAGGAAGGATTGGTCAAACAAGTTAGGAGATGCTTTGTGGGCATATAGAACTGCTTACAAAAACCCCATGGGCATGTCTCCCTATAAGATGGTGTATGGCAAGGCTTGACATTTGCCATTAGAGTTAGAGCACAAAGCTTTCTGGGCTGTTAGAGAGCTTAACGCTGACCCAAAACTAGCTGGTGAGAAGCGTCTCATGAACTTGACTTCTCTAGATGAATGGAGAAGTGAAGCTTACGAGAGCGCTAAAATGTTGAAGGAAAAGGTAAAAAAGTGGCATGATAGGAAGATTCTAAAACGTGAATTTAATGTTGGCGACAAAGTTTTGTTGTTTAGATCCCGTTTCAGGTTTTCTCCAGGTAAACTACTTTCCAGGTGGGAAGGACCATTTCATATTGAAGAAGTTTATCGGTCTGGTGCAATTAAGATTAACAATTTTGAAGGCACCAAACCTCAAGTTGTGAACGGGCAAAGACTTAAACATTACATAGCAGGAGACCCTGTCAATGTTGATGTGAATATAATATACACAACAACTCACGAAGAACATGTTGCAGCCCTGTTTCAGACGCCAGCAAAAGCAGAATAAAGAAAAGGTATGTAGTACGGTAAGGAAACACCGCAAACCATCATAAAAGTTCCGTATTACGAGTTTTTGCAAAATTAGTAAAATTCCGAGTCTAAGTGGAGCTGGAGACGACCTCCAGGGAGTCTAGGCGCCCCCTGGCGCGCCCCCCCTGGGCCGCGCCGGCAGGTCGCCTGGACACCCAGGAGCCCGTCTCCGACCCCGCTTTGGTCCGTTACCTTCCTTTCTGTGCATAAATTTTTCCTATATATTTGCCCGGATTGTTCCGGCAACGTATCTTGCGATTTCGCGTGTTTTCTCTTCGATCTGTTTCTGCCAGGGAATCTTTCAGCTGAATTCAGGTGCCATGGCTTCTCCAAGTTCCCCCAAGGACAAGTTCGTCGTCAACGTCATCAACCCTTACCTCGCTGAGGTGAAGAAGCACCCTCAGGTTGTTCGGATGGAGGACGGTGTCCTTCATCAAGAAGATCGGAAGGGACCTATCAAGGAGGGGAGCATCCAGGCCAGGCTGGAAGAAGTGGAACAAGAAGTCTTCGAGTACAAGAAGATGATCGAGCGTGGTGTCGAAGCTAACTTTGACATCACCAACGAGCTGAAGAACTACTTCCTGAAGGAGATGAAGGAGATGTGGGAAAGAATCACCGCGTCTGAAGAAAGAATTATAGAGCTCCAAGGGCAAATTAATTATCTACATAACCAAAACTGTGAGTATGAACTAAGGTTTCTGCGCATGGGTTTGGGTGCTGAATGCAGGATTCAGGAGACGAGCTTCTCATATGAGACTGGAGAACCCCTTCCATGGAAGCGTTTCGCCAAGGACTACTTGATCAACGCCAACAAGGATGATGAGTGAAATCTCCTGGGGTAATGGCATTCCCTTGGCTTATTCCAAGCTTGGGGGAGTGCCCAGTATCTTTATCTTTACCTTTTGTCTTTTAGAGTCAAGTAGAGTCGTATCATGTCTAGGGATGTTATTATATGAGATAGGTGTGTGCATTGAGGTCTATCACTCCTTCGGTGAAGAATTGTATCCGTGAGTGTGGAGTCGTCCATGATGGAATATTAATGAGAAGTTTATTGGTTCCTTTTGCTGCACTCGGTATTCTTTTCACGCAATCGACCTTATATGATGATTCTTATGGGGAGTATTGACCTTATGTCAGGTATGGCTATGAAACTTTATTTAATCTTGGCAAATATAGCTTTGGTCATAACAACAAGCATGATTTTCTTAAATTATCAACATAGCCAAAACTTTATGTTATTATGCTTGAAGTGTTATGCTGACAAGGAAGACAACTTGTTGTGTTATGCTTATTTCAATGTTCATGCTTTATATTGCTTTGCATCTTAGTCGTCATCAATTGTCTGTTCTTTCAAAACCTTTGCTAGCCTAACTCTGTACTAAGCGGTATTCTGCTTGTGCATCCATACCCTTAAGCCAATACCTTCCATATGAGTCCACCATACCTACCTACTCGTGGTATTCCGCTACCACCTCCTAAAAGTATATAATTTATGTGTTATCCTCAAATGTTCAAAATCTTTTATTTTGTGCCTCTGTTTTAGCTCATGAGGAAGTAATAGCTAATTCATAGTCTTTTTGAATTGGACAAGCTTCACCCCGGGATTGCATGTCTAATGTGCAAACCCATAATACGAGAAGGAACTGGCAAGGAGTGCGTCCGGCTTAAAAATAATATAACAAACAAACCCTCCTTCACGCTTTGTTCATGAGAAATCAGAAAACTTTGGCAGTGATAAACAAAGGAGAATAAGAGGATGTTATCGTCCTCGTGCGGGAGCCGTTCCTCGAAACTTGTCCAACTCAAAAAGCAATTGAGTTATCTATTAGCATTCGTTGACAAATCATGCACCCCTAAAAACTTGTTTTCATTCTGTTTGATTTGAGGATAGCACATGAGTTTTCCCTACTACCCTAGAGCAGGGCCTATCTTTCAATTTTAAGTTGAGTCAGTTACTTCTACTTCCTTCTATTTCTCAAAGAGAGCAGACGTTTGATGTTGATAAGGATTCATTCATATAAAGCTGCATTAAGATTTGTCATATCATATCCTTGTTGACATTATCATTCGATAAGTAAGTTGTTTGTCATGCCCAGCTAAGGCAAACATCTTCCTTTGTGTTAACACTTTCACTTCTTGCCTATTAACATGTTATTTTCAAAAAGCTTCAATTGATCTCATCAAATATAAGAGCAAAAGTTAAATCTATTGTTGTTCTTTGACCAAAGGACATGTTTGCCATGATATAATGAGTTTCCTTAGCCCTACTTTCGAATATAAGTGTTATCACTCTTTCATAAGGGCCTTATGAGTTGAAGATTGCTGTTGAGGATATTTGAGTTGGTAAAGAAACTATGATGCTTCTTGTCCGTATTCTATTTATCGACACTTCACTCTCTAAACTTGTGGACAGGTTTACCGAGTTCATATTCGCTTGGGGACAAGCGAGGTCTAAGCTTGGGGGTGTTTATACGTCCAAAATGCATCACTATTTTGTATCATAATTTATCCTTATTCATTGATATATTTCACGTTACGGTGATGTTCTTATGTTGTTTTGGTCTATTTTACACAGTTTGCAAACTCTCCGATGCCGGAACAGCAGACGCAAGATTCAACAGTAAAAAGTGGATGCCGAGTTGCTGAAGAAGAATACCTCCAAATTACCTGAAAATTGAAGGGAGATATTTTTCAGATGAATCACGAAGACACGCAAAAGGGGAGCCAGAGGGGGGCCACAGGGTGCCCAGGCGGCCTGGGGGGCGCCCCCCCTGGCCGCGCCGGGGGGGCGCCTGGAGCCCCTGGCCCACGTCCGGATGCCCCCTTTTGCCTATATACTCTCCGTTCTCCGAAAACCCTAAAAATAAGACTTTTTACGGAGTTCCGCCGCCGCTTAGAGGCGGAAACCTACAGAGAAGAAAAGGGCATCTCCGGCGGGCAGATTCCGCCGGGGAGATCACCTCCCGGAAGGGGAGATCGTCGCCATCGTCATCACCATCGTCACGGGCATCATCGAGATCATCATCAACATCATCCCCAACACCAGCACCATCTCCATCTTCATCCAAATCTCATATTACAATTGCAACTCGTGTTGTAACTCGTACTACCTATCCTCTCTACTCCATCGGTGTTGATTACTACTTTGTGGTGAATGCTATTTAGTTTTGTTGGAGAAATATTATTATGTCCACATTGTTTATCACATATTTATCCCCACTGATCATGATCTCTTTTATGCCTCGTGAGTAGTTACCTTAGTTCTTGAGGACATGGGGAAAGTCTTGTTGTTAGTAGTCATATGCTGTTGAAGTAATATGTGTTGTTTGATACTTAAGTTGTGTTGTCATTCTACTAGTGGTGTTGTGTGTGCCGAACACCCAACACTTCGCCTTATTAAGGACCTAGGAGAATACATTGTGTATAAAGAATGCTTATGGTGGGTTGCCGGAGTGACAGAAACCTGAACCCCAGTTCGCACGCTTTTGCATAAGGGAATAATGGATCCTCGATCGTATTGCTATGGTTAGGCTTTTGCCTTAAATTCTATCTTGTATTTGCCGATGCTTGCAAGGTGTTTAATCATAAGAGTGCATTCATCTTAGTCTAGAGAGCGCACTAGCATAGAAGCACCCACTCAACACTTATCAACACATAACATAGTATCGATACGGAATATGGTGAAAGCACATGACTACCTCTCCCGTGTGTCCTCAGGTACGCTTTAGTCTTTATAAGTTCAGTTGCTAGGCCTCTCCTTTGCTAAGAAAGGATTGGGCCACTTGTTACTCTCAGTACCTTTTACATTACTTGCTTTTACTTTCATGTTGCTTATACCGAGAAAACCCCTAAAAGTTATCTTTCAGTGCTTGCAGTAATTTCTTGCTCAGAATCGCTTATCAATACCTTCTGCTCCTCGTTGGGTTCGACACTCCTACTTATCGAAAACGCTGCAATAGATCCCTTACGGTTGTGGGCCATCACCTGACAGCCGTTAGACGCAGATATAATGGTCAGAAACGACGGATGGCACACACACCACCATCACCCACTGAGTCTTTTATAGGCTTATATATATATATATATATTTCTCGGGCTGTTTTGATGAAGTGAGGGAGGGATGTGGTTGCTTTCAAGATATTAAGGGGTTTTCTGCAAATTGGAGCAGAGAAGTGGGCTATTGTTGCAGAAATGCCACAACTTACCTCACATCCATTAGATGCAGATCTAATGGTCAGAAACGAGGGATGGCAGACACACCACCATCACCCACTGAGTCTTTACACGAGTATATATATATTTCTCGGGCAGTTTTCATGAGGTGAGGGAGGGATGTGGTTGCTTTCAAGATAATAAGGGGTTTTCTGCAAATTGGAGCAGAGAGTGGGCTACTGTTGCAAAAATGCCACAACTTACCTCACAGCCGTTAGATGCAGATCTAATGGTCAGAAACGACAGATGGCAGACACACCACCATCACCAACTAAGTCTTTTATAGGAGTATATATATATATATTTCTCAGGCTGTTTTCATGAGGTGAGGGAGGGATGTGGTTGCTTTCAAGATAATAAAGGGTTTTCTGCATATTGGTATATATATATTTCTCAGGATGTTTTGATGAGGTGAGGAATGTGGTTGCTTTCAAGATAATAATGGGTTTTCTGCAAATTGGAGCAAAGAAGTGGGCTACTGTAGCAAAAATGCCACAACTTACCTGACAGTCGTTAGATGCAAATCTAATGGTCAGAAACGACGGATGACAGACACACCACCATGTCAACCTTAGTCTTTTATAGGAGT
>LR738710.1:583639339-583657652 GCA_902687465.1 Secale cereale
AGACACACCACCATCACCAACTAAGTCTTTTATAGGAGTATATATATATATTTCTCAGGCTGCTTTGATGAGGTGAGGGAGGGATGTGGTTGCTTTCAAGATAATAAAGGGTTTTCTGCAAATTGGAGCAGAGAAGTGGGCTATTGTTGCAAAAATTCCACAACTTACTTTACAGCCGTTAAATGCAGATCTAATGGTCAGAAACGACGGATGGCAGACACACCACCATCACCAACTGAGTCTTTTATAGGAGTATATATATATATATATATATATATATATATATATATATATATATATATATATATATATATATATATATATATATATATATATATATATATATATATATATATATATACAGCCGGTCTATTCTCATAACATTATGAGAATAATACTCTCATAACACTTCTGAATTGCATTGTAATACTGCATTGGAAAGCTATGCGCACTGCTTCCTTCTTCTGTTCCGAACCACATAGAGGGGCAGTAGCAAACCTTCATGGAGCAGCGTTTCTGGCTAGTTTGATCGATTTCTATTGTTTTATTTGTGTGTGCGCTGATTTAATATGTGATTAAACAAGCAATTCGGCGAGAAAACGACGGAAATCGTTTGATTTGGCGGATCTGCCTATGTTCTTCCGCGCGTGCAGGAGCTTTGCATCCTGCTGGCGGTTCATATTCGATTTTATAGTGTGGTCCTAGTGTGTTACTAATTTTGCGTTCATGTTTGTGTTATTCCGCGACAGATTAATTTGCTAATAGGATTGAAATTTTAGTATAATTGGTCGAGTATCTCTCTGTTCTTGCACAAAAATGGCAAGTTCTCTGTCCTTCTCCGTCCGGATCGAAATTGTTGTGTTTTTAATATTGTTTTCGGCAATTATGTGCTGCCTTGCTCCTATCCGTATGAATTGCAGCGGATTAAGTTGTTAATTTTGAAGAATTTAACTTTTGTCCATGTTTTTTGTGTTCTTGCGGGCGCCACTGGCTCTGGTCGCTACTCAAGATGTTTTTTGAGATTTTGCGCATTATATAGTTGTTAGAACTGCATTGCAGGCTGTGTTTTTCGTCTGCGAATCGTGGATGGGTGAACTGCAGTAATATGCAATGCGCGGTGAATATTGTAGCGCGGTGAACTGCATTAATATGCAATGCGATCCTGTATGAACTGCATTACAACCACAGGGGGGGGGGGTTGGGGGACTAGTTTAATAAGTTTTTTTGCTTGGTCAAGCGCGGTGGACTGCAGTAATATGGAATGCGAAATGCACATTGTTATGTTACCGCACTGCTTTATTTGTCGTTTTTTTTGGGTTGTGTCTGTACATATATATATTGGTGGGTCAATTGGTTCCCCTCCCACCTTATCCCTGGCGGCTCCCATCTCACCTTATCCCTGGCGGCGAACATTGTCTGCTCTTTTTGCCACTCTACCTCGATCTGTCTTTTTCCCAAGCAGACCCTACGCCTGGCAATGGATTGCGCGTGCGGCTGCCTGGCAAGGTTGGAGCCCATGCTGGAGACATGCGTTTTTTCTGAAGGGTTGGTTCTGAACCAGAGGCAGCGGCACAGCACGCTTTGTTCCCTTCTCTATTCTTCAGGTATTGGATTTAGGGCTCCATTCGTCCATCAGATGACTGACGATGATGTCAGTGATTCATGGGTATGTATTTCTTGCATAGTATTTTTCATGTGTTGTTTGTAGTTAACACTATCTGAATATTTGTAGCAGTATTAGTTTCTGAAGAAATATTTTTCACTAAGTATAAGTGAACTGCTTTTCACATAGTAGTTTTATTATGAACATTGTAGGAGCAGCAGCAATTTTGTCTAGTCAATATTATTATATGTTGACATCAATATTTTTTATGAAGATTGTAGCAGCAATTTAGTTTGTGAAGATTATAATCTTTTTCTTATTTGTTCTTATTTTTTCTGTTCTTGTTGTTTTGCTTGCAGAAATTCCCTTCTGGTCTAGTCAGGGTAACAGAAAGCTGTGTTAATTTGGTCTTGGTTAGCAAGAATGGATATCATGATGTTGATGTGATGTATTCTGTTGGCTCTGATGATTGTTTGGTTCTCAAAGATGGCTGGAAGGAATTTGTGGAGGAAGCTGGTCTTCAGGCTGGGGATGTTGTCCTGGCTATGTTTTATAGGCATGCAAAGTGTTTGGAAATCAAGTTAAATTTGCTTTAGATCAGTCTTGCTTGAGCAGCAGCAGCATGAGACAATTTTGTTGTAATAATTTGACATTTTTGTGTGGCTTCTAGTGTATTTCCTATAAGAAATCTGAGTATAAGTGAACTGCTTTTCACATATAGTTTTTCATGTGCATCCTATCAGCAGCAGCAGTTGAAGCAATATACAGACTGGAAACACCCACTGAGCTTTCTTTTTTTTAATCCACATACGGAACTAGAGTTTTTAATAAAAGAGGACTGCATCAACCATTATAATAGCAGCAGTTTTGTGAAAGAATACTCTCTGTGAACTGCTTTCATAGATAGTTTTTTATGTGTATCCTAGCTACAGCAGCAGTTTGAAGCAATATACATACTGAAAACAGACTATTGAGAACTGCATATTGTTGATAGATACAAACCAAGGTTCTGCGCTCATAATTAACAAAGTACATCATCAAGCAAACTAATGCAACATAAGCAAACATTGTGCCAAAGCAAATTACAACGAAAGCAAACTAATTTACATAAGCAGAAGGAAACAAATCGAGCACTTGCGACAGGAATCCTTGGCTATCAGCATCTGGCCTGCTTCACCAGTTCCACCCGTTGGAGGTGGAGGTGGAAGTTGATACCCCCTTGCCCGCCACCCTCCAGGATGACCTCGGGCGCTTCCTGGTCTTCTCTTTTGTAGAGCGGGAGAGGCCTTTCTACACTGTGGTGATTCGGTTCCATACCTCGAACGCAGTGTAGGCGTCCTTGGCAGCATACTCAATGTGCCTCGTGCTGAGAATCGAAGTCCACTGGCTGTGGTCGTGGTCTGTCATCTTTTTCTTCATGTATGCGTATTCGTCGTCGATGATGGCAGCAGATACATCGCCAAGTGAGTCCAGTGGCTTCGTTCCATCAGGAACCCTCCAGTTCGCCTGAATGTCGATGAAGTTGGGGATGTGGAGGTTGCAGCGTGAAAGCTTCTCCTTGTCCTGGTCGATGCAGAAACCAGCGAACTCGTACCTAAGCGAAGTGAACCGCAAGTTATACTTTTCGAAACTGCATACAGAGACATATAGAACTGCAACACAAATGAAAAGGAGAGACCCATCAGCCTGCAACTATATTTTACTCAGCAGAAAGAATTGCTTACCTTGGGTCGCCGAGGAACCTGTCGAAGGTGATGCATCTCTCGCCCAGTGTAGCACATACTTGGAAAAGCAGCACTGGGTGGTATTTGCCGATGGAGAGTTGAATCACGGCCGGTCTGCTCTTGTTGG
This sequence comes from Secale cereale, assembly GCA_902687465.1. Taxonomy (NCBI): domain Eukaryota; kingdom Viridiplantae; phylum Streptophyta; class Magnoliopsida; order Poales; family Poaceae; genus Secale; species Secale cereale. The sequence goes on from LR738710.1 coordinate 583,642,794, forward strand.
GTGTGTGCTCGAGGTCGATGCCAACGATCTTCTGGCGGCGCCTCTAGAGAACTGCCTTGTACTCTTCGACGTACGTCGCCATGGCGTCGACGTCATTGGTGTTGATCACCTTGAGCTTGGTCTTTCCATGCGCCAGGACATCGTCGTAGGTCTTGGTGAACGGCATGGCTGGAAAGAGGAGGAACAGGAGGAGGAAGCGCAGCGTTGTGTGTTTCTGCGAACGATCAGGGTGATGGAGCGCGGGATTTAAAAGGGAGCGGTAGCAAATTCTGCCGAGGCCACGATCTCGTCCTCCAACCGTCATGGCGATCGTGTGTTCGTGATGATCGTGGCCTTCGCGCGTCTTGCAACCGACCGGATAGAGGAGCGGGCGCGCGGCGCTTCGGGCGATCGTGGGCGCGTTTATTTCGGGCAGGCGAACCGATTCGTTTTCTGTAAGCGAACTGCATCGTTTTAAAAACGAGCCAATTTTTGTAACCGAACTGCATCGTGTTACAACCGATACGTTTTTTTTATTTTTTGTCTATGAGATGTGGGCCTGTGGGCCTTCTATTCATTAAGGCTCTCTTTTTCTTCTATGTTTCTTGCAGCCCCCCTTCCCCTTCCTCTCCCCCGCACAGAAATCCCCCTGCCCTCGTGCTCTCGCGTTGGAGAGCGACGACGCCCGCAACCGCCGCCGTCCGTAGGGGCGCTCTCGTGGTCGACAGCGACAACGCCCGCAGCCGCCGCCGTCCATAGGGGCGCCTCCTCCGCCGTCGCCGTCCGCAGCCGCCTCCTCCGGCCGTCACATCGTCTCACGGTGAGCCCCAAATCGCCCCCAATCCGTTCCATATCTTGTGCTAGGGTTATATTTGGAGTCAGCATCCTCTTCTTAAGTTTGTTTTGTATGCTTGAAATTGCAACGCCCTATGGATTGAAAGTTTTTCTCTGGTAGTTTTTGGGGTTTGCTGTCTAGGGTTTAATTATTATCCCTTTCTGATTGCAGACACAACATGGCTTCTTCCTCCCCAATTGATGCCTCACCAGTTAGAAAGGCTTCCCCATCTGGTACTACATCAAAGTGAACTGCATTTTTCATACACGGTCAATTGCTTCTTGTTGAACGAAATAGTGCACTACATCGTAGATTCCTTTACCAAGGCCCATTTTTTCAGACATGTGGCAAACTGATATGAACTGCCTCAAGTTAATTGTTTTTACATTTTTGGAATGACATTAAGTTACTTGTTATGTTTAATTGTTAAACATAAACTGCTAAAAGAGCACTGCATTTGGACATTGCTTTGTATTTTTTTTGTCTATCCACTATGCGGTTGCCAAATTGATATGAGCTGCATTAAGTTTTAGTTTTTGCCTCTCACAAAACTGCATGAATTTGTTTTGTTTTGTATATCTAAGCGCACTTCTTTTTATATGTGGTCAATTGGTCACTGAACGAATTAGTGCACTGCATCATATATCCCTTTACCAATGTCCATTTTCAGACACGCGTCAATATGATATTCATGCGACATGAACTGCATTTAGGTTTACTGTTATATTTTAATTGTTAAACATAAACTGCTGAAAAGAGCACTGCATTTCTACATTAGTGTTTCCAAGTTGATATAAGTTGCATTAAGTTTAGGTCTCCCTCTCACACACATATCTTTCTTATGTTTTTCCTACCCACAGTTTTATCTCCTGGTGGGTCCGGGGGTGGTGGTGTTAACTATTTGATTACACGTTATTTCACAGCCGATGTTGTCAGTGGCGGTACATCTGATCAGGGCAGCATTCTACCTGAATTGAGTGAAACCCAGTCGCAATTTGTTGATGGCACAGAACCAGTTACATAGGATTGGATGGTCCCTGATCAGATCGCAGCTGATGTTGAGAGGAAAAGGCAGAAAGCAATTGGGCTCGGTAATACTTTCGTGAAGGCTCATAAGGCGAAGCAAGTAAAGTTTGAGGAGGGTAAGGAGATAGGAAGGAGGATTGTAGATTCAAAGAAGTCTTCTAAGTTTGCCCCCGCAAAGAATCATGTGAAGAGAAAACTCATTACAGTTGCAGAGCAAGGTTTAAGTTATCCACGTCGGAGCCCGCGTGTTGATTACTCAAAGAGGCCTAATTATGCCGAGGTTGATGTGGATGGGATTCAAGGAAAGCGGAGATGCGCGGACGATCACTCTGGTGTTGATTCTGAGCGCCGATCTAAGCTGGCGCGGGAAAATGCAGCTGGAGAAGCGCTGGACAGTGATTCTGATGAGGAGGATGTTGATGTTAGTAAGGTATACGCTGTTTATTTATATTTTCTTCTGTTTTTAAGTTGTTTGGCATGAGTTTGCTGATGTGAACTGCATTTTTTATTCTTTTTTTTTTGTAGACTGCTAAGAGTACCAAGAGGAAGAGGTCTGAAGATGATGTTGCGCATGAATGGCGTTTTAATAAGACTGTTCGGCTGTCCATTCCAAACGTATGCAAAGTTGTCGCCTTGTTGCGTGAGGCGCATAGAACTTTGGTGCGCCAAGTAGGTTTTGGCATTGTCTTCGACCTGAAATTAGAGAAGAATGTTTCTCGTGTTCTGATGTGCAAGCTGATGGGAAAGATCGACCCTGATACGATGAGATTGGACTGCGGGTCAAACAAGGTTCTGGAAATCAATCGTGAGGCTGTCCATCACATTTTTGATTTCCCTATGGGTTCTCACACTGCTCCCAGGCCTGCTGCCAGCGGCCATGATGATTTGCTGGCTAATCTGAAGGATGAACTTGGTTTCAACCGTTCTCGTAGCATAGATGCGAAGGACCTGCTTATTTTACTTCGCACGTTGGCTGCGGACCCTGCGAAGGTTAATAAGACTGCGACGGTTTTTTTTTTCTCATTGTTTTCCAGTGCTTGCTTTGTCCCAGCCCTGCAACTCGGTTGTCCAGGGTAGCTGCTATGGTTGAAAACTTGGATTTTTCATCTATGGCTAGCATGGACTTTTGTCAGCTTGTTGTCGACGAGCTGCAGGCCGCTGTGTACAAGTGGAATTCTAAAGGGAGCAAGCAGTACTGCGCTGAGGGTTGCACAATCGTGCCCCTGTTCATGTACCTCGATTCGTTGAATCTTCGAAAAGTATCGGTTATGGATAGACGCACGCCACGCGCCGCAATACTGTCCCATGTGCAGTTGAAGAAGATTCACAACGCCGACATTATTGTCAGGGGAAAGATACACCTGGACTCTTACAAGTTTGGCAAGCTACCGGTCAGTGCATAGCCAACCTTTGTGTTTGTTTTATTCCTTTTTTTTGCCATGCTAAATGTGAACTTCTTATGTACTTTTTTTGTGAACTGCATCTCTTTTTTGTTAATTTGTTCAGTGGAAGGCAGAAGCGGACATTGTGTACAAGCGGACTGCAGTTGCCGAAGCGCCTGAAATGTTTTGTGAGCCTCTTGCTAGGGCTGCTCCAATTCGATGGGGTCGTGGTTTTGCTAGGGCGGCTGCTGGAGGTTTTTCTGGCGAGGCTTCTGTTGATCGTAATAAATTTGTTCAGGTCGATGAGCTTCTCGACAGGGTCATCAATTTAACTTGTGATTTCCCAACATTCGGTTCCAGTATGAGGAATATTTCTGGATTGTTTCCTGAAGGCAAAGGCCCTTCTGAAGCAGAAATCGAGGCCGCTCATAACTTTGACCGTGGGTAGCTTGAATTCCTTAAGCAGACAGTTACGAATATCAGGTCTTCATTCGTTCAGTTTAAGCAGTCTCAGGACGACAAGTGTGCTAGGTATGAGCAGGAAGCTGAGGCATTTGTGAAGGAAATGAACAGGCATGAAGATGTTGTCCGACCTTCTTTGCCTGACCCCGCAGCTGTGGATGTATGTCTTTTTTTCATATGTGAATAGTTTATTTACCCATATTTGTTATCTATTTTTTCTGTGTGTTTGTGGCATTGACTATTTTTTTTCGCATCCTTTTGTTCTTTTCGCAGTGTGGAGGAGAATCTTCTAAGGCTAACGCTTGTCGTGATGATGACCACCAGGACCACTACGATGTTGATTCTGATTATTTGTTTGACAGGCCATTGTCCCCCGTTGACGAAGCTGCCAAAGACAATCCTCTTGACGAAGGCGCCATCGACAAGGTTTGATTTCTTCCTTTTTTGTTACAGTGAACTTCACTGTTTAATTTTTTGTAGTGTCCAAAACAAACAATCATATTTTTTGCACCAGCAGTGGCAGCGAACTGCAGTTTTTAACTTTTTTGTAGTGTGCACCAATAGTGGTAGTGCACTGCAGTTCTTGTTTAGAGAAGAAGCATCATCTTTTTAGCAGTGAACTGCATGATCTGGTGTTGGTTTTTTAGTTGTAGAACTGCAGATTTGGATAATAGTTTTATTTATGTTTTTTGTTGTTTAGGATGCCGAATCAAACGTGGAAATACATGGGAAGGAGGCAGAGGGTGACGCTGGCAAGGTCGAGGAGGCTGACAAGTCTAAAGAGATGGAAGGCGACGCTTCTCTGGTGAGTATAGAGAATTTTGCATTTTTTGTTTTATTTTTTTATTTTTCATGGGAGCTTCATGGTCCATTTTATTAGTGAACTGCATTCTACCTTTTTTGTGTAATGTGTTTTATTTTTTAACCCATCAGAACTGCGGATTAAATGTTGAAATCCAAGCGGAGCGCATCATTGAGGATGATAATGTGGAAGGGAGAGGAGGGGAGGAGCCTAATGCGGAGGTTGATAAGGCAGAAGGCAGAGAAGGAGGGGAGTGTCCTGTTGAGGCTGATAAGGCACAAGAGAGAGGACGAAGGGAGGATATTGTGGATTGTGATAAGCATGAAGAGAGAGAAGGAGCTCCTTGTGTTACAGTTGAAATTGCAGAAGAGACAGAAGGAACTCCTAGAGTCGGATTTGATGCTGCTGGGACATCCGGTGGCATTGATGGTGTTGGTGGGCCTACTGTTTTGTTGCTTGGCGATGAGGTGCCTGAGAAATTTTGTGTCACCCCTCGCGCCCCCGAGCAATCTGTTGGCAATCTGGCTTTCCCAGCCGAGACAACCAAAGTCCCAGCTGAGACAGTTTCGATTATTTCTGAAGAGGAACAGCCAAGACTCTCTCAGGACATGAGCAATCAAGCGCCGCTTGACGATGATATTACCGGGCTGGATCACTTGACGCTCAGCAAAGATGTATATGAGCAGCCGCAGGAAGTTTATTCTGAACCGAAGGTAAGCGAACTGCATTATTTTTGTTCTTTCCCGGGGGCGAAATGGACCGTGTGTGTTTTATTATCTGATATCGTTCCCACTCTGTATGCAGATGAGGAATTACCTGTTGTTACTCCTTTGAGGATTGATCCAGCTCTTATGAGAAGATACAATGAGTTATATGACGCTGTTACGAGGGCTAGGAGGGATAAGAAGAAGAAGTATGACATTTTTTGTCTTACACCCCGGTTATTTAATATGTTATTTTTTCAGGGACACCCATCTTATCACTTTTTGCTGGGCTTTTTTCTTCTTGTCTGACGGCATCTAGTTGCGTTCAAGGGTGAGTTTGGTGATATTACTATCGGTCATATTGGCGAGTCTTTTTGGTCGTATGGAACGCTGAGCACGCGCCTCGCAAACATTGGCGTCTCTATGTTAGCTGAGAGGTTCAAAGGATCTCAAACGATGATTGTCCCGTACAACCTATGTGTAAGCATTTTCTTTAATTTATATTTATCCGTCGTCCAATTTTTATTTGTGCTATAAGCATTTTCATTAACTCTCTAGTTTTGTCTTTTTTGCAGAATTCCATTTGGAACGGCGGTGCCACAAATAGGGCTTTGAAAAAGATGTTTTCTTCAAGCATAGAGGAACGTGTGGACAAGAAAAACTTGGTAACGCATTTTGACCATTTTGGTCATCTTGAAAATAAGTTTTCTATTTTTCTTTTTTCTCATCTAGTTTGTTTTATTCTTTTTTTATTTCAGATTATGTTTGCAACATTTGACCCTCATCCCGCAACAATGAAGGACGCGATAGGCCACTACTTCTTGGTCACTTTGAACCTGCGAGAGAAGTGCTTTGAGTTTCTCGACTCATTGAACGAGGCTGACAGCGCTCCTGCAAATCATGTCTTCAGGAAAATGGTCAGGAACATCAAAAAAGGTTGGAAAGATGGCAGCGCAAGTTGCGATGAGCCGTTGAACCCTCCCACCCTTGACGACTTTGCGCTGACTCATATTAATGTCCCGCAACAGGGAATCGGGTTTGTACTTGTTCTCCTTTTTCTTTTTCCTCCTTCAGTTTTTTTGTGTAAGCGAACTGCATTACTAATGTGTTATTAGTTTTTCTCCCTCGGTTTTTTGTGTGTATGGAGCTGCATTGTTTTACTAACATCAGTAGCACTTCATTATTGAATAAACTGCATTAGTAATGTGTTTATGTTGGTTTTCTTGCAGGCATGATTGTGGATTTTACATGTTCCAATTCATGCAGACCTGGGATGGTGAAACGATTGCCAAGTTTGGGAAGGAGCACATTGGCTACATCAGGAAGGCGATGCTCTATAGTTGGCTGACCTCGTCGCATTGCTGTCTTGACCTGACATCACTTTTAATTTTTAAAGAAGGTTATTACATTTTTTCAGTCAGACACCCTTTTTATTAAGTGAACTTCATTGATACAGAAAGGGGAGGTCCACTACTTTTGTTAAGCTTTTTAGTAGAACCCCATTCGCATGTTAAAATGACTTTCACTAGTGAACTTGATGATTCTTTTCATTTTGCTCATTATCCATTTTTTGTGTGCAGGTTTTGACGAAGGCGCACACCAAGGTGGTATTTCCTTGTTTGAAACTCAGGTTCAGACTCGAACGATTCAGAAATTTGTCCTTGATGAACCCCCCGTTAAGCTTGTAAAAGAACCGGTGTGTAAGAGGTTGAGGAGTGGCGCCGGCACTTCGAATGAAAAAGCTCTTGAGAAATCTCCTGTCAATGTCAAGCATGGAAAGAAAGCAGTGAGCCCTCCGAATGCTGAAGATAGTGATGATGATATTGAGAGGCCACCACCAGTGCCTAGGAGGACCAGGAGCGCAGCTGTGGAACGTCCGACGGACAGCGAGGCACTAGTTCTATCAAATAAGAGGCATGTGCAGAAGCCATCAAAGTTTAGATCTCCTGTACAGAAGTTGAAGCCTGCGAGATTCAGCTATCTTGCGGAGATGAGGAAAGTCTTGCAACTCATCACGAGCACACCATTTAGGCAGAAATACAGCGAGTTAGTTCTTTTTTCGTTAGTTTTTTCGCTTTTTGATTTTTAATGTGTGTAATATTTTTCTGTGTTTTTTCTTTTGTGCTCCTAACCCCCCCACCTTCGCCGTTTCTTTTGTGCAGGTGCGCGCTTTTCATGCACAGGAATCCTATCGAAGTCTACACTGTGAATCGGGACTACATGTTCTTAACTTTCACCAGAGGTGGTTTTATGGACTCGGAATTGATGGATCATATCATCAGGTACTGGAAGAATGACGAGCATAACAATCTGGTTTATCGATCTGGCAAACGCGTTCTGCTGTCCCCTTTGTTTATCACGGTATTTCTCTTTTTTCCTTTTTTTTCTTTTTTTTTGCTCGAGTGAACTGCAGTTAATAGTGTATAATAATTTGTTTTAGAATGTACTGAACTGCATACATTTATTTTTTGTGTTTAACCCATGTATCTTGAATGAAACAAATTATAGGGAGAATTGTGAACTGCATACTGTTTTAGAGAAGCGTGATCCGTTTTTTCATTAAGCGTCGGAGCGAACTCTGAGGGGGGACTGCATTAACGTTCTTTTTGTGAATTACCCACACGCAGTATGTGCTTCAAATGAATGATCACGCGGATAGAGATGAAGATGGAAACGTTGTGTCGCCTTTTGTCCACGGCAAGTTTAACGTTGACGATGCAGCAAAGCAGTTCAAACTTTATGTTCGTGATGACGAGAACCTTCTTGATTGCAAATAGTAAGTTATCAGATTTGCTTTGGTCATCCTTAAGTACTTATTTTCTCTCCCAATTTTTTCCAGTAATCCTTTTTCACTCATCAAACCCATAACAAATTTGATGAAACAAAACCAGATTCTGTTACCACGGATAAAAGACCAGCATTATTCTCTATACACGATGAATAGGCACCGCGAGACCCTTGACATTCATGACACTAAGAGGTACAGCGGACCGGTTGATCAAACGACGAGGTGGCATAAGTCTGAATACCACAGCGACCGCACTGAAATGGTATTTTTTTTCCTTTTTCACCTTCTTCTTGTTTTCATGCGTGCGCGTGTTGAACAATATTGTTGTGATGTGTATTTTTGTTTTTTTATTTCCACCAGATGATCAGGATGACTGCATTGTTGAAGAAGGTTTACGGAGAAAAGGAGTACAAGAGAAAGGAGTCGGTAGACTGGGTCGATGTTTCAAAGAAAGCTAGCTTTTTGGGCTCCCCTGAGCAGGGCCCCAACGAGTGCGGCTTTTTTGTTCTGAAGATGGCTCAGTTTTATGACGGCAAAAGCTTTGTTGTGAAATTCGCAAAGCGTAATGTAAGTATCTTTTTTAACCCAATAATAATCTCTCATTCTTTCATATTTTTTTTGTCAGTTCTTTGTTGTAGATGATGTTGTATATTTGTTTTTTTTTTGCTTCATCGCAGGAAGCTGCTGTTGAGGAATGGAAGGCTGAGTTTTTGTTCCAGATTCTGTTCCACCCTGAAAACATGGTTGTAGTCACCGAGTTCCCGGAGGATCTAAGAAATCTCTGCATTTCTCTTGGCTTTTCTCCAAAACTGGATTTGCAGGGGCAGGATGAGGCATAAATGATAGCAGATCTTTTTTTATGTGTGTTGATGTCTTTTCGTGTGTGCTCCAAAACTTTCTGTAAACAATATGTATGGTCGCTGTGTGTAGTTCTCGATCTACAAAACTTTTCACACCATGCTGTGTGCTTTTGTATATACCGGTCTAGTTAGTTTTTTTGTTTTTCTTTTTGTGGCAGACAGGGACAATGTCAAATATGTACATAATGGAGCTTTCAGCCAATTCCTCCTTGTGAATTGTAACATGTTCGCAGCGCACTGCATTCACTCATATGAGTAGCAGCCAAGTTTTTTTAAATATACGCATCCGCACTGCATCTCACCTTATCACATGGGACAACAAAGAGGAATTCAAGGTGTTTGTCGTCGAGTTTCAAAATTTTGGAAAATTGTATTAGAAGACAGAAAAGCAACCGTGTGTGCTAAGCGAGAGCTCAATTTTTTCATTTTTGCACTAAGCGCACTGCACTGTGTACTCGAAGCGGACTGCACTATAAGCTTTACACGCACCTCACACGCACTGCAATGTACGTGAATCCTAGTCCGACTCTATATTTTTTTTCTTTTTAACTGCATTCTATATTGATTCACGGTCATCTCAGATTCTATACGACGAAGAGAACTGCATTCTCAAAATGACATTCTGATCTCAGGGTTTTCATACAGAAGAGAACTGCATTCTGAGAATGACATTCTCATCTTATTTCTTTCATATAGAAGAGAACTGCATTTTATCAAGCATACCCACCCGCAGCACATTGATCACAAAGTATATATGGCATATGTTATATCTATTCATTTTGAACTTCAATATTACATGTTGAATTCTTTTTTTTGCAGTCCACTGAACACAAGCTATATCTTATATACGATACGATATATATAAAGGATGAAGTTAATATATTTTTAAAAGGTAAAACTGTATATGTGTTGATCTATGTCCTTTTCCTGATGCTTCTTCTCAAATTGTGCACTGCATTTGTTTCAATGGTTGTTGCTGCTTCCGTTTTGCTCTTGTTGTTCGCATTACCCCTCGTAACGCGACGTGCGACTGCGATGCTTGCCTACGCGCTGGATTCTGCGTTCTGCCTCTCCCCCTCGTTTTTGATGATGGTTCTTGGATGTCTTCATCTTCTTCTTCTTCTTCCTCATCTTCCTCTTATGCTTCCTCATCTTCCTCTTCAGTTACATCAGCTTCGCTCCCTTCCTCGTTCTCTTCTCTGTCAGCATGTTCTTCGTCATCTTCTTCATCTTTTTCTTCTGTTCAATTTGGACAAGTTCTCGCGTTATGCTTCTCTCTCTTGTTGCAGACGCTACATAGTCGTCTCTTTGTCATATCATCTTGTTGGTTAGGTTGGTGATCTGTGGCGGCATTTTCAGCCTGGATTTTTTTCAGCCGCTCCTTACATGTTCTTGAGTTGTGTCCCGCAATCTTATTGCATGATTTGCACATCCTTACCCCAAGTGGTCTTCCTTCGATGTCCAGTTCTGGCACAGGCCTGCTATTTTTTCAGGACTTTTTTTCATTTGCTGTAGCTTTTTTATTGGGTGATTTGCTCTCTTTCTTTCTCCCTTTTGTGTATGAAACATGTGGGGGAAGAATTGTGTCATCCATATTATGAGCTGCACCATCAGCGGCATGTTCGCGCTCCTCTCCTTGTTTTTCACCCCGTGCATCCATGATCTTCTGTGCTTCTTCTTCTTCGTTTATTACGTCGACTTCTTGTATGAGTTCTCTCATCCCAGCTAAAGCTCTGTTGTACCCTCTATCCGATTTGACACCCCTGTTTGCCAGGTACATCGCTGTTTCTGCAAGTAGTCTCCTACGGCAAAACATCGAACTCCCGTCTGGAGCAGTTTGCTCATAGTCTCTGCAGTCAAAAGTTGGATTTTGGCGTGCGTTCCGTGTGTATCTCTTCAATATGTACTGTTCAGGTATCTTGTCCACCCGCAGCTGATCCAACATGCAAACGATGTGCACGCAGAACAGGCCTGCAGCAAAAGAATTTTTTGGGTTATTCGTGTCAGCAAACTTCACATAAATATGCAACATTTTTTTAATTTTGGTGTTGTGAACTGCATTATAAATAGGTCCTGGGTCTCTTGTTCTAGTGAACTTTACTAAGGTTTTTTTTGTTTTTCATCTCTTTTTTGCTACCAGCAGTAAGTGAACTTCATTATGTTTTCTGTGTGCTTATTTTTTGTTTCCTGTCTCACTGACCTGTGTGTGTCCACAGCTTGCATTCGCATTCGTAGATACCGTTCGTCACATCAGCAACTACCTGGAACTCGTGTCTTGCCCAATCAAAATCATCAGACCGATTGTAGTGGCACACCAAATATTTCGTCGGGTTGTCAGTGGACTGCTCTGATCTGAATGCAGTGCTGCGGTAGTGCGTTTGCTTGAAGTCATCAAAGACCGCCTTGGTGTAAATCTTGGAGAGCTAAACCTCGAAACCAAACTGAGTAGTAGTCTTTATTTCCGTCTGTGAAACAAAGAAAACCAGTTAAGTAGTTGTCTTTCACAGCTTAAATCAAGAAAGCGAGTAGTGTTTTATTAATTGCTCATCCAGCTTAAAAACTTTGCTCTGTTTATATACCTCGTTAGCTATGGTCTCTGCGTGCTCGACGCCCTTCCTTGTCTGGATGCACCTGTCCACCTGCGACGCAAAGATGAGTAGGTCGTGTCTTTCCTTGACAAAGTTCCTCTTCAAGATCCGGTTCATGCTTTCACTTCTCTGTGTCGACGTCATCCGTGCACAGAACACCTCCTTGTAGTAAGCTGATATCCATTCTTTTCGGTCTGTCCAGAGCGCCTTCATAATTTCATCATTTTGCAGGTTATACTTGTCCATGAGCTCATGCCAAGCACGTTCAAACTCTGATGGCATCAGCGGGTGGTTGAGAACGGAGGTCAGCTCATCCTTGAATGTGTCATACGCTTTGTACAGCAAGGACAGGTGACCCTTGTATTATTTCAGTATATGACAATGGCATAACTTGTGCAGCGTGCCTATTAGCGTACTTTTTATCGCGGCATCCATGGAGGGGCATTGATCTGCATGTTTTTTGAAAAAATCAAGCAGTGAGTTATTGAGAGAACTGCATATCCTTTTTCTGTTTTTTTCTTATTTTTTTCATTGGATGGAAGAAATGGACTACAAAACTTGGCAGTGAACTGCATTGTTATTTAAACCCATTCTTTTTTCAGCATACCTGTGAGTATGCAGATTGGCCGCTTGTTGTTCATGCAACGCAAGAACGTCCGGAACACCCACTCGAAAGTCGGTATTGTTTCGTCTCTGATGAGAGCCATAGCGAATATTGTACTTTGGAGGTGGTGGTTGACTCCAACGAAGACGGCCAGAGGCATGTGGAACTTGTTGGTCTTGTAGGTCGTGTCGAATGTGACACAGTCTCCAAAATCTTTGTACGATCCCCGGGAGCTCGCGTTCGCCCAGAATATGTTTCGCACATGGTTATCGACATCTTTGTCGTAATCATAGAAGAACTCCGGGTTTATTTGCTGCATCTTCTCAAAGAAAGCCAGGAGTTTCTTCACATCGTCTTCTGTTTCCTCCCTCGCGAATTGGTGCTTCCTGCAGTTCGAAATAATAATATACGTGCATCATTAGAGACATACAGAAAATGCACAAGCGAACTGCATGAAATAGACGAGATATCGTTTTTTGTTTAGTGAACGTACCTGTTCACCCAGTCACGGCTGGTGCGCCCCATAAAGTGCAGCCCTCCTGACATCCTTGACAGGGTTGACATCATCTGCGTGTGCGTCAGGTTGTCGCTCTGCATGTTCTTCACTAGTTTATCAAGTAACGGATCATCCGTCTTATGCGAGTGCATGTGCAGAAGCATAGTCGGGCTGTCAATCATCCTGTGGTTGTGATTGAGCTCAATCTTTGCTATCACAAACACATCCTTGATTTTTTTTCAATCTCATTCTCTCCTTGCAGCCAGTCCTCTTTGATCTTTTATCTCGCTCTCTGTCATAATCAGTGACAGTTTCCTTGCTTCTGCCTTCCTTTGAGCACACTACGTATCTGTTTGTTCTGTATCTGCCGTTTTTGCGTGTGCCGAAGCCTGCATGCCTCGCATACGTGTTGTAGAATTCTCGCGTCGCAGCGTGTGATGTGAATTGCATACCTTTAACAGGCACAAGTTCTTGGAGCATGTTCTCATTCTGCACACACAATATGGTATGTTTTTTTTGTTAATGAGAATGCACAAGCTGAAAGAATGCGTAAGTGAACTGTAGTAGTTAGGCAAGGAAGCTTACATGCGTGTACTGTTTTTTTCTCTAACGGTGTTTGCAGCTCACCAATGTTTATTTGGCATGGAGGGGTGATAACAGATCTGTGTAATTTAGGATCGCGAGGAGGCAGAAGAGTTGAGAACTTTACTTTTTTGGTTGCTTGCGGCTCTCCTTGATTCTGCTTCCGATTCTTTTGGTGCGCAGTAGGCGGCCTAGGTGGAATTCCACTGTCTCTTTGTCAATGAATCGTTTGCTCATGAACTTGCCGAACTTGCTGGGTTTCAACATTGGCTTGTGGAGGTGCTATATCATCCGTTCTGATCTGCTGGCCAAATGTTTCAAAGACACGCGTGTACCTTGGCTGCATAACTGTTATGATTTGCTCTTCATCATAATCCTCCTCATCATCTTTCTGCGCATGCTCCCCCATGAAGACCAGATCGTCGTCGTCCTCCTCATCTTGCGCGCTTTTTTCTTCACTGCCTTCTCCATCTCGAATGATGTTTGGTTCACTATTTTCATCTTTATCCTCTACATCTTCCTCCACCGAGTATGCAGTTCTGTTTGTTGTGTTAAATAAACCCCTAGGTATTTCAGGTGTTATCCATCCAGGCATCTCCCACTCTTCTCTTCCAATGTAGTTCAGGGGCTTTGGGTCGTAAATCAATCGAGGTATCTTCTGTTTTGGAGGCATAGTCATTTCCTGCATAGTATTAAGCCAAAGCTTTTTATGCACGTCAACAGTGAAATGAACTGCATCATTCGTACTATATATCATTATATTTTGTAACTGTAGAAATTACACTTCAATTTGTCATTCTATAGCAGGGGCACTGGGAGTTAACATGAAGAAACAATGCACTTCAGGTTTAGGCACAGCGCTCTACATATGTAAGTCATGGTGGACTGCAATTTTGAGCCATATAGCATTTTTATTTTTTCGAAGTATCTTTTTCTGTTTTCTACTGGGAGATACATGGGACTGCAGTCGACGCAAGAGGGGCACTGCATGGGGATAAAAAGGGCACTGCAAACTGGATGTGGGGGTTGGGTATGTGATTTTCTTACATTATATGCAGTTCTCTCCTGTAGATGCAGCTCTGGCTGTTGTTGGCGTGCGGTCCACCTCCGCTGCAGGAACTCATGGGCTTTTTCAACTTTTGCCATTGTCGCGGGAGAAGGCTGGATGGGCACCATTGCAGTTCGCATCCACGACGACTACGATGGAGAAGGCATCCTTGCAGTTCTCTTTCCCCTGTCATGCATAACCGAGGCTGGATGCTTAAGCGGCGGATCCCCTAGGTGGTGTTGGGGCGAAGGTGAGGGGTGGCGAAGGTGAGGCTGTTTTGATGAGGTGATGGAGAGATGTGGTTGCTTTCAAGATAATAAGGTGTTTTTTACAAATTGGAGCAGAGAAGTGGGCTATTGTTGCAAAAATGCCACAAGTTACCTCACAGCCGTTAGATGCAGATCTAAGGGTCAGAAACACCAACTAAGTCTTTTATAGGAGTGTGTCTAAATATATATATATATATTTCTCAGGCTATTTTGATGAGGTGAGGGAGGGATGTGGTTGCTTTGAAGATAATAAGGGGTTTTCTGTAAATTGGAGCAGAGAAGTGGGCTATTGTTGCAAAAATGCCACAACTTACCTCACAGCCGTTAGATGAAGATCTAATGGTCATAAATGACGGATGGCAGACACACCACCATCAACAACTAAGTCTTTTATAGGACTATATATATATTTCTCAAGCTGTTTTGATGAGATG
>LR738710.1:583661229-583724804 GCA_902687465.1 Secale cereale
GAGAGAGAAGCCAGTTGATAGATTAGTATCAAGATCGAGGTGTCACCCTACTCCTTCGGTGTTGGGAAGTGTGTGTGTGTGTGTGTGGTTGTGTGGGTGTGGGTGTGTGTGTCGGGGGAGGGGGGCAGTGACACTTACATATCCCTTCTCTTATAAAAAATAGAGTTGGTGATGATGGTGTTCCTGCCATCCAGTAATATAGGCCATCCGGTTTATACTTGATGGATAGGAAGGAAACTGTGGCAATTTTGCAAAAAGATACCCACACCCCTCTCCGCATTTGCAAATAAGGCATTCCCTCGTTCATCCTTTTCTCCCACAAGATAAACTACTCATACAAATGCATCTTGATGTTCGGTGCAACGCATGGGCATCTTGCTAGTAGGGAGAAGGAGTTTGTGTGACACATATCTAGCTATATTAAGGGATAGGTAGATAGCATTTGTGTGAGGCATACTTAAAGCATCACGAGGATAAACAAAATTGTGTGCATGCAAGTGGCGGAAAAAATGAAGCGAGAAACAATGTGTGTGTGTGTGTGTGCGCGCGCGTGTGTGTGTGAGAGAGAGGGAGAGAGAGAGAGAAATCTCAAAACAAAAGGTGCTCTGTTGGAATCCCATTGTATGTATTCATATGGTTTTGGAACTCGAGTTAACCTTTGGCATATGTGTCAGAGACATTATTATACTTTGAGACAATAGTGGTTGTGGGTGGGCGGAATTAAAGGGGTGGGCGTGTCCGACAGAGAGAGCGTGTGTGTTTCTGTGTGAGAGACTTGTAGGACGGGGTAGAAAGACGAATTCTAACCTTGATAGAGGGAGAGAAATACACGAAGTGCGCGTGTGTGATTCCGATGCCCACAGGGAAATGAGATATGTATGCATGTGAGAGAGATTGCACAATTCATTCACATATCACTATCTAGCGATCGTGGACGTGCATCGCTTGAACATAAATCAATATCTACTTCGTATCGTGGCCAAAGGTACAATATCGATTCAACGGTATAAAGATTGGACACGCACATATCACATTTTTTCCTATTTAAATAAACCTTTTCAGTTGTGCATGCCAAAGTTATAGTGATGTTTCTTCAAACAACCAATGTAGCTATCATGTACATGCACCATTATTACTCTTGCATTCAAAATCACTAGTCTTGGATGATTTAAGGTTCTATTATGAAGTAATATATGTAATATTCGTATATGAATTCAACGGGTACGCATTTTATGAAATGGAGGCTATGTAATCATATGAGGTAACACTTTTAAGCAGCGGACTACAATATCCATTTCTTTTTGTGCGCCTCTACACTAACACGTCAATGCATTATGTTTAAAGCAAATAACCAATTGCACTAAATTATCTTTTTACAGGAAAAATACATAGGTTGTGCGTTTGATCCCTTTTTGGTGAACGCGCCACTACACCCGTACGATTGGTCGCGCCCGTGTGAACGTCCAAGTTATCGACGCATCATCCCGAGTTATTGTCTTCTTTTTTCTGGGGTGGACTTCACACCAATTATTAACTGCTGACGCGTGCCCCATGTACACAGTCTCGCATGACCTTCCTGCTAGCATGGTCCAAAATTAGTTGAAACTAGATACGAACGATCCCGCGGGCGGCAAAATCTCCCACCTCCTTCTAAAATTTCCGTCACCTTAGTCTTTAGCATGCGAAATTCCC
The DNA here is from genome assembly GCA_902687465.1 of Secale cereale. Taxonomy (NCBI): domain Eukaryota; kingdom Viridiplantae; phylum Streptophyta; class Magnoliopsida; order Poales; family Poaceae; genus Secale; species Secale cereale. The sequence goes on from LR738710.1 coordinate 583,662,922, forward strand.
CTTTTGTCCTTGGTGCATGGAAACCAACAGTTACAATACCGCCCTCATCTACATAATAAGTTGGGGCTGCTTTGGTAACTTCCGGTTCCCCCCACTACACGGCACCCCCATTTCGTCTCCCCCTCCCGCAAAAACGACTAACTCCACAACACCAGAGCATCTAACGTGACGCCGTCCGTACTTCATCGGCCTTTCTCCCCTCCCCTCTCGAAAACCTAGACTGCTCATCCACCGGTGTACCAGAGCCAATTCACTGCCAGCGGCGTCCACCTCGCCGGATCTGCTTCTGCGGCCGCATCTACCCCTCCCACCTCCCCTAGAAACAACTAGACTGCTAATCCACCACTGTACCATAGCCCATTCAGTGTCGGCCTTGTCCACGGCGCCGGATTTGCTTCGCTGGTACTCTAGTCAACCGTAGCGCATCTGCAGCGGCTCATTCGTACTCCCCACCGGAGACGCTTTGTCCACACACCCCCGGAGCCGCCCCACCGACGCCCCGGACGACGGTCTCTGATCCTCTTCACCGACACCTTCCTCAACCCTACCGCAGCCGCTTCGCCAACACTATCATCAACCCCACCGGAGTAGCTTCTCCTATACCATTTTCAACCCTACCGGGGCCGCTTTTCCAACTCACAAGTCCACGGCCTCAGATCCGCTTCCTCGCACCCTCATCCAACCTACCGGAGCAGCTTCTGACGCCCCGTCCACGGCCACAGATCCGCATCATCGACACCATCCTTAACCCAACCATCGGAGCAGCTTCACCTACGCCCTCGTCCACGACCACATATCCGCTTCACCCACACCATAGTCCACCCTACCAGAGCCGCTCCACAAACACCCTACTCGTCGATTCTAGATCTCCTTACCGGACCCCGACAGCCAGCGCATCATCATCACCCTTGACGTTTCTAACCTGATTCCCACCGTCTGGCAAGATGCCAAGCACCCGCCATGGCCTAGGTACTTGTCACCTTTAAACCCGTCCAGCATCACCTGCCCAATGTACTTCTAATATACTAACAGGTCGCTGTTACCTGTTATGCAGCTAGCAAAAACTACAAGGACGATGTTTCTTCTGGATCTAACAGCTTGGCCAAGCAAGATCCTGGACCGAGGCATTGATATGATCTTGTAAGCGTGTCTCTCTCTCTTGTTTTGTTCTGTGCCTGCCAACGTGCTTTGATAGGATTTTCGACCAGTAATCCCTTTGTGCAGACAATGATTTCTACTACTGGTTGCTAAATTAGATATGTAGATGTCATACATGATACTACCTCGTACCTCCGTTCCCAAATATAAGTCTTTCTAGAGATTCCACTATAGGCTACATACGGAGCGAAATGAGTGAATCTACACTCGAAAATGCATCTATACACATCTGTATGTGGTCCATACTGGAATCTCTACATAGACATATATTTAGGAAGAGAGGCAGTACATTACACAAAATCGTAGGTGGCATGTAGGAATTCCAGTACACTACATCAGGCTCCCTTAGAGTGCCTGCTAGTCCAGCACATAGAGTCATGGCTAGTTTATGCTACGCACACAATCATTAATTGGTGGTTTAAATATGTGCAAGGGATATGCAATGTATTATCATGTAGAGATGTCTGAAATTAGCCGTGTCAACTTGCACATAGGGTTACACAATGAAAAAGTACAAGATGTATGTGGCAATTTCATGGAACATCGCAAGAAAATGAGAGACATCGGTGAGCCTATACAGTGTGCTATGGTACGTCACTCCTGCATTGCAATCATCGTGACATGTTACTTGTATGTTAGTTCTATTGGCCAAGTTTCTTAGGGACAGTTATTACGAGTTATCCTAAGAAAATAAGCACATGTGAATATAAGCTCCATGTAATAAGCCAAACAGTTCTTTTCATTGCGTTTTCAGCTTATCTTTGCTATGATCAGTGAAAAGTCTAGATTGCATTATATTTTTTCATTTTGCTGCCCATATGAAAATTAATTTGACTTGCAAACATCACAAATTGAACCCAGTGCAGTAATTAATATGATAGGAAAACAAACCATCACTATATTCTCAAAATGCATATACAAAGATACCATCTACTTGGCACAATCTACTTTGGTCAATGTTTTCCATAGAGATCCCATTGCCTAATTTAAACAAAAATGCATGACCATCACTGTTTGCTTTGATTACTTGTTGTTCTTGAGCTAACACTCTAACAGAGCTTGTCAATGATTTAAACACTAAGGGCTACTATAGTGGGGCCTTTTCTAACTCATAAGTGACATAAAGGTTTGGTTGTACACTAAAGTAGGCTCTCCAAGAGTACCTGGAGATCCAGTTTGAAGTTATGCCTAGTTTTTACATAGTGCATACATAGTAAATGCTCATTTCATTGTGTGCAAGTGCAAGAGATGCGGCATGTTTCATTATGTGGTGTTGTTTTGTTATAATCTCATCCTTTTGTGTTCACAGACTCGAAAGTATGCATATTTATCTTCCAAGGAGATGAGTAACTAGTTTGTGTCACCTTGCAGAGGGGGTGCAATGAAGATAAGATTGAGGATTTTCAAGTACAAGATGTTAGGAAGGAGCCTCGCAAGAGAAGTAGGAGTTGCGCTGAGCCTCTTCAACCTGTTAAGGTAAGTCACTGTATCAAACTCAACAATTCAATTCCTTGTTTGTTTCAGGCATAGTTAATTTGCTCTTTTCATTTGCTTTATTTGTCCTCAGTTAATGAGATGCCCAAAGAATGATGCCTGATGTTGGGTACTTGTATAACTATTAGTTGAGATAATTAAAGGTCGTACCATTTAATTACTCTGTTGAAGTGTGCCTGAAGCTTTGAAGTCTATTAACCAACTATTATTGAATGAGGCTCACAATCTAGTTTATACTAGGCTAATGATTGCATAGTTTTGCTTGCTGTAGTATGTATGTATGAAATCATCTGCTGTTTATTATGCTCCCTAAGACTTTAATTGAGCTACAGAATGGCCAACTGCTTGCCTACTTCTGCGCAACGTGTTGTCTAAATTTGTAACTTGTCTGTGTTTTGGATTGGGCCCCAACATCATGCTCCTCTGGTGAGCTAAGAGAGATTTCTGTATGCAGGCTACACAGACTACCTTTTTTATAATTTTGAAAATATCGCCTGCTTATGCTTCATGACGTGTAACATTATTGTTAGTCCTGTTTTGCCATGTACAAAATAGTCTGTCTTGCTCGCTTCACTGTTGTAACTATATTTTTGCCCTAGTCATGTGTACTTACAGAAACATTTCAGGATGAAGTGACATCAACACAAAGATCTGCGAGCAGTGTGGCATGGCCGTTACCGAATGATTATGGATTAGAATTGGAATGTGCTGATGTTCTCGAGCATCAACTAGAGCTGGCAAGACAACGCGTACATGATTCTGAACGTACAATCAACAAGTTGAGACTGGACATGCAGGTATTAGATACAGGAGTCAAAAAATGAAACAAGACACTGAGGTAACAATGAAGCAATTGGAGATTTTGTAGACTGAAATTTTTGCTATCTAAATCCGGCCTATCCTATTTTCTGAAGAGATTATAGTTCAAATGGTAAGTTATGTTGATGCGCGTCCATGATGTATGAGTTGTATTTGCCCAGTGTATGTAATTTGCTCTTTGTGTATGCTTTATTATCACTGGTGCCGAACCATAATGCCCAGTGGGTATAATCGGCTGTAATTTCTTTATTGTATAGTGTAGGATTATTCTACGTTTCTATGCCTTAGTCTCTTTATTGTATAGTGTATGATTTTTAGAGGTGATAGTATAGAGTAGGATAATTCTTTGGATATGCTATATTGTTCAAACGGGGGCCAACTCGCCCAAACGTTATAGTGACCATGGCCCTCCACAGGCCATACGATCCATGGGCCATCTACGGGACGGACGATCCATGGCCTTCTATGGTCGTCGGATTCGTGGGCCTTCTATGGGCTGTCGGATCTGTGGGCCTTCTATCGGTTGTCGGATCCATGGGCCTTCTATGGGCCAGCGGATCCATGGGCCGTCGGATCAATGGGCCTTCTATGGGCCATCGGGTCAATGGGCCTTCTACCTCCCATAGGATCCATGGGCCTTCTACGGGTCGTCTCATCTATGGGCCTTGTACGGGCCGTATAAGGGGTCGTAAACGGGCTAGAGTGGAAATCGTATGTTTTATGGGCTAATCATAACGGGCCGTTAATAGGCCATATTTGATGATGCTATGAAGATGGCCCAACGTATTAACGGGCCACAAATGGGCCGACTATAACCACGAGCTGAATTTGGCCCACAAGTAGAAAATGACAGTAACGGGCCGAAAGTAAACGAATGCTCGAAATGAGCACAAGAAAAAATGGGCCCTGAGAAGGCCGAAAGATAACATGGGCTGGAAACGGTGCAACAAAATAATGGGCCGTTAATGGGTATAAAGTGATACACTGTTCATTACAGGCCAGTATTACCACGGGCCGTTAATGGGCGAGTGTTACTAAGGGCCTCATATGGGCTAAAAGATGTCATGGGCCATACATGGGCCGGAAGTTAAAATGGGCTGGAATTATATTGGACGGCCCAGATGACGCTACTGGGCCTAATTCGGATAGGCCGTAAACGGGCCATGGTTTAGCGGGCTGTGAATGGGCTATACGCGAACAGGCCGTTAACACGCTTGCCGGGGGCCGGCTCGCCACCTTTTGACCAAGTCAAACGGGTCGGCCTTTTCACAGGAATGGGCCTCTGTTGGGCCATGCCATGTGTCGACGTATCATAGGCGCTTCAGGTCCAATGAGTAGATGATGCTATTGGGCCTAATTCGGATAGGCCGTAAACGAGCCCTGGGTTAGCGAGCTGTAAATGGGCTATATGCAAACAGGCCGTTAACATGCTTGTCGTGGGTCGGCCCGCCACCTTTTGACCAAGTCAAACAGGCCGGCCTTTTCATAGGAATGGGCCTCTGTTGGGCCGTGCCATGTGTCAACGTATCATAGGTGATTTGGGTCCAATGAGTGGATGACATCTGTCCCAACGGTGATCCAACACGTGTTTCCTCCAGCCAATGATGATTTTACACGTGGAAAATCCCCATTGGTCGGGGCTGTTAACGGGTTATCGGATCCAAAACCGGACCCGATAGCTTAACGGCGTTTCGTTACGGTGGATGCCATGTGTCGGTCACCCTTGACGAAAGCACTTCTGTGACGCGCGATTTATCGTCATGGAAGTGGACACTTCCGTGATGATAATTTTGGTAATGTCATGGAACACTTCTACGATAGCACAGATATGACTATCTTCATTCTGTCATAAATTTGTCATGGATGTACATGCATGACAGAAAACGTGACCTACTGTGACAAACACGTATCATCACGGAAGTGTATTTTTTTGTAGTGGTGGACACACTCTCTCGCTCGTTGTTATGCTTCTCCTAGATAGATCCTGCGTGGTCGTAGGAATTTTTTTGAAATACTACATTCCCCAACACCCACATCTTCAGGGGTGGCTTAGAAGCAATAAGTCTAAGGGAAGCATCTGAGAACTTTGGCTTGGTAGCCGTAGCAAATAATTTTGCAGGAGGTGAATAGTACTCAAATGAATATGCAAAAAAGTTCTTTGATTTGTCAACATAGTGGTTAGATGAAACATGCTCATATTCATGAGTCTGATAATGGTTTCCCTGCAAAACATTGGCGTTAGGGTGACCCTATGAAGTCCTCTGTCTGTATGAAGCATTTGGGCCATATGAAGCCTTTGGTCCGGGGTTTGTCTTCTTCCCTGGTGGTCATGACGACATTCACTAGAAGCTTATCAAGACAGCTTTTGGGCACACAGATGTTCTTCAAAGTTGGTCCATTCCTGCAGTTAGTACCAATAAACCTGGCAAACACTTCGCCATTCTGATTCTTAAACAACTTATAATTTGCGTCAAAGGATTCGTCAATGATAATGGGGTTAGCACAAGTGAAGCCAGATAAGGTGGACGGATTCACTGAAGGATCCTTAGCAGCAACCCATGTGGTGTTGGGGTACTGCTCAGGCTTCGAGTAAGAGCCATCAACATTCATCTTCCTCTTGAAACCAACACCCTCTTTCCCAGGGTTTTGGTTCATAATCTGTTTCTTGAGGACATCACATAGTGTTTGATGCCCTTTGATACTTTTGTACATGGCTGTTTCAAGCAATGTCTTCAACCTAGCATTCTCATCAGCAATAGTAGTGGTATCCTCAGTGGAGGGGTTAGTTACCACATCAACAGTTTAAGATATTGCACTATCAGAGGCATTAGAACACACTACTGCAGCATGCTGCTAACGTGACACTACAATCAGAGACCCTTCGAGAAACTGTGTGCGATGCCATAATCACAAATGGTGGTGTATGAAAACCGTCAGAAATGTATAAAACGTTTGCGATGACGGATGCATCAAACACGGTTCAAGTTTTAGTTGCGTGTGCGATGAAGGGCATACGGTTAAGTTCAATTAACTATTTGCGGTGAGGAGGAACAAAAGAAACGGGTAGCCAGATGAAGGCGTGTGCGATACACAGCGTACGATTCACTCGGATGAACTGTTTATGATTAGGCAAGAGAACAGAAACGGTTCAATATAACAAGATGTGTGTGATACGCGGAAAACATGTATGTAATAAGAAATGTGTGCGAAGACCGATAATAACGCAGACGATTGCTTGTAATAAGACGTATGTGATATGCTCTGTCTACACAACATTTATCAGCAAGGACTAGTTGTTCCACCAGTAGCTCATGTAAGAAAACTATCAAGTTAAGTGTGCTTAGGCTGGAGCAGCCATCGGATGGGTGACTGGATGGGAAGTTGTGTCGATGATAAATTAGCTTATGGGATGGGTCATTTCGGTCAAATGACTGAAATGCCCCATTCCCTCAGCTATTTTAACCTCGAGGTCCTTATTTTTTATTTTTTAACACATGTTAATTAAAGAAGGTCTACCGCATTACTTTTTGACAATGTGCGATACGTGGCATACAGTTGATCCATCCGATCTATTTGTGATGGAACAGGCCGTGTGTGTTCTGGGCAAACGCTTGCTAGTATTCAGCCATTTAGGATTGATGAATTCATCACCGACGAGTTCCCTAGCATACGTGGCATACAGTTGATCCGTCCGATCTATTTGTGATGGAACAGGCCGTGTGTGTTCACCGATGATAACGCCGTGTGTGGTCTGTGTTCATCTGATTATCATCTACGACTTGTGCTAGCTCGATGCTAAGTTTACATTAATTGATGGCGTTTTATGAACACGCCACCATTTCCCGTCATTTCCTCACCTGTTTCCCGCCACCCTGCTTTATTGCACATAGGGGGCGTGCGACGCACGGAGGCGACAAGCGCAGTCTGTAGCACATCCACCTTCTCCAAGCATGCCAACCCATCAAAGCGCCGCCTCTGCCATCAACCTTGCCGCTGAGGAAAACGACCAGGCGCCACGGCCCGTCGAGGCCGAGGTGCTCCCCGACAACGCGATGGACGACGCCGTGATGCGCGTCATAGCCAGGGTTGAGTAGACCATTGGCGCATGGCGCTTGACCGTCGCAGATCAAGATAGGCATGTCAGAGTTGACAGGCTGCAGCTCGCCGCACAACATGATCGATGGCGCGCCACAGAGCAAGATAGGAGTGTCCGCGCCGATAGGCTGCGGCTCGCCGCACGGCGAGACCACTGGAGCGCCTCGGAGCGAGAGGTGCGGTGCGCGCACAGGAACAGCGGATCCATTGGCGCTTGCCTACTGTCGACACGACGTTGCAGTTGGGTACACGTCCTGTCAGTACCCCCATTCCTCGCCAGGAGTGGGCAGAGGCCCTCGGCGCCGTACTTGCACCAGAGTTCGGCCGCGCCTTACTTGCACTGGACGCCCGCCGCGCCGTTCACGTGGGTGACGCCGTTCGCCTTGTCCGCGGCCCGCTGGATGCCAATGCACTGGTCTGTAGGCTCGACCGCCTCCTTGCCCCAGGTGTCCACCTCGGTGCAGTAGAGGATCATGGCTGTCGCATCCTCGAGCTAGTGATCTTCGATGAAATAGCCAACTTGGAGCTCGAGATAGCGCTCCAGATGTACCACGAGCGTGTCGACCGCTTGGACAAACGCCTGCACGAGTTCAGGCAGAGCCAAGAGCTACCCTAGGCAAGGGCTGCTGGTCATGGTCTCATGGACGCATTCTATTTTGGAAAGTCCTTTCGACGTGGATAGCTATGTATTCACAACAATCATAGTATTGCTCTGTTTCAATGTGTGTACTCTATTTTCCATTCTTATATGTTATGTTTCAATGTGTGTATATACGCTTTCCATTCTGTATATGTGGATGATAACAGCTAGATTCAAAAACAGATAATAAATGGAATTCATAATATATATATATATATATATATATATATATATATATATATATATATATATATATATATCATCACATATACGTGATGATACTTAACTACTAGGTACAATGCATAAATTTGAAAACGAACAATACTAAAACTAATAATCCCTCATGGGGCCAGTATTTCGGCAGCCCCTCGCCAGCAGCTCCCTAGTGCGTGGCGTCTTCCGAGTGCGGAGGTAGTACTCCGGCTCCTCTGCCTCGCAGCGCTTGACGTACCGATCTGCCTCTTGCTGGCGGACGCATGAGGCCGATCTTGCCATTTTGTTAAGCCCCCACCGGAGCTCCTCGTCGGTGGCACGCTAGAGCTTATCGGTCCACCTCCACGCAGCGACGAGGCACCCAGCGCATATGACCTTCCTCACGAAGTACCCGTCTTCGTACACCTCCTCGGCACGACGACGTGCCCGCCCCCAAAGCTCCGTTGCCTCCTTTTTCCAGGCGGCATCACGGGATTCACAGGCCGCCTACTACCTGGCTTCCTCCTCCGCCATCTCCTTCTTGAACGCCACTTGCCTGGCTTTCTCACCCGGCGGCAGCGACTTCCACAGACAAAGATTGTACTGGTCCCAAAACCAATCCAAAGTTGGGCGGTCCGGCGCAACCTCGTCACGCGGCGCGTAGGGGTCCTCGTCGCTGCTAATCAAGTGAGCGTCCTCGGGGGGCGGCGACTCCTCGTCGGCGGGTGGGCAGATGGCGGCGCCATGGCCGTGATTTGAGAGAGAGAGAGAGAGAGAGAGAGAGAGAGAGAGAGAGAGAGAGAGAGAGAGAGAGAGAGGGCGAGCGAGGAGAGGATGTAGATGAGAATGCAGGCGGGACGACGTGAGCAAGGTAGTATTTATTGGCGGTCGGAATCTAGATCGACGGTGACAGTACACACACCGGTCGCCGGAATTTACGAGTACTGTAGTTTGAATTACACACAATTCCCGCAGAAAATCCGTGTGTGAACATAATAGCTCACGATTTCCAATACAGAACCGTGTCTGATTAATGATCCCTGCCAATCATCTACCAAATCTCGAGCCGCGAGATAGAGTGCCAATCGTGTGGGGACCGGCTGTCTTGCCAGATCTTTACATTTTCTTTTTTGAACACCAGATATTTACATCGTCTGATGATTTTTTAACTCGCACACAAGTACACAAAAATATAATTTTTCAAACCGTTTTGGTTAGGCATTGCATGTAGATGTAGTTCAAATTTGAATTACGGTCATTAAATGGTTAGAAAATCACTTAAATGTCTTTAAAAGTTTCAAATGACCCTTGAAAATTTCCAAATTTTCATATGACAGTTGTATTAGTGCATGTTAAACGTTGGAAAAAAATTGAAGACCATAAGAGGAAGCTATCTCACGTCCGTCAGCAAACATGCATTGTTCCATCTCGGAACCACGAACCTTCTAGTGAATTGCTCCGGTTTGTGAGGGGTGTGTGTCTAAACTTTCGTCAAACAGGCCAATTTTTTTACCACATCATCTTGGTGGCATGACATTAAATCAAGCAAGGTTTCATGTTTTTCTGATCATTTTTTAATTTTTTGGAATTAAAAGGACATGTCATGCACTCCATGCATATGCCCATTCCTTGACACCAATATGTTTGAAAAATCCTTCGAATTTAGTGCACATGGAATTAACTCGAACACAAGTACACAAAAATATGATTTTTCAAACCGTTTTGGTTAGGCGTTGCATGTAGATGTAGTTCAAATTTGAATTACGGTTATTAAACGATTAGAAAATCACTTAAATGTCTTTAGAAGGTCAAATGACCCCTGAAATTTACCAAATTTTCACATGACAGTTGCACGTTAAACGTAGGAAAAAATTAAAGGTCATAAGAGGAAGCTATCTCCTATTCGTCATCAAACATGCATTGTTCCCTCTCGGAACCACGAACCTTCTAGCGAGTTGCTCTGATTTGTGAGGGGTGTGTGTCCAAACGTTCGTCAAACATACCAATTTCTTTACCACATCATCTTGGTGGCATGGCATTACATCAACCAAGGTTTCATGTGTTTCTGATCATTTTTCTAATTTTTTTGAATTAAAATTCCATGTCACTCCATGCATACGTATGCATGTGTCCATGTCGTGAGACCAATATGTTTGAAAATTCCTTCTAATTTACTGCACATGGAATTAACTCACACACAAGTACACAGATATGATTTTTCAAACCATTTTGGTTAGGCGTTGCATGTAGATGTAGTTCAAATTTGAATTACGGTCATTAAATGGTTAGAAAATCACTTAAATGTCTTTGAAAGGTCAAATGATCCCTAGAATTTTCCAAAATTTCATATTACATTTGTAGTAGTACACGTTAGACGTAGAAAAAATTTGAAGGCCGTAAGAGGAAGCTATCTCCCGTTCGTCATCAAACATGCATTGTTCCCTCTCAGAACCACAAACCTTCTAGCGAGTTGTTCCAGTTTGTGAGGGGTGTGTGACCAAACTTTCGTCAAACATGTCAATTTCTTTACCACATCATCTTGGTGGCATGACATTAAATCAAGCAAGGTTTCATGTTTTTTTATCATTTTTAATTTTTTTTGGAATTAAAATGCCATGGCATGCACTCCATGCATGTGCCCATGCCTTGACACCAATATTTTTGAAAATTCCTTCTAATTTATTGCACATGGAATTAACTCGCACACAAGTATACAAAAATATTATTTTCAAACCGTTATGGTTAGGCATTGCATGTAGATGTAGTTCAAATTTGAATTACGCTCATTAAATGGTTAGAAAATCACTTAAATGTCTTTAAACGGTCAAATGACCCCTGAAATTTACCAAATTTTCACATGACAGTTGTATTAGTGCATGTTAAACGTAGGAAAAAAAAATTGAAGGCTATAAGAGGAAGCTATCTCCCGTTCGTCATCAAACATGCATTGTTCCCTCTTGAAACCATGAACCTTCTAGCGAGTTGCTCCGGTTTGTGAGGGGTGTGTGTCCAAACGTTCGTCAAACATGCCAATTTCTTTACCACATCATCTTGGTGGCATGGCATTACATCAACCAAGGTTTCATGTGTTTCTGATCATTTTTCTATTTTTTTGAATTAAAATGCCATGTCACTCCATGCATACGTATGCATGTGTCCATGTCATGAGACCAATATGTTTGAAAATTCGTTCTAATTTACTGCACATGGAATTAACTCGCACACGAGTACACAGATATGATTTTTCAAACCGTTTTGGTTTGGTATTGCATGTAGATGTAGTTCAAATTTGAATTACGGTCATTAAATGGCTAGAAAATCACTTAAATGTCCTTAAAAGGTCAAATGACCCCTAGAATTTTCAAAAAATTCACATTACAGTTGTAGTAGTACATGTTAGATGTAGAAAAAAAATTGAAGGCCGTAAGAGGAAGCTATCTCCCGTTCGTCATCAAACATGCATTGTCCCTCTCGGAACCACGAGCCTTCTAGTGAGTTGCTATGGTTTGTAAGGGGTGTGTGTCCAAACTTTGGTCAAACATGCCAATTTTTTTACCACATCATCTTGGTGGCATGACATTACATCAACCAAGGTTTCATGTGTTTCTGATTTTTTTTTATTTTTTGGAATTAAAATGCCATGTCACTCCATGCTTAATTGTGCCATAGTCGTTAGACCAATATGTTTGAAAATTCTTTCCAATTTACTGTAAATGGAATTAAATCGCGCACAAGTACACGAAATATGAGTTTTCAAACCGTTATGGTTAGCTGTTGCATGTACATGTAGTTCAAATTTCAATTACGGTCATTAAATGACTAGAAAATCACTTAAATGTCTTAGAAGGTCAAATGACCCCTCAAATTTTCCAAAATTTCACATGACAGTTGTATTAGTACTACAAAATTTCTTGTTCATTTAAAACACCATCCGTTGGCACTTTATTCCAAATTCGTCTTTCACAGCTAATAAAAAATATCTACAACATCGCACATAGTTGTTTTCTAGGAACCGTTTGCGATGAAAATATCTGGGTCTATTTAAGTCTTCCTCCTTAAGCTTCGCCGGCTCGTCTGCTCTAGTACTGGCAACCCCCGAATCCACGAATGCAGATCCCCATTCCCGCACCCCCTTCTTGCAAAGAGGATGCCGTGGAAATGCTTCGTGAAGGCCCATACGATGGCCGCATGTGACGCCCAAAGACCGACTTCCCAGAAGATTCCACATGTTCCGGGTTCTCCCGTGTGTTTCAATTGTGCTTGTGTTATTTATTTTGCTTTGCATCATGTCATCATGCCATCATGTCTTTAATCTTTTGCATCTCAACTTAAATAAATCGTGTGGATCTTCGATCCATTTAAATCGAGGGAAGTGTGATTTCTCTTTAAAACATATCCTCCTAATATTATGGAGCTATTATAAATAAATATTCTATTTGTTGGGAATTAACCCAAACACACTTGCATACATTCCCCATGCATTTTCTACTTCAAGTTTCACCATCAAAACCTTGTCTATAATTCTTATCCGTTTTATCGAGGTTCCTCCAAAAATTCGAACATTTTTGGACACTTCAAAAATCAAGTCTTAGTTAAAACCCATTTGAATTAAATTCAAATTTGTTTGAATTATATCTCGATCTTGTCACTTCTATTTTTCTCAGACTACGCTCATTTTTATGAGCCCGAGAAAAATAATCCCTTGTGCTAAATCTTTCCCTAAGCCTCCCTTTCCTTTTCCTTCTTTCTTCTTTTTCTGTTAAGAAAATCAGAGGCCCAGCCGCCGGCCTCTAAGGCCCATCAGCAGAGGCCCAGCCGCCCCAACTTCTAACCCTAAGACCCCTTTTCCTCGCTCGACCTCTCCCCATCGCTCTCTCCCTCCAGCGCCGCCAGGCCTCGCTCCTCTCGCATGCCCGAGCCTCTCCCTCCTCTCGCCCAAACTCACTTGTTCGATCCCCCTCGCTCTCCCCTCGCAATCGCTCCCATCCTGATCCCCTCGCGCCCCTCACCTCTCCTCCGCCATGCGCCGTGGCCCTCTTCCCCCCAGCGCCCGATCCTCTCTCCCTCTCCCTCGCTTGGTCGCCGCCTCGCCTGTGGGTGCCCGAGCCCGCTGTGGCAAGGGCCTCGTCCAGCCGCGTCGCCTCTTCCTCCAGCGCCGCCCGCCACCTCGCCTGGCTCGCCGAGGGGAGGAGCCCCTCGAGCAGCCCGGCCGGCCAGGAGCCGCCGCAGCGCCCCGCGCCTCCTCGAGGACGTCGGCGAGCCTGCTGCCTCCGCCATCTTGCCGCGCCACCACGGGCCACCCGACAGCGCTGGCGCCGCCCCGAGCAACCTCCAGCGCACCGGCCCCGCCTCCTCGCGCGCGCCTCCTCGCCATGGCCTCTACGTCACCCCGTGCTGCCGCCCTTTGTTTGCCCTTGTGTTGCTGCGTTTGGACCCTCAAGACCGGCAAGTTCCATACGGATCGAGACCGCCAAGTACCCCTCAACAAGTTCCACGACAATCCCGTGTATGACTACATGATGTGACGCGTCAAGTACCACTACGTCTGATGCCGTGACAAGTACCTCGATGCCCGAGTGACTACTTCCTCTCCGATGATGTGTACCTCTACTTCCGTGATGAGTTGTATACGGCTACAAAACGAGAACAACTACTTCCCACTACGTGCATGTACCACTACCGTCGCCCCAGGACGTTCGATTTGTCACGTACCTCTCCGAAACGGAACATGTACCTCTACCTCCCACGACGACCGCGTCGACCCGTCAAGTTCAACTACGGGCATGTACCACTACCGCCGCGAGAACGACTACTTCCCTCTCCGAGACGAAACGTGCACGACTACTTCCACTACTTCCTCTACGACCTCGTTCCGCCCCGAAGATGCACGCTTCAAAGGTATACCCCGAGTCGAATGCCGATGTGGTGAACGAATGCTTGTTGTGTTGTATGAGATGTATCGAATGTTTGCTCGTGTCCGTTGTGGCCCTCGTTTGCCTTGTCACCGAACCATGGGAACCGAGCAACCGGGTTCACCCCACCTTTCATATTGTTCGACTCGCTCACGCCATCTTTTCTTTTGCACCGGTCTCTCAACGAGTTACCGGAATCGAGATGTTGCCGTTGCATCATTTTCGGATCGTTGCCGTGGCACCCTTTCCTTCCACCACGGTGACAATACTTCATATCCCTTCATGTTAACTTTTACTAAAAATTGCATAAAACTTGATCATGTCATCCGCATCATGTTAACAACATTAAAATGTTTAATTGTTGTTGCTTAAATAATTGCTAAACATGCATATGGGGATTTTCCGGAATTGTTGTTGTAGTTTCCGGCCTCATTTAAACATGTTGCTTGTGTTGTTTTTCTGTGCTTCCCACCTTGCCATGTATTGCTTCCTGTATAGACTTGTCATGCATCATACCTTGCCATGTATTGCATCATATAGGCTTGTGTTATTTTTCTGTGCTTCCTACCTTGCCATGTATTGCTTCCTGTATAGACTTGTCATGCATCATACCCTATTGCATCATATAGACTTGTGTTGTTTTCTGTGCTTCCTACCTTGCCATGTTTTGCTTCCTGTATAGACTTGGTGTGCATCCTGTGTAGAACTGTTTTGCATCATACTTGGTTGAGCATATTGTCATGTTTCGTGTGGTGTGTTTACCGTGTTGCTTGTTTCTTTCCGGTTTGCTTCCCTCGTTAGCTTCGGGTTCGTTCCGGAGTTGTGAGGTTCTGTTCGACCACTTCATGGATCTGTTCTTCTTCCTTGCGGGATCTCAGGCAAGATGGTCATACCCTTGGATACCTTTACTACCATTGCCATGCTTAGTGTCTCGATGCTATCGTTATATCTCGCGCTACCCATCTTTATTGTCAGCCTCTCCTTGTTGCCATGAAACCTCTAACCTTTGAAACCTTCCTAGCAAAAACATTGTTTGGCTATGTTACCCGCTTGCTCAGCCCCTCTTATAGCGTTGTTAGTTGCAGGTGAAGATGAAGATCGTTCCAGGAGGGAACTTGTTGTTGGAATATCACAATATCTATTATTATTATTAACACACCTATATACTGGGCATGGGAGGAAGGCTTGGCCTTTTGCTCGGTGTTTTGTTCCACTCATGCCACCCTAGGCGCCGATAAACCGGCATTATGTTCCTTGATTTTGCGTTCCTTACACGATGGGTATATGGGGACCCCTTGACACTTCGACTTTGAATAAAACTCCTCCAGCAAGGCCCAACATTGGTTTTAATTTGCTCATAATAACAACTTAATTAATTAATTAAATTGCATAAGGGGGACGCTCCTTGGAGATTCTTTTCTACATAGCAGGGGGGGCCAGTGCGATGGTGTTGGTCCCGAACGGGGAGACTGCGGGGCCACCTTGGGGAAACCCGAGGGCTGGTTTTACTCGTAGGATCACCTATCCGGACGTGGCCTGAGACGAGATACGCGCGGCTACTATCAGGGTGTCGGCACGCCGGGAGGTCTTGCTGGACTTGTTTTTCCATTGTCGAAATGTCTTGTGCACCGGGATGCTGAGCCTGATCGGATTTCCCTAAGATAAGGGGTGATGATATTATATTTATCACTTCAGCTAATCGTGAGAGCTTTTGATGGGCTAAGTTGGGACACCCCTGCAGGGTTATGATCTTTCGAAAGCCGTGCCCGCGTTATGTGGCAGATTGGAATTTGTTAATGTCCGGTTGTAGAAAACTTGACAGAGGATCCGAAGTAAAACACACAACTGTGTGAGTAACCGTGACTGTCTCTTTTCACTTTGAAAAGAGAACGTGGTGGGGTTATGTTTGACTCGTAGGTAGTTTAGGATCTTTAGCGATCATTACTAGTTTGCGACCGTTTGCGTAGATGCTCATCTTATTCTTGTACTCGTAAGCTAGCCACATATTATGCTTAGCCGCAGCTGCAACCTCACCACCTTACCTCCTCCTACCCATAAAGCTTTGCTAGCCTTGATACCCATGGTTATGGGATTGCTGAGTCCTCGTGGCTTGCAGGTTCAGCCGAGAATGATGCAGGAGCTGGTCCAAGTACTTCACTGGGAGCTCGACGACGAGAGTGGCCGTTTGTATGTGACGCGTTTTCGACGATCAGTAGTGGTTTCTACTAGGGGCGATTCAGACCTGTGGCTTATGTTTTTGGTATCTTTCTTTTGGATCTTCGCCCGTAGTCGGGTTGTGATGTTTTGGATGATGTTTTGCTTATGTAATGTATTGTGTGAAGTGGCGAGTGTAAGCCAACTATCTCCTTTTGCAATTTCATCCCTATTTTTACATGAGTCGTGCAAAGATACCAAACTTGAGATCATTCCAGAATGGGCTTATACCTTTAAGTCGTGCCTCGACACGTAGGAGGTATAGTCCCATCCTGGGCATTACAAGTTGGTAATCAGAGCCTTCTCCGACCTAGAAGCCCCCACTGATTGATCGAATCATTGACGGTTGAGTCTAGGAACACACTTGAAAATGTTTTGAGTCCTATATATATCGGAGAGTAGGATTTCTTTTGCTCCTCATATCTTTTCACTCTGGTGAGGACTCCTGACGATTACTCTTGTCTCTTTTACTCTCAAAAATTCACCAATTTTTTTTAGGATCACGCGAGTATTGTTTGGATTGTTCCGATGTCTTTGTGACGAGAACATTGTTCTCTATGCCTACTGTCATTTAGGGGTTGTGGCAGTGTCCCGGGGAGTTGAGCTCCGAGGTGTTGTCGTCACAAATATATCGCATCAGTTCTGGAATACTTAAGACGGCCGACATCGAAAACTTTCCTATGCGGTTAGTGGCAAGATAACCCCGACATCACCCAGTACTGGGGAGGTAGTTCGGGAGTATTGCCATAGCTTGTATAGTAGATGCGTTTCGAAGGTCCGAGGTAAACGGTTTCCGGAAATAACTGGTTATGTGTTGAAGGATGCATACAGCTGGATGTAGGATTAGAGTTGAGTGCGCGGTGCTTCCCCTGTATCCCCAACACCTGATTGCATAACTGGAAACTTTCGGAAATTAATAGGTGGGTTCATCTAGTAGTTCTAGGCATTCTTCCAACGAGTGCATGATATGGAGTTTGGGGTTCTACATTTAGTGAAGGGGTTTTATGGGTGTTGTTCCGATCGGGAGTTGCATCTTAAAGGGTCCTTGGCTATGCTGATCCGGGGATTGCAAAACCCTTTTGTAACACGTTCCATGAGCTTTCAGCATGAAAATGTGGAACGAAGCTTCTATCTTGTATTTTTTCTATCTGCTCCTTGTTGTTTTTATTTATCTTTTGTTCTCCCTAGTGGCTTCTCGACAAGTTGATGTACCTACGGAATTCATTCGTTCAATTCTCTGTTCGAATGATATTGTGAAGATTATGTTGCAACATATCTATCCGTTGTTTTGATTTGATTCTGGTATTCGAGTTGCTTCGATGTCAAATGTTGATTCCATACCTTTCTTAATCGGTGTTCTCATATTTCTATGGGAGTGCTAATTCTTCTTGACCATCGAGATTCTCATGGTAATCCTTTTCAACCGGTGTGCCTTCTCTTCAAGTTATTCCATACGGACGCCGTTGAGAAATCTGATGATTTGTCTGTTTCATTCATCCCAAGTTGTCTTTGTTTTCCCCGCCCTCCCACCCTTCTTCTTCTCGGAGCCAGAAATTCTCAGATGAAGTATCCATTTTATTCATGTGAGGTTTCTTCATCAATTTCCTTCAATGTTCTTATCCGGTGAATTATCGTGAAGATGCTCAAGAGCTTCAAGTTCATCATTCTTCGTTCTCGTTTCTTCTCTGGTGGATGCAATTCAAGCTTCGGTGTTGATCACTTATCTTCCTCTTGTTTCACATGTTTTCCCATGTTGTAATTTCTTATACAAGACTCTCTTATTTATTCAGCTCTCTCCTATCCATATCCGGTGTGTACAAGGTATCTCAGAAGATTCGCGTTTCCATTCTTAATCCGTTCAAGCTATTTTGAGATTGTTATCTCATTCAAGCCATTTAATTCAACCGGTGCAATATGTCGTAAGCAATCTTTTTCTACGGTGATTTCTTTAGTGGTCCCTAACCCACAGGTCTTTTTCCAGGATCTTACCTGGCTCTTCTAATTTTTCCGGAGTTATTCTAAAAATTCTTTTCAAAGTGTGATGTAAGTATGAATCTCATCAGTCACAGTCCTTCTCCAGGACCGCTTTCAAATTCTTTTTCATCATTGGTTCAACCTTTTAATTCTTCATTACGGAGTGCCTATACAATTCATGGTGGTGTATCTCATCGTCTTCTCAGATTTTGAAGACCCGAAGACGAGTTCCTCTTGAATCCTTATCCGTTCTCTCAAGATTCGTGGTTCTAGCTTCATGCCATCCTCATTATTGTTCTGATTGTGAGGAATTCTTTTTATACCCGTCTGACGCATTTCGTGAATTCTTTTCTTTGTGTTCCTCCGAAGGCCATCATTTCAGAATATTTCTTGGTTCTCAGTTTTCAACTTTGTCCTCCAAATATTCTTCATTGATGCCTCTTCGTCCGTCTCCATATTCTTTCGGTGGTTCTTTCAAGATTACTCTTCCATTGTTATCGTAATAATTCATTTGTTCTTTTCTTAATCCTACCGGTGAGTCGTTCAAGATTATTCTCAAGTTTAGCTATATCTCTCTCCAATCCTTTTCAAGAAGAATAAGTAGTAGGCCAAATCCGTTGCTGGTCATCAATTTATTTTGATCAAGGATAAGCATACAGTAAATCTTATTCTTTTTCCTCGAAGTGATTAATCTCTTTTTCCGGAGCTTGTTCATCATATCATATTCTCGGTCCTAAGTTGTTCATCTTGTTTTCCGGAGCTTCAAGTTATTTCTATTATATCATTTCAAAGCTCCATCTAATTCATCGCGGGCCTTGAATCTTATTCTTTTCATCTTTCACTTCTCATGCTTTCATTACCGGAGTTCTTCATGGTGGTTCATCATCATTTAATTCATCCTTGAAGTCTTCATCAAGATTTTGTTGGAGCTCAAGCATTCTTCATCATGCTTTCCAAGTGCAATTCTTTCTACATTATTGTTTGAGATGGTGGTATGCCACTTTTGACAATTTTCCATCATGTTTCATGATTCACAAGTTGTCAGGAATGAGATATTTAAACCCATCATTTTTTTTGTTCAGGAGATCTTTCCAACCATTCAATTTATTCGTTGGAGTAATCTTGGGTTGTATTTCACCTAAAAGCTTTCCCTAAGGATTGTTGCTAATTATGGTGCATATAAATGACCCAAGTTCTTCATTTGTCCTTCCGGTGAAATAAGTTTATCGTCTCCTTATTGATCTCAATCCAAGCAATTCGTTTCTGTTAGTGGCTGGTTGTAACCTCATAATTTTGAGATGTTTTCCATAAGCCCACATGAACCTTATTCGTTTTGTTGTTGATTTTCCATCAACCACATTCAACCCTTCTTCGTAAGGATGCTCTTTCAAATTCAATTTTGGGAGAAGTTGTCATTTTCTTCTCCGTTCTTTCTTTCCAACTATCTAGCATATATTCTTTCATTTCGGAGGTATTGTGATATTGCCCTCTCTGTCCCATAATCTCGTTTTGTCAAGATCATGTTCTTTTCCTTGTTTATCTATTTAACTGGAGTGTTGTGCCCAACGTTCGAGTTCCGTCATCTATCTAGTTTTGCCTCTCTTTTCAACCGGAGAGCTGACTGAAGCCTTCCTTACCCCTTGTGCCATTCTTTCAATGTTCCGGAGGCTGTGTGTTGTTATTTTCATCAAGTATCTTTCCAACTTGACAAGTTCATGTTAATTCCTTCCATTTCTGACGAAGTGTTGTCCAATTTATGTCACTCTTTTTCCTTGGCTATACCATTGCGGTTTCATATTCTTTTGGTTCGTAAGCTCTTAATTCATGTCTTTCAACCTATAAGGTTCTCATAATGCTCCTTGTTCCTCTTTTCTAACGGAGTGTTTCATTTTCGTTCATCTCCATTCTATTCTTTCTTTCAAGATTGTTCAACCTCTCAGGTTCGTGGTTTCACTCGTCTGTCAAAGAAGCAACTTTGTTTACCTCTTCCTCTTCCGTTTTTATCCGGTGCCATCTGTAGGATCTCGGGTCGAGATCCTCTGTTAGTGTGGGAGAGTTGTGACGCCGGAAGACCGACGTCCCAGAAGATTCCAGATGTTCCGGGTTCTCCCGTGTGTTTCAATTGTGCTTGTGTTATTTATTTTGCTTTGCATCATGTCATCATGCCATCATGTCTTTAATCTTTTGCATCTCAACTTAAATAAATCGTGTGGATCTTCGATCCATTTAAATCGAGGGAAGTGTGATTTCTCTTTAAAACATATCCTCCTAATATTATGGAGCTATTATAAATAAATATTCCATTTGTTGGGAATTAACCCAAACACACTTGCATACGTTCCCCATGCCTTTTCTACTTCAAGTTTCACCATCAAAACCTTGTCTATAATTCTTATCCGTTTTATCGAGGTTCCTCCAAAAATTAGAACATTTTTGGACACTTCAAAAATCAAGTCTTAGTTCAAACCCATTTGAATTAAATTCAAATATGTTTGAATTATATCTCGATCTTGTCACTTCTATTTTTCTCAGACTACGCTCATTTTTATGAGCCCGAGAAAAATAATCCCTTGTGCTAAATCTTTCCCTAATCCTCCCTTTCTTTTTCCTTCTTTCTTCTTTTTCTGTTAAGAAAATCAGAGGCCCAGCCGCCGGCCTCTAAGGCCCATCAGTAGAGGCCCAGCCGCCCCAGCTTCTAACCCTAAGTCCCCTTTTCCTCGCTCGACCTCTCCCCATCGCTCTCTCCCTCCAGCGCCGCCAGGCCTCGCTCCTCTCGCGTGCCCGAGCCTCTCCCTCCTCTCGCCCGAACTCACTTGTTCGATCCCCCTCGCTCTCCCCTCGCAACCGCTCCCATCCCGATCCCCTCGCACCCTCACCTCTCCTCTGCCGTGCGCCGCGGCCTATTCCCCCCAGCGCTCGATCCTCTCTCCCTCTCCCTCGCTTGGTCGCCGCCTCGCCTGTGGGTGCCCGAGCCCGCCGTCGCAAGGGCCTCGTCCAGCCGCGTCGCCTCTTCCTCCAGCGCCGCCCGCCACCTAGCCTGGCTCGCCGAGGGGAGGAGCCCCTCGAGAAGCCCGGCCGGCCAGGAGCCGCCGCAGCGCCCCGCGCCTCCTCGAGGACGTCGGCGAGCCTGCTGCCTCCACCGTCTTGCCGCGCCACCACGGGCCACCCGACAGCGCCGGCGCAGCCCCGAGCAACCTCTAGCGCACCGGCCCCGCCTCCTCGCGCGCGCCTCCTTGCCATGGCCTCTACGTCACCCCGTGCTGCCGCCCTTTGTTTGCCATTGTGTTGCTGCGTTTGGACCCTCAAGACCGGCAAGTTCCACTACGGATCGAGACCGCCAAGTACCCCTAAACAAGTTCCACGACGATCCCGTGTATGACTACATGATGTGACGCGTCAAGTACCACTACGTCCGATGCCGTGACAAGTACCTCGACGCCCGAGTGACTACTTCCTCTCCGATGATGTGTACCTCTACTTCCGTGATGAGTTGTATACGTCTACAAAACGAGAACAACTACTTCCCACTACGTGCATGTACCACTACCGTCGCCCCAGGACGTTCGATTTGTCACGTACCTCTCCGAAACGGAACGTGTACCTCTACCTCCCACGACGACCGCACCGACCCGTCAAGTTCAACTACGGGCATGTACCACTACCGCCGCGAGAACGCCTACTTCCCTCTCCGAGACGAAACATGCACGACTACTTCCACTACTTCCTCTACGACCTCGTTCCGCCCCGAAGATGCACGCTTCAAAGGTATACCCCGAGTCGAATGCCGATGTGGTGAACGAATGCTTGTTGTGTTGTATGAGATGTATCGAATGTTTGCTCGTGTCCGTTGTGGCCCTCGTTTGCCTTGTCGCCGAACCGTGGGAACCGGGCAACCGGGTTCACCCCACCTTTCATCTTGTTCGACTCGCTCACGCCATCTTTTCTTTTGCACTGGTCTCTCAACGAGTTACCGGAACCGAGATGTTGCTGTTGCATCATTTTCGGATCGTTGCCGTGGCACCCTTTCCTTCCACCACGGTGAAAATACTTCATATCCCTTCATGTTAACTTTTACTAAAAATTGCATAAAACTTGATCATGTCATCCGCATCATGTTAACAACATTAAAATGTTTAATTGTTGTTGCTTAAATAATTGCTAAACATGCATATGGGGATTTTCCGGAATTGTTGTTGTAGTTTCCGACCTTATTTAAACATGCTGCTTGTGTTGTTTTTCTGTGCTTCCCACCTTGCCATGTATTGCATCATGTATAGACTTGTCATGCATCATACATTGCCATGTATTGCATCATATAGGCTTGTGTTATTTTTTCTGTGCTTCCTACCTTGCCATGTATTGCTTCCTGTATAGACTTGTCATGCATCATACCTTGCCATGTATTGCATCATATAGACTTGTGTTGTTTTCTGTGCTTCCTACCTTGCCATGTTTTGCTTCCTGTATAGACTTGTTGTGCATCCTGTGTAGAACTGTTATGCATCATACTTGGTTGAGCATATTGTCATGTCTCGTGTGGCGTGTTTACCATGTTGCTTGTTTCTTTCCGGTTTGCTTCCCCCGTTAGCTTCGGGTTCGTTCCGGAGTTGTGAGGTTCTGTTCGACCACTTCATGGATCCGTTCTTCTTCCTTGCGGGATCTCAGGCAAGATGATCATACCCTTGGATACCTTTACTACCATTGCCATGCTTAGTGTCTTGATGCTATCGTTATATGTCGCGCTACCCATCTTTATTGTCAGCCTCTCCTTGTTGCCATGAAACCTCTAACCTTTGAAACCTTCCTAGCAAAACCATTGTTTGGCTATGTTACCCGCTTGCTCAGCCCCTCTTATAGCATTGTTAGTTGCAGGTGAAGATGAAGATCGTTCCAGGAGGGAACTTGTTGTTGGAATATCACAATATCTATTATTATTATTAACACACCTATATACTGGGCATGGGAGGAAGGCTTGGCCTTTTGCTCGGTGTTTTGTTCCACTCATGCCACCCTAGGCGCCGATAAACCGACATTATGTTCCTTGATTTTGCGTTCCTTACACGATGGGTATATGGGGACCCCTTGACACTTCGACTTTGAATAAAACTCCTCCAGCAAGGCCCAACATTGGTTTTAATTTGCTCATAATAACAACTTAATTAATTAATTAAATTGCATAAGGGGGACGCTCCTTGGAGATTCTTTTCTACATAGCAGGGGGGGCCAGTGCGATGGTGTTGGTCCCGAACGGGGAGACTGCGGGGCCACCTTGGGGAAACCCGAGGGCTGGTTTTACTCGTAGGATCACCTATCCGGACGTGGCCTGAGACGAGATACACGCGGCTACTATCAGGGTGTCGGCACGCCGGGAGGTCTTGCTGGACTTGTTTTACCATTGTCGAAATGTCTTGTGCACCGGGATGCCGAGCCTGATCGGATTTCCCTAAGATAAGGGGTGATGATATTATATTTATCACTTCAGCTAATCGTGAGAGCTTGTGATGGGCTAAGTTGGGACACCCCTGCAGGGTTATGATCTTTCGAAAGCCGTGCCCGCGGTTATGTGGCAGATTGGAATTTGTTAATGTCCGGTTGTAGAAAACTTGACAGAGGATCCGAAGTAAAACACACAACTGTGTGAGTAACCGTGACTGTCTCTTTTCACTTTGAAAAGAGAACGTGGTGGGGTTATGTTTCACTCGTAGGTAGTTTAGGATCTTTAGCGATCATTACTAGTTTGCGACCGTTTGCGTAGATGCTCATCTTATTCTTGTACTCGTAAGCTAGCCACCATATTATGCTTAGCCGCAGCTGCAACCTCACCACCTTACCTCCTCCTACCCGTAAAGCTTTGCTAGCCTTGATACCCATGGTTATGGGATTGCTGAGTCCTCGTGGCTCACAGATACTACAACACCAGATGCAGGTTAAACCGAGAATGATGCAGGAGCTGGTCCAAGTACTTCACTGGGAGCTCGACGACGAGAGTGGCCGTTTGTATGTGACGCGTTTCTGACGATCAGTAGTGGTTTCTACTAGGGGAGATTCAGACCTGTGGCTTATGTTTCTGGTATCTTTCTTTTGGATCTTTGCCCGTAGTCGGGTTGTGATGTTTTGGATGATGTTTTGCTTATGTAATGTATTGTGTGAAGTGGCGAGTGTAAGCCAACTATCTCCTTTTGCAATTTCATCCCTGTTTTTACATGAGTCGTGCAAAGATACCAAACTTGAGATCATTCCAGAATGGGCTTATACCTTTAAGTCGTGCCTCGGCACGTAGGAGGTATAGTCCCATCCTGGGCATTACACCGCATCCCCCCGAGCACCGCTGCCTAAGCCGAAAGTGCCATCGCATCCGCATTGAGCGCGCCCGCTTCCGCCGAGAGGGCATCTACGACAGCCGACAAGGTAGCTGCAGCAGCCGAGACGGCTGCAGCTGCTGCTGCGACCGCGGCTGCAGCTGCTGCTGCGACGGCGGCTGCAAACGCCGAGAGTGCTCGAGCTGCCGTCCGTGCCGCTGATGTCGCCCTAGACCGGGTCGAGGCCATCCACGCCAAGATCGAGGATGCACACGCCAAGATATTCCAGGCCACCTCGGACTCCAGCATGCAACCCACGTCTGAAAAGACGGCGGTGGCCATGGAGCACCTGCTTCCTCATGAGGTCACCGAGCGGGAGCTGGAGATGCAGGAGGCGGCGAAGATCAAGGAGCGCCGGGAGGAGGAGTTGCGCGTGGCCGAGGTTGAGGTTGAGAAGAGTTTGTCCTATGAGGAATCGGTGGTGGAGTACCAATGTGAGCTCTGGCGCAACCACTACTACGAGTACTACAACCTTGAGGGCGGCGCCGAGGACGAGGACGAGGAGGAGGTCGACTTCAGCAGGGGGGACGCGGAGTCCACCAACGGCGGTATGTCACTAGGAAAAGTCATCGACATCTCATCTCACACCTGTGATGCATAGGACGGCGCGGCGGCGGATTTTTAATTATGCGTACTTCGGCTTTATTTTTAATGCTGGTCTTTTGTTAGAGCAATGTTTAGGTCAACTGGCTCTATGTAATTACTAAAATTCCTCGATTCAGTAACTGTGGTCTATCTGTTGTACGCTCTTTTGTGTGCCAAAATTAGCAAGTGATGTTAAATTATGCAATGATGTACCCGGGGAAATTTCCACCAAAATTTGAATTATCAAACTCATCCCATGTGCCTAAAGCAGAAAAATCGTTTGTGATGCACACAATCATTCAAAGTGAATGATCCGGCGGCACCGCACGCGTTCGAAGTGAATGTGCCCATGCCTTGAGACCAAAATTTGAATTATCAAACTCATCCCATGCGCATAAAGTAGAAGAATCATTTGCGATGCACAGAATCGTTCAAAGTGAATGGTCCGGTGGCACCACACACAAAGTTTCCCTCCACATTTCCAAAATTTTGGCCTACCGCCAAAATATTTACCCCCGCCCCCTTCCCCCCTTTCCCACCCCCTTTTCTCCCCGACCACAAGTCACATTTCCCTTGTTTCCTCCTTCATTCCTTCCTTGCTAAGCTATAGCCGCTTCCTCGCTCTCGCCGTCTCGCATCCTACCGCTGGGGTCGCCATGGTCTTCTTCAAAGACATCTCCAGCGGTTCCTCCTCCGGCGACTACTCCTTCACCACCCAGGTATGCCTCTCTTCTCTCTCTCGGGCTATGACTTGGAATGAAGGATTTTTACCCAGAGGTCGATTTGAGTCGTTTCTTCCTCTTGTAGCTCCCTAAGACCACCAGTGGCAACGAATGGAGCGGGGTGGCTGAAGATCTATCTGCTCGTTGTCACCATCAATCTCCATGCATGAAGTTACTTGTGTTTGATTCTGTGGACACTGGGAGGAAGTTTCTGGCATGTGCACAGAAGTTTAGACCCTCTTCCGTTGTTACAAATCATTTGTTAGATGTGATTCAGACACTGTCACGGTCCCAACCTATTCATACCACACCTTCAACCAAACGCACCCTAAGACAGTGTCACAATTTGTACCTAGTATCTTAAATTGTTGCCATCTCATCAGCGGTGCCACTAGAAAATTATTTGGCACCGCTTCAGCAGTTTGTGTAGCCAAGTTTGGTCCACACATCCGAGCAGCCTGGAAGTAAAATACTAAATCTTTATGGAACGAAGGAACTGGGCATCGGAGCAACTACGTGATCCGGAGTCCGGGTCCCTGATTTTTTTTCCGCTGCATCGGCTCGCCAGTTCAAGGCATCGGTGCGAGATGTAGCAACGGTTGTCTTTACACCAGTTTTGGTATACATAGTGGACGGCCTTAGTGCTATTAGTTCTATGTTACTAAATTTGTGCATGTACACACCTGTTAGTATCAATTTGCTGTCATCCAAACATTGTCGCTATGTTGTTGCAGTTATATTTACCTTCCTCATAAAATGTTCAATTTGTTATTTATTGTACATGAGTAAGAACTTGTAGCGTCGTTGTAGTTAATTATAGCTTCTGATGTTCCAGAATTTGGTTGTTGTCTCAGTACCAATTATTTCATTTGCACATTGATCTTTTTGAGAAGATATGTCATAATTAACATGTTTCTTCAGTTTTTCAAAATAAGTATTGGTGATTTTCTATGTTGCTATAAACCCATTTCCCCTACAATTGTTACTGATCCAGTTTTAAATATTATAGGATGAACAGAAGTGTTCTTACTTGGAGTGGCTTGATCAAGAGTGGCCAGAGTCTTTGAAGATGTGCCTAACGAAGCTCTAGAGCATGTTTGAGGAAGTGAACAAACGTAGGCTTACAGAAAGTGTTGTCAACGCTGAAGCATATTTCAATATGCAGGATAAAAAGTTGAAGGTGGAGAATGAGCTCAGATTTTTTAAATCGGACTTTGCTAAGATGGTGTTGGCGAAGGAGGATGCACTTTCCTAGTTGGCCCGTGCAAAATGGGTTCTTACTGAACTGAAAGAAGTGGTGGATAAGATGAGCCTGGATGATCTCGATTAGGGAAATGAATATATTGTTCTTATGAAGTTGAACTAGCTATATGTTGTATTGTGTTGTTTTCATGTAGCTACCGTACTGTGATGTTATAATATATTTATGTGCCTGATATGAAATTGGCAAACAGTTGTTCGATATGAAATGTGAATTTGTGTAATACTGGAATTATTAATTTTAAAGTAATAAACCTGCTAAATGTGTCATGGACCTTTGCAAACGGTTCTAGCAGTAAAAGCGCTTGTGGTGGATAGCCCAATGCCACACAGTTTTCTTCATCAAATCGTGTGTGATATAGTTGATAAAAGCAAATAGTTAACCAAGGAAGGCCGTGTGTGATAGTTACACCTTTCACACACGAGCCTACACATAAAACTGTGTGGGATTTACATCCGAACGAAAACGTTTTCCCTGGATTGACTGTATGGGATGTAAATAAGAAGGGAAATGTATTCCTTGGATTGCCTGTGTGTGATATACATACAAACGGAAATGTTTTCTGGGATTTACCGTGTGGGATGTACATACCTACGGTAATGATTTTCTCGGATTATCGTGTGGGATGTACATACCTACGGAAATGATTTTACATTATCGTGTGGGATGTACATACCTACGGAAATGATTGGGTTTCCATGCCTCGTCCGATCGTGCACGGCCCCAGCCTGGGTACGAGGAGGGCCTATCCCCGACGATTTCTGGGTCGTGTGGGAAGGACACCCTATCGCACGCGCTCACTTGGCGACGGGTCCAAATGCTGTCGCGAAAAGGGGTAAAAAACCGTTTATTTAGGACCGACGCGCACCAGTGACATTGAGCAACAGAGACAACATTATCACGGTCAAGACATTTTAAACATGGTGGCACAAAATCTTCCTGAGCGGAACTGATCTGTTGGGCGAGTAGTGAATCGTTCTCCTTTCGAAGATCTTCATGAGACGCTCTTAGTTTCTCTAGATCTTGCTTCCTTTTTTTGAACAATCAATGACAGTAGGAGAGCATCCTACTGACTTTCCATATATCAACAGAGTTACATGGTACCTCGGGGTCTCATGCAAGACAGCATGAGGGTCTCAAACCAGCTCTCAAGGCATGATCAAATACCCATCATTTTTGTCAAGCACCCCTATTTTTGACACAAGTTGTCTTTCTGTTACACAAGTGCTCGCAAGAAGTCACTAATAAATTGTTCTAGGGAGGGCTTAGCCCTATGCGTAAGCAAGCCAAAGTCTCTTTTGAATCTCTCCTGCCAGGAGGTCTCCGAAGGGGGGACTGCCCTGAACACTTTATTGTTGTGTTCTTTCCATATACTCTAGGCCGCCGTCAGGAAGACCTCCATAAACATGGGCTTTGCCCAGCGCTGCCGCCCGGAGTGCGTGATTTGTAGGCGATCCCCACCGTACGTCCATTCCATCCCCAACCTCCTCCAGCAAGCTCTGCTGAAAGTGCATCGAAAGAAAAGGTGTTCAACAGTTTTCTCCTCCCGTCCCGAACACAGCTCACACTCAACCCCATCCGAGATGTTGTAGTGTCTCCTTTTGAGCATGTTTTTAGTGTTCACACGGTCAGCCAGCAGCAGCCAGGCGAACACCATAATTTTCATCGTACATCTACTCTTCCAGATCCATCTGAAAGCTGCATCCGCCACCACTTCTTTGTAGTAGTTTCCATAGTATTACCGCGAGGAGTATCGCCCTCCCCACAAGCACACCCATGATTCCGTTCGATCATCTTCGGGGCTGATTCCTCTCATAAGGTCTTGTATCGCCAGCACCTCGTCTCGAGCCTGTTGAGAGAGGGGTAGATAAAACCCCTGTTGCATGCTTGTGATGGATAGGAAATTTTTGACAGACGCGTCTTCCATCGCAGTGAAGGAGAAAGCCCTCGGGTGCGAGGACTCAAGGGTTTCATCCAGCCACAGGTCCTTCCAGAATAGCGTCGACGAGCCATCGCCCACCACGACCTTGGTAACCCCTCTGTACTTGTCATTCAGTTTCATCACATCTCTCCACCAGAAGGATCCGCAGACATCTGCTGCGTGCGGGACCTGGTGTTCATAGTACGTGTCCTTCCAGAATAGCGTCGACGAGCCATCGCCCACCACGACCTTGGTAACCCCTCTGTACTTGTCATTCAGTTTCATCACATCTCTCCACCAGAAGGATCCGCAGACATCTGCTGCGTGCGGGACCAGGGAGTGTCTCTCTTGTTATAAAAGCAGTGCAGAAAGTTGAGGAGCAATCCTTCATTTTGAACCTTGGTATCTAAAACCCCTAGCCCTCCATGTTTCTTAGGTCTACACACTAGATCCCAGGAGGCCACAGGATTGCATGTTTCCCCTTGCTCCGTTTTTTTGCGCCAGAGACACCTGCGATGGATCTTGTCCAAGTTCTCTATTAGTTTGAGCGGGAACTTAAGCGTGCACATTGGGTAGATCAATAGGGAGGTGATCAACGAGTTAAGCAGTGTCAGTTTACTCCCATGATTCATCAAACACAGCGAGGAGGAGAGCCCGCGTTCCGTTCTTTCCACAATCGGCTTGAGCTCGCTCACCGTGGGCTTGGTTGTCCCCATGGGCAGTCCCAGGTACGTGAACGGCATTGCCCCAACAGAGCATTGCAAAATCTGTGCCAATTCCGCAACCAGAGATCCATCCATATTAAGTGGCACCAGTATAGATTTACTAAAATTTATCTTGAGTCCAATCGAGTCCGCATAGTCAATTAGGATCTGCTTCATGGCCCGCGCCTGGGCCGGACTCGCCGGCATGACCAGGATAGTATCATTGGCGTATTGCACTACCGGATAGTCCATCCCAGTACGCGATGGGATTGGTAGCTCGATCAACCCACGTTGGTACGCGTCATTGATGGCTGCCTGCAGCAGATCGGTCGCAAGCACAAAGATGAGGGGGGAGAGCGGGTCTCCCTGCCGTACCCCACAGTTGCAGTCAAACTGTCGACCTGGGACCCCGTTCAGAAGCACCGAGGATTTGCCCAAGCCGAAGATGTTTTTGATCCATCCAAGCCATCTATCATCAAAGCCCATGTGTTTCATGATCTCGAGCATAGCAGAGTGATTGATGGTGTCAAAAGCTTTTGCGAAGTCAAGCTTGAGCAAAACTATTGGTTTCTTGGATCGTTGACATTGATAGATGTACTCGAAGGCCCATGCTAGACAATCTTGGATAGTACGGGTTCGCAGAAAACCATATTGGTTTTAATGTATGATTTTGAGGACCATTTTCTGCAACCTGTTCACGAGCACTTTGGTGATGATCTTCAGACGGCAGTTTAGCAGAGTAATCGGGCGGAAATCATTAGCCGATTCAGGCGAATTGGTTTTCGGAATTAGGGTAATGAACCCCACATTGATGCTGGTGATGTCGAGGTGGCCGTGGTAGAAATCTTCACACAGTTTATAGAAATCATGTTTAACAATGTTCCAGCATGTCTAGATGAAGTGCCCGTTGAAACCATCTGGGCCAGGGGCTCGGTCTGCTGGCATGGATTTAACCACTCCATCAATTTTAGCGTTTGTAAAGGGGGCCGACAAGGCTTCAAGGCCATCCACTTTTTTGATAATCGAAGCTAGGTTAAATTTCATGGCCGGGGTAGAAGAATCACCAAACCTTTCTTTGTAAGTATTGAACAGTACCACCTCCTTCGACTTATGATCCGTGACCACCAAGCCATCCTGCAATTTTAAGGAGGAGATAAAAATTTTCCTATAGCGTTCAGTTGCCAGGGCGTGGAATAGCTTCGTATTTTCTTCACCAAACTTGGTATATCTGATCGTACATCGTTGCCTCCAGTACTGATTTTGGTATTGTAGTAGTTTGAGTAGATGGGCTTTGACAATGATCCTGAAGTTTTTTTCTGGCACCGTGAGGGGTCTCCGGTCCTCCAGCCCATTTGGTTCCTCGAGAGCCCAATTACAGTTTTGAATGAGGATCGAGAGGCGGGAAATCCCTTTGCTCCAATTTTTGAGGTCATATCTCAGCCTTTTCATCTTTTTGCACACAAGGGCAGAGATGTTTTTGGCATAGCAACTCTTATCCCAAGATGCATGTACCACTTCAAGAAAACCCGGGTGGTTAGTCCAATAATTTTCAAAACGAAATAGTTTGCTCTTGGGTATTGCAGTCTTAATGTTAACCACACACGGGGTGTGGTCGGATACAGGTTTACCGAGTGGCGTAGCAACTGTATTCGGGCATGATTGAGTCCAATGACACGATGAAATTAACCAATCCAATTGTTCAAGCAAGGGATCGTCTTGCATGTTGCTCCATGTATAGGACCGCCCTTTTAGAGGGATTTCAATCAAGGCTTGGGCACGTATAATATCATTGAAGATAAATATATCATTGGCATTCCTCCTGGTTTGTTTCTATTGCTGGACGATAGAATATAATTGTAGTCTCCTACAAGGAGCCAGTCTGCTGTATCTGGTATCACCAGCTCATACAGCCAGTTAGTAAACAAAATTCGATCATCCCCTCTGCAAGGTCCTTTGAAGATAATCATAGGAAAGATTCTCATGAGTGGCTGAGAGGGTTTCATGACGACTTTCAAGCTCTTGTACTTAACATGAAGATTTTTTTTATGTCTTCAATTAAGGACTGAGTTCGATTCATTTCCGCGTCCAACAGGTCATCGCTTTTGTCTAGCAACTTTTGAATATGTTCCATAGCATTTTATTGTTCAGTTGCAATTTTAGCGAGAGTATTATAGCTAGGTTTGGATTCACATTTAGAGTCATCTTCACTTGAGGTAGAGGATGGGTATTTCACTACCTTGATACCTTTTTCCATGAGGCATCTCGCTGAAGACTATGACTCGGGTTTGAAGTCCATCGTTTTGAGAGACTCCTTGAATTTGAGGAACCAGGGGTCTTGACTGCTTCGATGACTGTAACACCCCATATGTGATACCTTCCTTATATGGCAATAAAGCATTTACCATTTGATCCTTGTCCTTTCCTTGGGGGTTCTTTTTCATTTATGCCTTCTCTTTGTCATTGCATTGTCATATTGTATTTTCTTTATGCATTCATGCTTACTTCATCATCATCATTGCATCATGATCATCATGGCATTTTCTTGTCTTTGTGTTTTATTCTTTTCCTAGATGTTAGGGTGAGGTCATCTTGATCTTGTTGTGATGGTGGTAGCAAGTTCATGCCTCCTTAAACCCCCTTTTTCTTCTAGCACCACTTCTCTTCCCTTCTTTTCTCTCCATTCTTTAATTTTTTTGCAAGTGACTAACCTCTTATATTAAAATGTTCATCTCCTCCCCACATCTTTGTTACTTTGACCTAAGTCACCCTGCAAAGCCTTGCCTCATTTTGACATGATTTGGTCAGGTTCAAAAATGACAGAAGTTTGAACCATATTCAAACTTGTTTTATTTTTCTACCTCTAAAAATTCCCAAGTAATTTTTATAAAATAGGGCATAAATCCAGGAGCCAGGGGATATTCTAATTCATTTTATTTTGGCCAGTGCTTTTCTTCTTGTTCTCTATCTGAAGAAAATAGAAAAAGAAAAAGCAGCAGCAGTAGCAGCCAGCAACAGCATAGCCCAGCAGCGCATGGGGTTGGCCCCTCCCCCTCGGCCCAGCTAGAGTGCGCCAGCAGCCCTGCTAGCAGCCGCGCACGTCCCTCTCGCCTTTTCTCACCCAGGCCCCCGCGTACCCCCTCTTCGTCGCGTCCACATGGCCAGGACGGGCCCGCGCGTGAGCGACCGCGTCCTTCGCCTTGCCCACCTTTTCGTCCTCCTCGTACCATCGCCATGGGGACCGCGAGCACGAGAGCATCGCCGCTCCGTTCCGTCGCCTTGGCCCCTCTTTTAAGCCCCCGCCGTGTCCACCAACCCTCTAGGGTTTCCCTCCTCCTTTCAAGACTGCCGCCAGGCCACCTAGACCACCAGATCCGCCGCTCCACCGCCGTCCCGCGCGCATCAGAGTGCTCGTCCTCATTGTCGACGTGCTCTCCGGCCACCTACGCCCTGGAGATCGTGTCCCGCAACTTGTATTACTTGTTGGGTGCTTGTTTAAATCAACTACATAACCTTTTGTCTATGTTTGATTTGTTATCTTTTGCATGATGTGTCCCTACATGTGTGTGATCTTGTTTGTTTCCATGTCACATGTGCACCCATCATGTTCATTTGAGATGCATCAGATCCTACCCACATTCATATGCATCATGTCTTGCATCATGTGTTTGAGCATTGCATGATGATTGATTGTTGTTCCGGTGTTTGTATTGTTGTGTTGGTTACAGCCCGGTGATGATTCAGAGTTCGAGGTCCCTACCGAGACTGAGTTTGAGGAGCAAGGTTACGATCCCTCCGTGGACTTAACAGGCAAGATGACCATTCCCCGATATCACCTCTATCCTTGCCTATGCTAGTTGTCTCGTTCTTTAGATATGCCTCGATGCCTATTCCTGTTTGTCAGCCTCCTATTGTTGCCATGAAACACTCTAACCGCCTTCCTAGCAAACCGTTGATTCGCTAAGTATGCTTTTGCTCAGCCCCTCTTATAGCATTGTTAGTTGCAAGTGAAGTTTGAAGATTGCTCCATGTTCGGATTTGTTATTGGGATAACACAATATATATATATATATGTTTAAAACTAATGCACCTATATATTGGTAATGGGTTGAAGGCTCGACCTTTTGCTTGGTGTTTTGTTCCACTCATGCCACCTTAGGAACCGATAAACCAGTGTTATGTTCCTTGATTTTGCGTTCCTAACACGGTTGGGGTTTATGGGCCTGCCTTGATAATTTGCACTGATTAAAGCTTTTCCAGCAAGGCCCAACATTGGTTTTACATTTGCCTAATAACTAAAAACTTGCATAGGGCATTGCAAACCCGAGTTTCTTAATCAACAACCCGGGCCAGTGCTCCTCATGAGTGTTGGTCCAAACTGGGGGTTATGCGGCCCACCTTGGGGAAACCTGAGGTTTGGTTTTACTCGTAGGATCGCCCATCCGGTCGTGGCCTGAGACGAGATACGCGCAGCTACTCTCAGGGTGTCGGCACGCCGGGAGGTCTTGTTGGATTAGTTTTACCTTTGTCGAAATATCTTGAGCACGGGATTCCGAGAATACTCGGGTCTTCCCACTTTGGAGTTGCGACTCCGTAGATCATGAGCTTGTGATGGGCTAAGTTGGGACACCCCTGCAGGGTTTGATCTTTCAAAAGTCGTGCCCGCGGTTATGTGGCAGATGGGAATTTGTTAATCTCCGGTTGTAGATAACTTGACACCTTATCCTTAAGAATACACTACCTGTGTGAGTAACCGTGATGGTCTCTTACCGAAGGGCTTCGGGAAGTGAACACGGTGGGGTTATGTTTGATCGTGTTTAGCTAGGAGCACTTCTTGATCAACTTGGCGATCGTGGCACTTGATCTCTTCTCGCTCTAAACATGTACGCTAGATGCTTAGTGCTTGCTGCAACCTCTTTAATAACCTTTCCACACCTAAGGCTTTGGTAGTTTTGATACCCGGGAACGGGATTGCTAAGTCCTTTGTGGCTCACAGATTCAACACACACCAGATGCAGGTACCATTGAGAACAATGCAGGATATGGTTCAGAACTTCACTGGGAGTTCGATGAAGAGCGTGGACGTTACTATGTTTCGTATCCCGACGATCAGTATTGGTTCTTAGTTCTTACTAGGAGGATCCGGGCTTGTGTTTTTTGGTATCTTTGTCGTTTGGATTTCGTCCATAGTCGGACCCTGTGTTCTTTGGATGTTGTATGCTATTGTATTCATTGTGTGACGTGGCGAGTGTAAGCCAACTATCTTTTCTATTTCATCCCTGAACTTTTACATCAGATGTGCAAAGATACCAAACTTGAGATCATTCTAGTATGCACTTATGTCTCTAAGTCGTGCCTCGACACGTAGGAGACATAGTCGCATACTGGGCATTACAAGTTGGTATTCAGAGCCTTCTCCAACCTAGGAGCCCCCTGATTGATCGAACCGCTGACGGTTGAGTCTAGGCACACACACAAAAATGGTTGTGTACTCCTGGGCGTACGTACTCCTACTCCTCATATACCACATAGATGAATCTTTCATACCTCGTTATTATTTTTAATATACTTCATTAATAATTACTAGATACCCCAAAATGAGTTTCATGAAAAAAATCATGTGAGTCTACATATTTTTGAAGGTTTACGTATATACTGATTTGTTCGTACGTGAAAAAAGTATATTACGAAAAGTACGTCACAAATGATATTTTTTCAACCAAACTCGTATTGGGGTATCTAAGAATACTTAATGAAGTATATTGAGAATAATAGAGGGGTATAATCCATGCGTACAAGAGGTATATTGATGATGGGAGTACATACTCCCAGGAGTACATAAAATTAGTCCTATATATCGGAGAGTAGGATTTCTGTTTACTCATCATCCCCTTCATCGCTCTCATGAGGACTCCTAACGTTGTTCTATCTCCTCTACTCTCAAAATTTCACTAATTTTTTTTAGGATCACGCGGGTATTGTTAGGATTGTTCTGATATCTTTGTGACGAGAACATTGTTCTCGATGCCTCCTGTCATTTAGGGGTTGTGGCAGTGTCCCGGGGAGTTGAGCTCCGAGGTGTTGTCGTCACAAATGTATCGTAGCGGTTCTAGAATACCAGAGGCGGCCGACATCGAAAACTCTTCTATGCATGTCTGGTGGTGAGGTAACCCCGACGTCACCCAGTACTGGGGAGATAGTTCAGGAGTATTGCCACAGCTAGTATAGCGGATGCGTTTCGAATGTTCGAGGTAAACAGTTTCCGAGGATGACTGGTTATGTGTTGACGGATGGATACAACTGGATGTAGGTTTAGAGTTGAGTGCGCGGTGCTTCCCCTGAATCCCCAACACCAGATTGCATAACCGGAAAGCTTCGAGAATTAATAGGTGGGTTTCAAGTAGCTCGTAGGTAATCTTCCAACGAGTGCATGGTATGAGCTTTGGGGTTCAACATCTAGTGAAGAGGTTTCATGGGCGCTGTTCCAATTGGGAGTTGCATCTTAAAGGATCCTTGGCTATGCTGATCCGGGGATTGCAAGACCCTTTGTAACACGTGCCATGGGGCATTCAGCACGAACATGTGGGGCGAAACCTCTATTATGTATTTGTTCCATCTGTACCATGTTGTTTTATTTTATCATTTTGTTCTCCCAAGTGGCTTCTCGACAAGTTGTTGTACCATTAAGCTATGGAATTCATTCGTTCATTTTGTTCGAATGTTCATTGTGAAGACTATATGTTGCAAATATCTAGCCGTTGATTCAGCTTATCTGTTTTGCATCAATGGCTAACGGTTGTCATCATCTTTGGGATGGCTCCTAAGAAGGTTCCCAACCCAAACCAAGAGGGTGAAGAAGAGTGTCCTCCTGAACGTCCTCCTTCCCCTCCTCCTCCGTCTGAGGCATGGAGAGCGATTTTGCAAGCAACCAACCAGAACACTCATATGCTCCTGCAAATGATGCAGAATTTCCAAGCCAATCAAGCAAATCTAGGCAATCAAGGGAACCAAGGCCAAGGAAATATGTTCAATCAACCTCACTTTGCGACACTGAATCAATTATTGGCAAACCAGCTGAAGTCTTTCAGTTACTGTGTGGACCCGCTAGATGCTGAAGATTGGATCACAGACATCAAAAACCACTTTGAATGCAGTAATGTAAGACCTGAGGATTATGTCAAGTTTCCCACTTTCCAACTCAAAGATCAAGCTGCTGATTGGTGGCAACAGTACAAAGATTCCAGAGGTGGTCGTGAGATCTCGTGGACTGATTTCTGCAGAGATTTCCGTTCTCTTCACATTCCAACAAGTGTCATTAAAGGCATGCGTGAGCAATTCCGCAACCTGAAGCAAGGCACCATGTACGTCTATCAATACAATGTCAAGTTCCAGAATCTTACCCGTTATGCGAAGCAAGACATCCCTGATGACCCACAACCGTAAGGGATCTATTGCAGCGTTTTCGATAAGTAAGACGGTCGAACCCAACAAGGAGCAGAAGGTATTGATAAGTGATTCTGAGCAAGGAATAACTGCAAGCACTGAAAGATAACTTTTTAGGGGTTTTCTTGATATAAGCAACGGGAAAGTAAAAGCGAGCAAAGTAAAAGGCACTGGAGAGTAACAAGTGGCCCAATCCTTTCTGAGCAAAGGAGAGGCCTGGCAACTGAACTTATAAAGGCTAAAGTGTTCTTGAGGACACACGGGAGAGGTAGTCATGTGCTTTCGCCATATTCTGTATCGGTACTATGTGATGTGTTGATAAGTGTTGAGTGGGTGGATCTATGCTAGTACACCCTCTAGACTAAGATAAGTGCACTCTTATGATTAAACACCTTGCAAGCATCCGCAAATACAAGATAGTATTTAAGGCAAAAGCCTAACCATAGCAATACGATCGATGATCCAGTGTTCCCTTGTGCAAAAGCGTGCGAACTGGGGTTCAGGTTTCTGTCACTCCGGCAACCCACCGTAAGCAATCTTTGTACACAATGTATTCCCCTAGGTCCTTAATAAGGCGAAGTGTTGAGTGTTCGACTCACACAACACCACTAGGAAAATAACAACACAACTTAAGTATCAAACAACACATATTACTTCAACATCATATGACTACTAACAACAAGACTTCTCCCATGTCCTCAAGAACTAAAGTAACTACTCACAAGACATAAAAGAGATCATGATCAGTGGAGATAAATGGATGATAAACAATCTGGACATAATGATATTTCTCCAACAAAACTCAATAACATTCACCACAAAGTAGTAATCAACATCGATTGAGTAGAGAGGATAGATAGTACGGATTACAACACAAGTTGCAATTGTGAGATGAGATTGGATGAAGATGGAGATGGTGCTGATGTTGGGGATGATGTTGATGATGATCTCGATGACGCCCGTGATGATGGTGATGACGATGGCGATGATCTCCCCTTCCGGGAGGTGATCTCCCCGGCGGAATCTGCCCGCCGGAGATGGCTTTTTCTTCTCTTTATGCCGCTCCGCCACGGAGCGGCGGCGGAACTGTGTAAACTCTCTCCTTTTTAGGGTTTCTGGATGACGAGGAGTATATATGCCAAAGGGGAGAGCCAGGAGTGGGCCAGGGGCTCCAGGCACCCTCCCGGCGCGGCCAGGGAGGGGCCCGCGCCAGGTGGCCGCCTGGGCACCCTGTGGCCCCCCTCTGGTTGCTCTTTTGCGTGTCTTCGTGATCCTTCTGGAAAATACCCTCCATCGATTTTCAGGTAATTTGGAGGTATTCTTCTTCAGCAACTCAGCGTCCACTTTTTACCGCTGAATCATGCGTCTGCTGCTTCGGCACCGGAAAGTTGCAAACTGTGTAAAATAGGCCAAAACATCATAAGAACATCATCATAATGTGAAATATATCAATGAATAAGGATTAATTACGATATAAAATAGTGATGCATTTTGGACGTATCAATCCCCGATGCCAAGAGCAAGATATACCAATTCCGAGGTGGTCTAAAAGATGAACTCCAACTTGCTCTCACCTTGTTTGAGCCAGATGAATTTGACCAATTCTACAATATGGCTCTCAAGCAAGAGGCAGCTCAGCTCAAGTGTGAAGCTTCCAAAAAGAGGATAAGAGATGTTGTTCACTCCTCCTCTTCCTCTCAAGTGGTTGCCAAGCAGCAGAAGTTTTGGCTACCGCCTCCTTCAGTGCTCCGTCCTCCAGGCAAGAACAAGCACTCAGGTGGTCGTGGATTCTCCCACATACCCAACCCAAGCAACCAGTCTAAGTCCCAGTTCCAAGCTCCAAGACCAAGTGGTCCTTATCATCGGCCTCTTTCAGAAGTTACTTGCAACAAGTGTTCTCAGAAGGATCACTATGCCAACAAGTGTCCCAACCCAAGGCGCCTTCCGCCTCCTCCTCCTGTCAGCAATGCTATTGTCAAGCACAATCCCAAGTCAGCAAGAGTAAACCTGATGAATGCAGCTCAAGCAGAGAATTCTTCAGATGTGATAATTGGTAATCTTCCAGTTAACTCAATACCTGCTAATGTCTTGTTTGATTCGGGTGCATCATGCTCTTTCATATATCACCCATTTGCATCGAGGCACAATTTCCAAACCGAAGCTTTGACAAGGGGGTTATCAATTGTTTCTCCAGGAAAACTAATGCATTCTAGCATGTTTACTCCAGATATATCTATTCATATGGGTGATTATGGTTTTCTGGTTTCACCGGTTGTTCTCGGTAACTCAGACATTGATCTTATTCTTGGGATGGATTGGCTCTCGAAGCATGACGCTCTTATTGATTGTGCAAACAAGGAGGTCAATCTAACTCATCCTTCCGAAGACGTGATTATCTTCGCATCTCGAGATAACACAATCAGGCTATTCTCTCTCAATGACAAGGGCG
This sequence comes from Secale cereale, assembly GCA_902687465.1. NCBI lineage: Eukaryota > Viridiplantae > Streptophyta > Magnoliopsida > Poales > Poaceae > Secale > Secale cereale. The sequence continues at coordinate 583,702,861 of LR738710.1, forward strand.
AGATAAATGCCATTTCTTAGATTCCGGTGGTTTGTGAATATGAGGATGTATTCTCTGAAGAGCTTCCAGGCATGCCTCCCAACCGTCCAGTTGAATTCATCACTGAACTTGAAACCGGTACCGAGCCAGCATGTCGGCGTCCGTACAAGCTTTCTCCTAAAGAGTTGAAGGAGCTGAAGAAACAACTCGATGAGCAAGAACGTATGGGTCTAATCAGACCAAGTACTTCTCCTTGGGGCTGTGGTGTTCTATTTGTCAAGAATAAGGATGGCACGGAATGCCTTTGCGTTGATTACCGGCCATTGAACAAGAAGACAATAAAGAATAAGTACCCGCTCCCCAATATCAATGAATTGTTCGAGCAGCTGAAAGGAGCCAAGGTTTTCTCGAAGCTCGATCTCCGGATGGGTTACCATCAAATTCATATCCGTGAAGAGGATATTCCCAGGACCACATTCAGAACGAGTTATGGCTCCTATGAATACACGGTCATGTCTTTCGGGCTTGCTAATGCTCCACCCACCTTCTCTCGGATGATGCACTTCATATTCAACCCCTGCACCAATGAATTCGTGCTCGTCTACCTCGATGATATCTTGGTATTCTCCAAGAATAAAGAAGACCATGCCAAGCACCTCCGTTTGGTCCTTGATAGGCTCTGTGAGCACCGATTCTATGCGAAGTTCTCCAAATGTGAATTCTGGCTGGATAAAGTCCTCTATCTTGGCCATATTATCTCTGCTGAGGGCATTTCTGTTAACCCCGAGAAGGTTGAAGCTATTGTCAACTGGGAACCTCCGCAGAATGTCAAACAACTCTAAAGTTTCCTTGGTCTTGCAAGCTATTGCAGAAGGTTTGTTGAGAACTTCTCCAAGATTGCCAAGCCTCTTTCCAACTTGCTGCAGAAGAATGTCAAGTACTCGTGGACTCCTGATTGTGATGTGGCATTCAAGACACTCAAAGAGAAGCTCATTTCTGCTCCGGTTCTTACTCCTCCGGATGAGTACAATCCTTATGAAGTCTTTTGTGATGCTTCATTGCAAGGTCTTGGTGGTGTTCTCATGCAAGACAAGAAGATCATTGCATACACTTCACGTCAGCTTAAACCAAATGAGAAGAATTACCCCACACATGATCTTGAGCTAGCAGCAGTTGTTCAGAAAAGTGGACATCTTCACCGATCACAAGAGCTTGAAGTACATCTTCACTTAGCCAAACCTTAACCTTCATCGGACTCGTTGGGTTGAGATGATTCAAGAGTACGATCCAAGCATTGAGTATACTCCTGGCAAGGCTAATATCATTGCAGATGCCTTGAGCAGAAAGGCTTATTGCAACAGTCTCCTTCTCAAACCGTTCCAACCTAAACTTTGTGAATCATTCAGGAAGCTCAACCTCCAAGTTGTTCCGCAAGGATTTATTGCCAACCTTCAAGTTGCTCCTACCTTGGAAGATCAAATCCGTGAGGCCCAACTCAGTGATGCTATGGTGCAGAAAGTGAAACGTGGTATTCCTAAGGGTACTCCCAAGTACAAGTGCTATCGCATTGATAACACGGACACTTTGTTCTTTGAGGACAGAATTGTGGTTCCCAAAGGTGATCTCAGGAAGCTCATAATGAATGAAGCACATGACTCACTCCTGTCGATACATCCTGGAAGCTCCAAGATGTACCATGACCTCAAGCAATCCTATTGGTGGACTCGCATGAAAAGGGATATTGCCCAATTTGTGAACAAGTGTGATGTCTGCAGAAGAGTGAAGGCAGAGCATCAACGTCCAACCGGACTCCTTCAACCTCTACCTATTCCCGAGTGGGAATTCGATCACATTGAGATGGATTTCGTCACTGGTTTTCCCAAGTCCAAGAAGGAAAATGATGCTATCTTTGTGGTGATTGACAATCTAACTAAAGTGGCTCCTTTTCTTCCAAACAAAGAATCCATCAACGCAGCTCAGCTGGCAGAGCTGTGCACCTTCAGAATTGTCTCTTTGCATGGCATTCCTCAAGTGATCTCCTCAGACAGCGGACGCTTGTTCACTTCCAAGTTCTGGGATTCCTTCCAGTCAGCCATGGGCACCAAGATTCGCTTCAGCACTGCGTTTCACCCTCAAACTAGTGGTCAAGTCGAAAGAGTGAACCAAATCCTTGAAACTATGCTCAGAGCTTGTGTCATCTCCTTCGGTATGAAATGGGAAGATTGCTTTCCATTTGCCGAATTCTCATACAACAACAGCTTCCAAGCAAGTGCAGGCAAAGCTCTGTTTGAAATCCTCTATGGCAGAAAGTGTCGTAAGCTTTCTTACTCAACTTCATACCTTGTAATACAGGCAAGAACCCTTTCTTTGACTGATCCATTTTGAACTTCTTCAAAATCTTATGAAGGTATGTGCTTTGTGAAAGTCCAATTAAGCGTCTTGATCTATCTCTATAGATCTTGATGCCTAATATATAAGCAGCTTCACCGAGGTCTTTCATTGAAAAACTCTTATTCAAGTATCCTTTTATGCTATCTAGAAATTATATATCATTTCCAATCAATAATATGTCATCCACATATAATATTAGAAATGCTATAGAGCTCCCACTCACTTTCTTGTAAATACAGGCTTCTCCAAAAGTCTATATAAAACCATATGCTTTGATCACCTCATCAAAGCGTATATTCCAACTCTGAGATGCTTGCACCAGTCGGATCGCTGGAGTTTGCATACCTTGTTAGCACCTTTTGGATCGACAAAACCTTCTGGTTGCATCATATACAACTCTTCTTTGAGATATCCATTCAGGAATGCAGTTTTGACATCCATTTGCCAGATTTCATAATCATAAAATGCGGCAATTGCTAACATGATTCGGATAGACTTAAGCATCGCTACAGGTGAGAAAGTCTCATCGTAGTCAACTCCTTGAACTTGTCGAAACCCATTCGCAACAAGTCGAGCTTTGTAAACAGTAACATTACCGTCTGCGTCGGTCTTCCTCTTGAAGATCCATTTATTTTCGATGGCCTGCCGATCATCGGGCAAGTCAACCAAAGTCCACACTTTGTTCTCATACATGGATCCCATCTCATATTTCATGGCCTCAAGCCATTTTGCGGAATCTGGGCTCATCATCGCTTCCTCATAGTTCGTAGGTTCATCATGGTCTAGTAACATGACTTCCAGAACTGGGTTGCCATACCACTCTGGTGCGGAACGTACTCTGGTTGATCTACGACGTTCAGCAGAAAGTTGATCCGAAGTTTCATGATCATCATCATTAACTTCCTCACTGATTGGTGTAGGAATCACTTGAACAATTTTCTGTGATGTACTACTTTCCAATTCGGGAGAAGGTACAATTACCTCATCAAGTTCTACTTTCCTCCCACTCACTTCTTTCGAGAGAAACTCCTTCTCTAGAAAGGATCCATTCTTAGCAACGAATATCTTGCCTTCGGATCTGTGATAGAAGGTGTACCCAACAGTCTCTTTTGGGTATCCTATGAAGACACATTTCTCCGACTTGGGTTCGAGCTTATCAGGTTGAAGTTTTTTCACATAAGCATCGCAGCCCCAAACTTTAAGAAACGACAACTTTGGTTTCTTGCCAAACCATAGTTCATAAGGTGTCGTATCAACAGATTTAGATGGTGCCCTATTTAACGTGAATGCAGCTGTCTCTAAAGCATAACCCCAAAATGATAGTGGTAAATCGGTAAGAGACATCATAGATCGCACCATATCCAATAAAGTACGGTTACGACGTTCGGACACACCATTACGCTGTGGTGTTCCGGGTGGCGTGAGTTGTGAAACTATTCCACATTGTTTCAAATGAAGACCAAACTCGTAACCCAAATATTCTCCTCCACGATCAGATCGTAGAAACTTTATTTTCTTGTTACGATGATTCTCTACTTCACTCTGAAATTCTTTGAACTTTTCAAATGTTTCAGACTTGTGCTTCATTAAGTAGATATACCCATATCTTCTCAAATCATCAGTGAAGGTCAGAAAATAACGATACCCGCCGCGAGCTTCAACACTCATTGGCCCACATACATCAGTATGTATGATTTACAACAAATCTGTTGCTCGCTCCATAGTTCCGGAGAACGGAGTTTTAGTCATCTTGCCCATGAGGCATGGTTCGCAAGCACCAAGCGATTCATAATCAAGTGATTCCAAAAGTCCATCACTATGGAGTTTCTTCATGCGCTTTACACCAATATGACATAAACGGCAGTGCCACAAATAAGTTGCACTATCATTATTAACCTTGCATCTTTTGGTTTCAATATTATGAATATGTGTATCACCACAATCGAGATCCAATAAGAATAGACCACTCTTCAAGGGTGCATGACCATAAAAGATATTATTCATAAAAATAGAACAACCATTATTCTCTAATTTGAATGAATAACCGTCTCGCAACAAACAAGATCCAGATATAATGTTCATGCTCAACGCTGGCACCAAATAACAATTATTTAGGTCTAAAACTAATCCCGAAGGTAGATGTAGAGGTAGCGTGCCGACGGCGATCACGTCGACTTTGGAACCATTTCCCACGCGCATCGTCACCTCGTCCTTAGCCAATCTTCGTTTAATCCGTAGTCCCTGTTTTGAGTTACAAATATTAGCAACCGAACCGGTATCAAATACCCAGGTACTACTACGAGTATTAGTAAGGTACACATCAATAACATGTATATCACATATACCTTTGTTCACCTTGCCATCCTTCTTATCCGCCAAATACTTGGGGCAGTTCCGCTTCCAGTGTCCAGTTCCCTTGCAGTAGAAGCACTCAGTTTCAGGCTTGGCTCCAAACTTGGGTTTCTTCGTGGGAGTAGCAACTGTCTTGCTATTCTTCTTGAAGTTCCCCTTCTTTCCCTTGCCCTTTTTCTTGAAACTAGTGGTCTTGTTAACCATCAACACTTGATGCTCCTTTTTGATTTCTACCTCCGCAGCCTTGAGCATAGCGACGAGCTCGGGAATTGTCTTTTGCATCCCTTGCATATTATAGTTCATCACGAAGCCTTTATAGCTTGGTGGCAGTGATTGAAGAACTCTATAAATAACACTATCTTCATCAACTTTGCAACCAAGTTGAGTCATATGATTGTAGTACCCAGACATTCTGAGCAAGTGTTCACTGATAGAACTATTCTTCTCCATTGTAGGATCGAAAGTATGTCTAGAGGGGGGGTGATTAGACTACTTGACAATATAAAAATTCTGCCTTTTGATCATGAACAGTTTTTGGCAGTTTCACAATTATGATCAATTCAAGTATCACCCTACACATGCAATTCTAGAGTATAAGCAGCGGAAAGTAAATTGCACATGTAGTAAAGAGAGGTGGAGAAGATCAAACGCAATTTGGAGACACGGAGATTTTTCTCGTGGTTCCGATAGGTGGTGCTATCGTACATCCACGTTGATGGAGACTTCAACCCACGGAGGGTAACGGCTGCGCGAGTCCACGGAGGGCTCCACCCACGAAGGGTCCACGAAGAAGCAACCTTGTCTATTCCATCATGGCCTACGCCCACGGAGGACTAGCCTTACTCGGGGTAGATCTTCACGAAGTAGGCCATCTCCTTGCCCTTACAAACTTCTTGGTTCAACTCCACATCTCGAAGACGGAGGCTCCCAAGCGACACCTAACCAATCTAGGAGGCACCACCCTCCAAAAGGTAATAGATGTTGTTGATGATGATGAACTCCTTGCTCTTGTGCTTCAAATGATAATCTCCCCAACACTCAACTCTCCTCACTAATATGGCTGTGGTGGAAGAAAGGATTGAGTGGAAAGCAACTTGGGAAGGCTAGAAATCAAGTTTCATATGGTAGGAATGGAATAACTTGATCTCAACACAAGGGTAGGTGGTTCTCTTCTCAGAAAGTGTAAGGTAGAAGTGGTAGTACTTTCTGATGGCTCTCTCCACGAATGAAGAGGGGGTGGAGGGGTATATATAGCCTCGACACAAAATCCAACCGTTACACACATAATTGAACAATCTCGGTGAGACCGAAGTGAAAACTCGGTCAGACCGAAAGTTCAAATATAGTGAACGTTGGGGTTTTCGGTGGGACCGAAAATACCATCTCGGTGTGTCCGATATGAGTCAAAGGTAGGAACTTGCCAGAATCGGTGGGACCGAAATCAACAACTCGGATATTCCGAAATGATGACAAACGGTTACAGAAGGTTGGCAGTCCAGTTTCGGTGAGACCGAACTCAAAATCGGATGGACCGAAATTTCTAGGGTTTGGAAAATAGCTGAGGTGGTTCATCTCGGTGGGACTGAGTTGGAAGAATCGGTTTCTCCGAGATTACTTATGAGTGTGTTTAGTAGTGATTCTCAAGTAACTATTAGTTCAATGATATATATGTTGTTATTAATTACCAAAACCACCCGGGGATTAGTTGCACTTTCAATCTCCCCCTTTTTGGTAATTGATGACAACATATAGATCAAAGCTTCGACAAAAGATATAATCAATGAATAATATCGTCGCTTTGAGAAGTATGTGATAAACAAGAGCTCCCCCTAAATTTGTGCATTATTTAAAATTTGCGTTTGAATGCAAATGCACAATCGATTAGGATTATGGGTCACTCTTCCATGTCACATACATCTTGGTGGAGCGCACAAAATGATAAGAATGAATAACATGCACCCAATCACCAAGACATGAGTAAATAGCCATACAAGAAGGAATAGCATATGATAGGCATTAAGCACACATTAAAGCATAGTATGACCAAGCACTCATTAAGGTAGCATCAAACGTAGTATCAAGCACACTTAAAGTATCAAGAACCAAAAGAACCAAATGTATCTCAAAGAAAACCGGCAAAAGAACGAAAGAGCACTTTCTCTCTCGAAGCCCTATGATCTATACAATTTCTCCCCCTTTGGCAACAAGTTACCAAAAAGTTCAAAAAAGCATAGAGCTAAACGTCACTGTGGGCTCTGCTGGCGGCTCCCGTCTGGGTAGATGTCGGAGTAGAAATGACGGCATCGGCGAAGACTTCTGCTGATGTCTGCGCTGGAGGAGTGGATGCTGGAGCTGGAGCTGGAGTAACTGTTGGAGCTGTAGCTGGTGCTGAAGAGGTAGCCCTGGAGTCAGTCACTGGGATAGCTGCTGATCGGGATCCTCTAGGAATTTGAGCAGTCTGGCGATGAGAGTCCTGGACTAGATCATCCTGCATGAGCTCTGCTCTCTCCTTCCTTGCTTCCTCCATGTCTGCCTCAAGCTTGTTGACGGACACCTGAATCTCAGTCAGCTTCATGTCCAGAGCGTGGATCTTGTCCTCAACAATACTCTCTAGGATTTCCTGAGATTGTTCAATGCTGGCCAGGCGTTGTTCAATTCTCTGGGTAGCTTCAAGAATCTGCTCTCCGAAGCTCTTTGGTTTAGCTGCTGCTGCTGCTGCCTCTTTATCAGCTTTGGCTTTCTTAGCAGCTTCAATTTTGGCTTGACCTTCAACTGAGGTTGGATCCTCCTCATCCATCACAACAATGTTATCTTCATGCTCTGGCTGCAGTGGTAAGTGCTTCCTATCCAACATGAATTTGCCCGTGCCAAACTTGGCATTGATGAGCATCTGAATCTGCGGGGCAAATCCACACGACCTCTTCTGGTCAGCTGCAGTCCTCTTAATGGTCTCTACCATTAAGTCCATCACCTTGAAAGGTGCCTTCTCATCAAGAATGTGCAGCATGTTGATAGAATAGCCTCGAATCATGCGGTGGTCTCCAGACTTGGGCATCAAGGTACGCCTCAGAATAGTGTTTGTTGTAGTGAGACCTGCCTGGAGATAATACACTGAGCCAAGCTTCCACCCTTCCAAATCAGCTGCGGGGATCTCCTTGTACATGTTCTTCATGGAATCATGGTTCTTCTTAGGAATCCCATAGACATCAATGTCGTCCTCTCTCTGCACTGGAGCATTCAGAAGTTCTGCCCATTCTTCAACAGACGAAGAAAACCTTTGACCTTCAGTCATCCAGGTGATCTTGCCATCAGGATAGAAGTGGGTTGTGGCGTAGAACTGCATGATCATCTCGTCATTCCAATCTGTCAGCTTCTGACCCACGAACTCATCAACTCCACATGCAATGAAGCTCTCATGCACATGGGGAAAGAAGTCTCGGTGCTCTTCACTGTCAATGTACTTCCAGTCAACATACCTGGTGTCTGCAACAATAGGCTTCTTATCCATCAGCACGGTCTCATAGAAGTCCTGCTGCTCTCTGGTGTGGAATCTGGGGTCCACAGCAGTCCTTCTCCTCACGGCATATGGATCAGACTGTCTCCATAGCCTAAGACATCTATCCTTCCTTGCCTTCATATCCTCGGCTTGAGGATGAGCATCGTTGTGGAGTGGCAATTTAGGACGGAGCTTCAGCAACACATGTTCTTCATCAGACTCAGACGGTGGCATCTCACCTTTGTTCTTCTCAGAGGCCGGAATGTTCCTGGTTGTCCTCTTGGGCTTGGCTGGAGCTGCCTTGGCTTGAGCAGGCTTCTTGGGCTTAGAAATGGCTTGAGCCCTAATAGCATCACCCATGAACTTAGCCTTCTGAGGAGGAGGCTGGGGTGCATCTTCTTCTTCTTCTTCAGCAGGTGCATCAACATGAGGTTCAGCATATACTACCCTCTTCCTCTTGGAAGTTTTCTTCACCTTACTTGGAGCTGGCTCTTCCAAGTTCAGTTTCTTTGCAACAGCAGACTGCTTGACCTTGCTGGTGCCTTTCTTCGACTGCTGCCCTTGGTGCTCTTTGGCAACAACATTCCTCTTGGGCTTGGAGGTTACTTCCTCAGCAACGAAGTCAGAGTCCTCATCATCAGAATTTCTCTTCTTTCTGGTTCTGGTGGCTGCAGGAGGCAAACCACTAGGGGTACTCCTCTCACCATCATCACTGGAACTACTAGCCTCAGGACTAGTATCTGCCTCAGGGATCTCTGCAAAAGGTGACTCAGACCTATTCTGGCTGTCACTGACATCTGACATGGCTGACAACCTGTGAATAGATAAGGTATAGGAAGAGTAGAAGAGTTATCACAACTGCAGAGGTTTTTGCAAAAAAAATGAGTTCAAAACTTAGTTTTGAGTTTTCACAGAATGCATTTCGGTCAAACCGATTTTTAGTTTCGGTGAATCCGAAGTGTATAACAGAAACCTACACACCACTTTCGGTCAGACCGAAATGGGTTTCGGTCCAGCCGATAAACTAGGGTTTCACTAAAACTGAGTTTCGGTCACACCGATTTGCACAACTCGGTTAGACCGAAAGTGCAGTGCAATGGCCAGAGGCCAAATCGGTCACACCGAAAAATTAAAATCGGCTTCACCGAGATGTGTTCCGTGAAAACCTAAACCTAAGAATTTCGCTCGAAACTAAAAGGATCTGATCTGATGTTAAGGAGGATTTCAAACGTGGCTAGATGCAGGGCAAACCAATCGTGCAAGAATCAGATGGGGAGCACGAGAGGGATCGAGACTCACCCTAACTTGGTGGAGTCCCTCTACGGCGGCAACGGCGCGGAGAAGAATACCGTTGACGGCGGCGGAGACCTGCGGCGAGGGCGCACAGGCGACGACGGCGACGATCCAAAGACCAGGGCGACGGCAGCAGGGGACTTGGGGGCGAAACGGTTTGAAGAATTAAATCGCGCGCTGCCCTTAGTATATATATCCCCATACTGTCGGTGGGACCGAGTTGAAAAACTCGGTGACACCGAAATGGCTAACTGCTGTGCAGTTACACATATCGGTCACGCCGAGATTTATAACTCGGTTTCACCGAGATGAAACCTAGATCAGTCTAAGCGTTTCGGTTGGACCGAGATGGAGAAGTTGGTCAGACCGAAATTGACTTAGAAGGTTTTGGAAGTCAGCCTTAGACGGATCGGTGGCTCCGAGTGCTCCTCACTCGGAGGTTCCGAAAATGACTTGTTCAAAGTTGTGATATGAGCATGAATAGAATTTGAGACAAGAAAGCATAGATAGCTAGGGAAGGTGCTTAGGCATTCTTGTCCATCCATTTGGCCAGAAAAATCAAAACAACCAAAACAACAAATGGATGTCCTTGAATGGATAAAATCATGCATTCAACATGCTCACACAATAAGATAGCAAATGAAATATGTGTCAAACATGCACAACCAAAACTCTAGCTACTAGCACACAATTTGTCGATGACTAGGTCATCTATATATGAGTATTTTGACTTAAGAGTCAAATGAGAACATTTCATCATAGGTCATACTCATCGTTTAAGCACAAGTGGGGTTACCACTTTTACATAAAGCATTGATGTGTTCACATCATTTGGAGATGCTTTAGCTCAATTTTTAGAGCAAAGCTCCCCCTAGATGTGAGAACCCCTTTTTAAAGGGTCAAACTAACCTTGGGTTGTCGTAGAAGACTTCATGTAGATGTTGAAGATGTGGATGCTCAATGTTGATGTAGATCATCAAGAGTTGGGAGCTATCCTTTGGATTAGGGCACTTTCAATACCTACATGGGTTAGTCCCACAAGGAACAAAAAGGATATCCATAGACATAGATTGAAGTTCACAAAAGATGATGTCCATGAAAGCAATGATTACCTTGTCCCTTGACTTACCAACAAGAGGGTTTGTGACTCCATGAACTAGTGCATGATGTGGAAGTTGATTGCACAAGTTCTTGCCAAAATGAATATGAGTGAAGTATGTTGGCGGAGTCACCCTCAAGAACCTTCTAGTTCTTCTTCTTTGGGATCCACATCATCTTGATGGGAATCCTTGGGGTTGTAGTTGAGCTTGACGAAGTAGAACTTGACATGTCCTTGGGAACCCACTTGACCATGGCTTGAGGTGCTTCAATGAATGCATCAATCTCCTCTTGAAGCTTGTCCTTGGCCTTTAGCTTGTGGTCTTGTGGTGGAAGGTCATCTTGAGCTTGTTCCACATTGGAAGAAGTAGGATCATACTTCTCCTTTTGTGAAACAAACTGTGGAGTAGGGTATTGACCTTCTTCCCACTCAACACCTTCGGTGTTGAACTTTCGCTCAAAACCAATCCCTTGATTCTTCCGGTGCCTTCCTTGTTTGCGAACAATTTCCTCAAAGTTCTCGCTTCCGGCAAGACTCTTGTAGACACCTTTCTCTATGATTTCCTTCAATAAGCTATTTTCTTGCTCAAGTGTAACTTGGCTTGAAACATTGTTAGTGGAATCAAGAGAACTACTAGAAGCAACAACATTAGATTTAACTTGGTTATTGTTACTACTAGAGGAAGAATTTTTCTTATGCTTGTCATGCTTAGTCTTAATAGGTGGCAAGAAATTAGACAAGAGAAGTCGTTTGGCAAGATATGAAGAACTCTTCTTTCGAAGATCGTCATTGATCGCTTTTAGAAACTCATGTTCTTGCTCTAGAATGAGCTTCTCGAAGCGTAGCTTCTCATGAGATCTTAGGAGCTCTCTATGATCTTCTTGAGTTGTTTCATGAGCTAACTTAAGAGTGTTTAGTTCTTTAGTTAGACGCTCAATCTCCTTCATAGCATTGTCATTCGACTCTTCTCGACTATAAAGACTACTAGCATTTTCATCGTTACTAAGCTCACTAGATTTATCATGCAAGAGCTCATCTTCACCAAGCAAGTCATCCTCATCACTATCAAAGTCAATGAATTCAGGGTGTGTTACCTTGGGGCCTTTAGCCATGAAGCATCTTCCAATTCTCTCATTTGGTGAATCAAATAAGTCGTAGGAGTTGGAGTTGGAGGATACGAGTGCAAGTCCGGCAACACCTTCATCTTGACTGTAGTCGGAGTCGGAGTGATAGCTTCCATTGGATTGATTGTCGGAGTCGGAGCCGGAGACCCATTCACCTACATGAGCTTGATGTCTTCTTCTTGTGTAGCTCCTTGATGACTTGTCTTTCCTCTCCGAATCCTTGCTTCTCCGAGAGGGTCTTCGTTCATAACGATCATCTCTACTCCTTCTCTCTCTCCGAGGTGACTCATCTCTTGCTCTTCTTCTTGGAGATTCTTCTCTTCTCTTGTGGGGAGCCGTACACTCATTTGAGAAGTGTCCGGGTCTTCCACAATTGTAGCAGTTTCGATCACGACTAGAAGATCTCTTTTCATCATATGATCTAGACTTTGAGCTTCTTTCTTTGCCTCTATTCTTGTAGAACTTGTTGAAGTTCTTAACCATTAGGCTTATCTCTTCATTGTAAATTAACTTGTCACTTGAGGTTGTGGGAGCATCACTTGTAGCTTTGTAAGCACCACTTGACTTGTTGTGAAGCTCTTCCTTATCCTTAAGTGTCATCTCATGAGCAACAATTCTTCCAATGACTTCAGTTGGCTTGAGAGTCTTGTAGTTTGGCATCATTTGGATCAAAGTGCACACGGTGTCATATTTTCCATCCAAAGCTCTTAGAATCTTCTTGATGATGAATCGGTCGGTCATTTCTTCGCTTCCTAAGCCGGCAATCTCATTTGTGATGAGAGCAAGCCTAGAGTACATTTCAGCGACTCCTTCACCATCCTTCATCTTGAACTTGTCAAGTTGACCTTGAAGAATATCTAGCTTTGATTCCTTCACAGATTCAGTACCTTCGTGCATTTCAACCAAAGTATCCCAAATCTCTTTAGCATTCTCAAGACGATTGATTTTGTTGAACTCCTCGGGACATAAAGCATTGAAGAGAATGTCACAAGCTTGAGCATTGTTTTGCAACATCCAAAACTCTTCCGGTGTATCTTCGCGATCCGGAACTTTTCCTTCCTCGAAGAATTCACCTTGCATACCAACACAAATAATGCCCCATGCGGCTGGGTTATGACCAAGAATATGCATTTTCATTTTATGCTTCCAACTAAAAAAATTTGTACCATCAAAGTAAGGACCTCTACGATAATTACCCTCACTAGACGCCATACTCTCCTAGGTTGTGAAACCAAGCTTATGGAGTCCAATGCAATGGAAACCAAAACAATGGAGACCAAAGCTCTGATACCACTTGTAGGATCGAAAGTATGTCTAGAGGGGGGGTGATTAGACTACTTGACAATATAAAAATTCTGCCTTTTGATCATGAACAGTTTTTGGCAGTTTCACAATTATGATCAATTCAAGTATCACCCTACACATGCAATTCTAGAGTATAAGCAGCGGAAAGTAAATTGCACATGTAGTAAAGAGAGGTGGAGAAGATCAAACGCAATTTGGAGACACGGAGATTTTTCTCGTGGTTCCGATAGGTGGTGCTATCGTACATCCACGTTGATGGAGACTTCAACCCACGGAGGGTAACGGCTGTGCGAGTCCACGGAGGGCTCCACCCACGAAGGGTCCACGAAGAAGCAACCTTGTCTATTCCATCATGGCCTACGCCCACGGAGGACTAGCCTTACTCGGGGTAGATCTTCACGAAGTAGGCGATCTCCTTGCCCTTACAAACTTCTTGGTTCAACTCCACATCTCGAAGACGGAGGCTCCCAAGCGACACCTAACCAATCTAGGAGGCACCACCCTCCAAAAGGTAATAGATGTTGTTGATGATGATGAACTCCTTGCTCTTGTGCTTCAAATGATAATCTCCCCAACACTCAACTCTCCTCACTGATATGGTTGTGGTGGAAGAAAGGATTGAGTGGAAAGCAACTTGGGAAGGCTAGAAATCAAGTTTCATATGGTAGGAATGGAATAACTTGATCTCAACACAAGGGTAGGTGGTTCTCTTCTCAGAAAGTGTAAGGTAGAAGTGGTAGTACTTTCTGATGGCTCTCTCCATGAATGAAGAGGGGGTGGAGGGGTATATATAGCCTCCACACAAAATCCAACCGTTACACACATAATTGAACAATCTCGGTGAGACCGAAGTGAAAACTCGGTCAGACCGAAAGTTCAAATATAGTGAACGTTGGGGTTTTCGGTGGGACCGAAAATACCATCTCGGTGTGTCCGATATGAGTCAAAGGTAGGAACTTGCCAGAATCGGTGGGACCGAAATCAACAACTCGGATATTCCGAAATGATGACAAACGGTTACAGAAGGTTGGCAGACCAGTTTCGGTGAGACCGAACTCAAAATCGGATGGACCAAAATTTCTAGGGTTTGGAAAATAGCTGAGGTGGTTCATCTCGGTGGGACTGAGTTGGAAGAATCGGTTTGTCCGAGATTACTTATGAGTGTGTTTAGTAGTGAAAGTTGCTGATAGTTGAAGGAGCTAAATCACTAAGCACTTGAGCAACCAGATCATCAACACAACCTCATCCCCTTTTAATAGTATTGGCTTTTCCTATGGACTCAATGTGATCTTGGATCACTAAACCAAAAATGGAGTCTTGAGCTTTTGCCAATGCTTGTCTTAGCATTTTGAGGGGTCCACTTCTTCAGACATTTCCATACCCATATCATCGAACTTCTCTGAAATGATTCTCAAGTAACTATTAGTTCAATGATATATATGTTGTTATTAATTACCAAAACCACCCGGGGATTAGTTGCACTTTCATCCATCTTGCAGCTGTAGAACTTATTGGAAATCTCATATTTCTCAATCCGGGCATTTGCTTGAAATATTAACTTCAACTCCTGGAACATCTCATATGGTCCATGACGTTCAAACCGTCGTTGAAGTCCCGGTTCTAAGCCGTAAAGCATGGCACACTGAACTATCGTGTAGTCATCAGACCGCGACTGCCAGACGTTCAAAGCGTCTACATTAGCGGGAGGGGGCTTGTCACCTAGCGGTGCTTGATGGGCCTCGAACCCCTCGTTGGTTACCCCAAGTGGAAGGTGTAAGATGCAGTAAGTAGAAGTGTTTTCCCCTAGCAAAGATGCCAAGGATCGAATCCCCAGAGACTCCTAGGTTCAACAAGTAGGTGTCAGTTGCTAACGGCGCAATTAGCAATCAACGTGGACATGCACACAGATACAAATAACTTTGCTCCCAATGAGTACAGAGAGGTTGTCAATCTCTCCGGCCTTGTAGTTCACAAAGGGTTAAAAGCAATATGATAGTAGTGATAGATAGTGTTTTTGCAATAGTAAGTAAAATAGCGAAAAGTAAATAGTGTATGTGATCAATGATGGTAATATGGACCGGAGTCTCATGATGTTCACTAGTGATGTCTCTCTCCCAAAAGACGATAAAACAGCTATGTGAGGTAAACAAATTACAGCTGGGCAATTGACAGGACCCACGAGCGCATACAAATGCTGATTACATTGCAAGAAAGGTTGAGGTTCAAAGCATGGGCGGTACGCCAAAGTAAGTAGACCGAAATCCATCAATATCTACTACTAATCATCCACCTTGAGATATCTATCCAGAACATCTCGCTGGTATTAAGTTGCGAGTCCCACCCATAGTGTAAACTCAATGCAACAGACAACTGCATTAAAAGAACTTTGCGTAAAGTAAACAATCCTTGCACCCGCGGGCACAAGCACCGTTGTTTTCCCCTTTGTGGCAACAACACATCCCCTAGACTCATGTTTCTGTCACTCAAGCTAGTCATCGAGGGGCATGAACCCACAATCGAGCATAACGTTCCCTCTTGGAGTCACTACTTACTACTTGGCCAAAGCAATAAATAACAACGGAGAACATGCAAGAATTACTTATGAACTAAAATATAAAAGAGGTGAATCAAATATATTACTCAAGATCAATCTGAACATAATCTCATAATCCATCGGATCCCAGCAAACTCAACATAGCAACAACACAAGGATTACATAGGTGCCTCGATCATGTAGGGCAGCTCACGAGGACTAATTAGTGAAGCACAAGAACGGGAGGAGAACATCACATAGCTACTGGTCATGGACTCATGGTCCAAGGGAGACTACTTACGAGTCATCCGGGAGGCGTCCATGGTGGTGGAGAAGCTCCCGGTGGTGATCCTCCCCCCCAGCAGGGTGCCGGTAAGAGTTCTCCTGGTGCTCCCGATCTTGGAAGCGGCGGCGGCGGCAGAACAAAGATGGGATCGCGAAAAGAAGTCCTGTTTCAAGGGTTACGGGGGACCCTTTAAATATCTGCCAAAGTAGGGCACCGGGGGGCTCTCGGGGTGCCGAGGCGCCCCCCCGGCGCGGCCCAGGGGGGGAGGGCGCGCCCACAGGGCGCCTGGGCCCCCTATGGCCCCCAAGCTCCCCTTCGGAAGCAGTGTCGTTCCCGATACGCCGATTTTATATATATTTTTTCTGGATTTTTCTGGGCAGTTCTCGAAACGTGAAAACCTGAAATACAAAAACAGCCGAAAACAGAAACTGGCACTGGGGTGCACTGGATTAGTAAGTTAGTCCAAATATGATCAAAAGTGTATGGAAGTGTATGAATATCATAGCAATATCACCCAAAAGTGGCATGGAGCAAGCAGAAATTATAGATACGTTTTGGACGTATCAACATCCCCAAGCTTAATTCCTGCTCGTCCTCGAGTAGGTAAATGATAACAAGAATAATTTCTGTGGTGACATGCTATTAACCATATAAGACTTTCTCATAGTCATATGACAAAAGCTTACTGAGACAATGATTCTATAGTAATTAAGTTGTCTCAAGAGAAAATCACAAATGACTGAAAGTTTTACAATATGAAACTGAAACATCAAAAAGATTTGCAATGAACATGATGTGCAAATATGATAAAGTAATATCTAGCTTGCCCCCTTTAGTGATGCAAAACATAAATGCAAGGGCACCTTCAAGGTTTAAGTGATGACTAGATACAATCATTTCAGAATAAACGATATCACAATCATGCAAAAGACAATGCTACTTTGGGACAATGCACATTACACTCAAAATGACAATCATGCTCTCAGTAGTTGGTGCTTCAATATAAAGGTAAAAGAAAGGTTAAGTGCTAGAGCTTTTTATTTTGAAAACATGGAAGCAATTGTGTCAACGGTAGTAGTACTTCATATGTGTCATGTATAAAACATCTTATAAGTTGCAAGCCTCATGCATCGAATACTAATAGTGCTCGCTCCTTGTCCTAATTAGCTCGGATCCTCATGGGTTATCATTGCATTGCATATGTTTTAACCAAGTGTCACAATGGGGTACCTCTATGCCACCTGTACAAAGGTCCAAGGAGATAGATCGCATTTGATTTCTCGTTTTTGATAGATCTCAACTTGAGGACATCCATACCGGGACAACATAGAAAATAGATGATGGACTCCTCTTTAATGCATAAGCAAATTCTCATGAGAGATTGAGGATTAAGGTCCAAGCTAAAACTTCCACCATGATACATGGCTTTGGTTGGCGGCCTAATGTTCTTCTCTAACAATATGCATATTAATTAAACCCACGGTAAATCACCCTTACTTCAGACAAGACGAACATGCATAGCAACTCACATGATATTCAACAAAAGTGTGACAGTTGATGGCGTCCCCAGAAACATGGTTACCGCTCAGCAAGCAACTCATAAGAAATAAGATACATAGGCAACATATTCTTTACCACAATAGTTTTTAGGCTACTTTCCCATGAGCTATGTATTGCATGGTTAGTTTGCTTAGTGCAGGTGGAGGTTAGCAAAAGACTGGGAGCGACCAACTAAGAGAGCAATGACGGTCATAATCATGCAGAGCGACAAAGCAATATTGAATCAGGCATGGTAGTTATATCGCTATTTAGAAACAAAATATCATCAAGGCTTGACAGACTTTCTTTACAGTCTTGAATATGCGTGAGCATACGCCAAGTCAATCAAAATAAATTCTCGAAGGAAGATATTACTAAACCATACCACATCATAGGCAAACAAACCAAGTTGGTACTCCAATAACACATTGGGAACCTCCCAGCTATTTGAGATTAACCAAAAGAAAACCTGAACTACTAAGCACCATCATGAAAGTAGCATCTTTATCATAGACACATTAACCCATGCAACGGAAGCAAACTCTCTTAATGAGGTGAGCATGGTAATTAAAGAGAGTTCAAGCAACCAACTAAATAAAAGCTCTTGAAAAGATAAGCATGAATACTAAGAGCAGAGTATGATAGTAGCTATTAAAAGACAAAGAACACACACAGCATAGATAGACATGAAAATTCTATGTAATGTTCTAGGTAGAGGTGGAGCGTGTTTCTCTCCCACATAAAGGAATGCTGGGTTCCGACTCGTTATGAAAAACTAAAAAGAAAACTATAAGCAAGACGCTCCAAGCATAGCACATAACATATGAAGTGATAAAAATATAGCGAAACGAAAGACGAACTGATAATGTTGATGGAGAAGGGGATGCACGGGGGCATCCCCAAGCTTAGACGCTTGAGTCTCCTTGAATATTTCTTGGGGGTGCACGGGGGCATCCCCAAGCTTGAGCGCTTGACACTCCTGAATCTTTTTATCATCTTCCCTCGCACACTTGAAAACTCCCTTCATACACAACTCATCATAATCTGATTAGCGAGGTTAGTACCCTTAATAAAATAATTATACCTTGCTGGAAATAAGGATATTCTTGAAGTTCTACTGTTTCTCAAGATTGCCAAAAGGTTTTTGCAAAGAAAAAGCAAGTTCTTAATTTGCAAAGTGAAGGTAAGGCAAAACAGGACAGAATCTGTGAAAAACAGAACAGCAGGCAGTAATTGACCTGTTCGGGATACTTCTGCAACTCAAATCAAAAAACTCAGAACTGACGCACGAAAGACAATTATATAGAGAACACTGTCGAGAAAATTCAGACCAAAAAGATGATCTGGTGATTTTATACGAATTTTTCTATCCAAGGACAGAATCTGTTTCCTGGACAGCACCTCACAACTTTTGAACTTCTAGCAATCAGAGGCTATACTTGGCACAAATATGAAAAGCAAAGATACAATGATGATGCTACAGCAGTAAACAACATCAAGACACAACAAAAGCAAAAAATTTATTCATGTGGGCTGCCTCCCAAAAGCGCTTTCTTTTATGCCTTTAAGCTAGGCATAATGCGTAGATCAAGTTTTATCAAGAGTAAAAGAATAACTAGCCCGTACAACGGACTCAAAAGGTAACTTGACCTTCTTACGAGGGAAGTGTTCCATCCCTTTCTTGAGAGGAAACTGAAATTTTATATTACCCTCTTTCATGTCAATGACAGCACCAACGGTGCGCAAAAAGGGACATCCCAAAATAATTGGACATGAAGGATCACATTCAATATCCATAATAGTGAAATCAACGGGCACATAATTATCATTGACAATAATAAGAACATCATCGATCCTCCCCAAAGGTTTCTTTATGGAAGAATCAACGAGACGAACACCAAAAGAACAAGAATCATAAGGTTTCAATTTAAGCATATCATATATCCTTTTGGGCATAACAGAGGTACTAGCACCAACATCACATAATGCATAACAAGAGAAGACATTCAAATTAACTTTTATCATAGGATCCCAACCATCTTCTAGCTTTCTAGGTATGGAGGCTTCTACTCTAAGTTTCTCCTCCCTAGCTTTGATGAGAGCATTAGTGATATGCTCTGTGAAGGCAAGGTTAAGCGTGCTAGTGCGGGGATCTCTAGACATCTTGTGAAGGAAATCAATAACTTCTGTAAGAGTGCAATTATCAAAATCAAGGTCACGAGCATCAAGTAAAGTAGTAGTGGTGTCCTTAAGGTTCACCTGTTTGGTAGTTTCTATAGCATCACCATTAATAGGTCCATTGGGACCAGGAGTACATTGGGTGCTAAGAGTGTGAACATCCTCAATAACTTGGATAGTAGCAACAGTATGGTGGGTAGGAAGGCTCTTAATTCTTTCCTCTTCCTCCCTTTCTCTAGCCCATCTTTCTTTTAGCTTAGCCATCATCCTAATATTTTCATTAATTTGTACTTGAGTAGCATTAATAGGGATGACTTCCCTCTCCTTAAGAGGAGAAGTTTCAATTTTTAGCAATTTTACCTCATTGGCTAAGTGGTCTACCTTGAAAGAAAGATCATTTAGTTTATGTAGTTTCTCTTCTACATTCTTATTAAAGGCTTTTTGGGTAGTGATGAAATCTTTAAGCATGGTCTCTAGTTCAGTATTGGAGTTCTTGGTACTAGGATAAGCATTGTTGTTCCCATAAGAGTTAGAGGGGAACGGTCTAGAATTGTTACCAAAGTTACTCCTATAAGCATTGTTGTTAAAATTGTTTCTAGAGATAAAGTTAACATCTACTTGTTCTTGAGCAATCAAAGAATTTAAAGGAACATCACGAGGATCAATAGTAGATCGCTTCGAAAGTAGAGACATGATCAAGTCAACTTTTTCATTGAGGGAGGAAATCTCCTCGACAGAGTTTACCTTCCTACCTGTTGGAGCGCGTTCGGTGTGCCATTGGGAATAGTTGGTCATCATCTCATTGAGAAGCTTTGTGGCAGCACCAAGTGTAGTTGACATAAAAGTTCCTCCCGCGGCCGAATCTAACAAGTTCCGCGAGGTAAAGTTCAAGCCTGTATAAAAAGTTTGGATAACCATCCAAGTAGTCAAACCGTGAGTAGGGCAGTTTTTGATAAGAGATTTCATATGTTCCCAAGCTTGGGCAACGTGTTCATTATCCAATTGTTTAAAATTCATGATGTTACTTCTAAGTTGGATAATTTTAGCAGGTGGATAGTATTTTCCGATAAAAGCATCTTTGCACTTGTCCCATGAATCTATGCTATTTCTAGGCAAAGACTGAAACCAAATTTTAGCTCCTCCTCTCAAAGAGAAAGGAAAAAGCTTAAGCTTAACAATATTACCATCTATTTCTTGGTACTTTTGCATATTACAAAGTTCTACAAAGTTGTTCAAGTGTAAAGCAGCATCATCTCCAGCACCGGAGAATTGTTCTTTCATAACTAAGTTCAGTAAAGCAGGTTTAATTTCATATGAAGGTGCTGAAGTGGCAGGTGTAGTGATAGGTGTGCTGATAAAGTCATCGTTGTTGTGACTAGTGAAGTCACACAACTTGGTGTTCTCGGTGGAACCCATAGTAGCAAGCAAGCAAGATAACTATTTTTGTGATTTTCGATAAAAGGAACTAAAGCAAAAATAAAAGGTAAACTAACAAGACTAAAAAGCAAAGGTAAAAGATAGCATGCAACTCCCCTATCCTGAAGAGTGGAGTCCCCGGCAACGGCGCCAGAAAATACTCCTTGATGGGCCTCGAACCCCTCGTTGGTTACCCCAAGTGGAAGGTGTAAGATGCAGTAAGTAGAAGTGTTTTCCCCTAGCAAAGATGCCAAGGATCGAATCCCCAGAGACTCCTAGGTTCAACAAGTAGGTGTCAATTGCTAACGGCGCAATTAGCAATCAACATGGACTTGCACACAGATACAAATAACTTTGCTCCCAACGAGTACAGAGAGATTGTCAATCTCTCCGGCCTTGTAGTTCACAAAGGGTTAAAAGCAATATGATAGTAGTGATAGATAGTGTTTTTGCAATAGTAAGTAAAATAGCGAAAAGTAAATAGTGTATGTGATCAATGATGGTAATATGGACCGGAGTCTCATGATGTTCACTAGTGATGTCTCTCTCCCAAAAGACGATAAAACAGCTATGTGAGGTAAACAAATTACAGCTGGGCAATTGATAGGACCCACGAGCGCATACAAATGCTGATTACATTGCAAGAAAGGTTGAGGTTCAAAGCATGGGCGGTACGCCAAAGTAAGTAGACCGAAATCCATCAATATCTACTACTAATCATCCACCTTGAGATATCTATCCAGAACATCTCGCTGGTATTAAGTTGCGAGTCCCACCCATAGTGTAAACTCAATGCAACAGACAACTGCATTAAAAGAACTTTGCGTAAAGTAAACAATCCTTGCACCCGCGGGCACAAGCACCGTTGTTTTCCCCCTTGTGGCAACCGCACATCCCCTAGACTCATGTTTCTGTCACTCAAGCTAGTCATCGAGGGGCATGAACCCACAATC
>LR738710.1:583725347-583744265 GCA_902687465.1 Secale cereale
CCCCCCCCCCCCAGGTTGCCCTTCGGACGCAGTGTTGTTTCCGATACGCTGATTTTTTATATATTTTTTCTGGATTTTTCTGGGCAGTTCTCGAAACGTGAAAACCTGAAATACAAAAACAGCCGAAAACAGAAACTGGCACTGGGGTGCACTGGATTAGTAAGTTAGTCCAAATATGATCAAAAGTGTATGGAAGTGTATGAATATCATAGCAATATCACCCAAAAGTGGCATGGAGCAAGCAGAAATTATAGATGCGTTTTGGACGTATCAGTGCTTCAAGGACATAATTCTTCTGTGCAGCAATGAGGATAATCCTCAAGTTACGGACCCAGTCCGTGTAATTGCTACCATCATCTTTCAACTTAGCTTTCTCTAGGAATGCATTAAAATTCAAAGGAACGGTAGCACGGGCCATTGATCTACAACAACATAGATATGCAAAAACTATCAGGACTAAGTTCATGATAAATTAAAGTTCAATTTAATCATATTAATTAAAGAACTCCCACTTAGATAGACATCCCTCCGGTCATCTAAATGATCACGTGATCCAAATCAACTAAACCATGTCCGATCATCACATGAGATGGAGTAGTTTCAATGGTGAACATCTTATGTTGATCATATCTACTATATGATTCACGCTCGACCTTTCGGTCTCCAGTGTTCCGAGGCCATATCTGCATATGCTAGGCTCATCAAGTTTAACCCGAGTATTCTGCGTGTGCAAAACTGGCTTACACCCGTTGTATTTGAACGTAGAGCTTATCACACCCGATCATCACGTGGTGTCTCGGCACGACGAACTTTTGCAACGTGCATACTCAGGGAGAACACTTATACCTTGAAATTTAGTAAGGGATCATCTTATAATGCTACCGTCGTTCTAAGCAAAATAAGAAGCATAATAAGATAAACATCATATGCAATCAAAATATGTGACATGATATGGCCATCATCATCTTGTGCTTTTGATCTCCATCTCCAAAGCACCGTCATGATCACCTTCATCACCGGCGCGACACCTTGATCTCCATCGTAGCATCGTTGTTGTTTTGCCAACTATTGCTTCTACGACTATCGCTACCACTTAGTGATAAAGTAAAGCAATTACAAGGTGATTGCATTTCATGCAATAAAGCGACAACAATATGGCTCCTGGCAGTTGCCGATAACATTACAAAACATGATCATCTCATACAAAACCGTATAACTCATCATGTCTTGACCATATCACATCACAACATGCCCTGCAAAAACAAGTTAGACATCCTCTACTTTGTTGTTGCAAGTTTTACGTGGCTGCTACGGACTTAGCAAGAACCGTTCTTACCTACGCATACAAAACCACAACGATGTTTCGTCAAGTATGTGTTGTTTTAACCTTCACAAGGACCGGGCATAGCCACACTTGATTTAGCTAAAGTGAGAGAGACAGACACCCGCCAGTCACCTTTAAGCAACGAGTGCTCATAACGGTGAAACCAGTCTCGCGTAAGCGTACGCGTAATGTCGGTCCGGGCCGCTTCATCTCACAATACCGCCGAAGCAAAGTATGACATGCTGGTAAGCAGTATGACTAGTATCGCCCACAACTCATTGTGTTCTACTCGTGCATATCATCTACGCATAGACCTGGCTCTGATGCCACTGTTGGGGAACGTAGTATTTTAAAATTTTCCTACGATCACGCAAGATCTATCTACCAGATGCATAGCAACGAGAGGGAAGAGTGTGTCTACATACCCTCGTAGACCGGAAGCGGAAGCGTCAAGTGACGCGGTTGATGTGGTCGAACTTCTTCACGATCCAACCGATCAAGCACCGAACGTACGGCACCTCCGCGTTCAGCACATGTTCAGCTTGATGACGTCCCACGAGCTCTTGATCCAGTTGAGCTTCACGGGAGAGTTTCGTCAGCATGACGGCGTGGTGATGGATATGATGTATCTACCGGCACAGGGCTTCGCCTAAGCACTGCGACGGTATGACCAAGGTGTGTTTCTGTGGAGGGGGGCACCGCACACGGCTAGAACAATTCAACTTGTGTGTCTTTGGGTGCCCCCCTGCCCCCGTATATAAAGGAGCAAGGGGGGAAGCCGGCCGGCCCTCCTATGGTGCAGCTAGGGCTGCAATCCTACTAGGAATAGGATTGCAATCCTATTCCTAGTAGGAACCTACCAAAGAAGGAAAAGGGGGGAAGGAAAGAGAGGGAGAGGGAGAGGGAAAGAGGGGCCGCGCCTCCCTCCCCTAGTCCTATTCGGACTCCTCCTAGGGAGGGGGCGCGCCACCTCCTGGCTGCTGCCCTCTCTCTCCCCTATGGCCCACCAGGGCCCACCATTCCCCCGGGGGGTTCCGGTAACCCCCCCGGCACTCCGGTAAATTCTGAAACTTTCCAGAACACTTCCGGTGTCCGAATATAGTCGTCCAATATATCAATCTTTATGTATCGGACATTTCGAGACTCCTCGTTATGTCCGTGATCTCATCCGGGACACCGAACTACCTTCGGTACATCAAAACTCATAAACTCATAATACCGATCGTCATCAAACGTTAAGCGTGCGGACCCTACGGGTTCGAGAACTATGTAGACATGACCGAGACTCATCTCCGGTCAATAACCAATAGCGGAACCTGGATGCTCATATTGGCTCCTACATATTCTACGAAGATCTTTATCGGTCAAACCGCATAACAACATATGTTGTTCCTTTTGTCACCGGTATGTTACTTGCCCGAGATTCGATCGTCAGTATCTCTATACCTAGTTCAATCTCGTTACCGGCAAGTCTCTTTACTCGTTTCGTAATACATCATCTCGTGACTAACTCATTAGTCATTTGCTTGCAAGGCTTATTATGATGTGCATTACCGAGAGGGCCCAGAGATACCTCTCCGACACTCGGAGTGACAAATCCTAGTCTTGATCTATGCCAACACCACGAATACTTTCGGAGACACCTGTAGAGCATCTTTATGATCACCCAGTTACGTTGTGACGTTTGATAGCACACAAGGTGTTCCTATGGTATTCGGAAGTTGCATAATCTCATAGTCATAGGAACATGTATAAGTCATGGAGAAAGCAATAGCAGTAAAACTAAACGATCATAGTGCTATGCTAACGGATGGGTCTAGTCCATCACATCATTCTCCTAATGATGTGATCCCGTTGATCAAATGACAACTAATTTCTATGGCCAGGAAACATAGCCATCTTTGATCAATGAGCTAATCTAGTAGAGGCATACTAGGGACACACTATTTTGTCTATGTATTCACACATGTATCAAGTTTCCGGTTAATACAATTCTAGCATGAATAAAAGACATTTATCATGATATAAGGAAATACAAATAACATCTTTATTATTGCCTCTAGGGCATATTTCCTTCACTACTATGACAGCAAGTGATGTCTACACACGCTTCTACTCTTGTAGACTATGTTGGGCCTCCAAGCGGAGAGATTTGTAGGACAGCAGCAATTTCCCTCAAGTGGATGACCTAAGGTTTATCGAACTCAGGGAAGTAGAGGTTGAAGATGGTCTCTCTCAAGCAACCCTGCAACTAAGATACAAGAAGTCTCTTGTGTCCCCAACACACCTAATACACTTGTTAGATGTATAGGTGCACTAGTTCGGCGAAGAGATGTTAAATGGCAAGTGATATGGATGGCAAAACAAAGTAATATAAATCTGTAATAAAAAGTGCAGCAAGCAAACAAGTGGTAAACGTGAGCACAAATGGTATTGCAATGGTGGAAACAAGGCCTAGGCTTCATACTTTCACTAGTGGCAACTCCCAACAACATTAACATAATCGAATCACATGATATTTCCCATAAAACATGCAATGGAGACGCACCCGGAGGTCATTCCTTCGTGGTCAAGAGAGGACGAGAATTATGTAGGGCTACAAAAGCACACCTCAAAGTTCGTAGTTATCAATCTAAGGATTTCCCAATGTCACCGCGGCCATCCAAAGAGAGTCCCACAATCACCACAACATATCTAAAGGATAGTCAAAGACAAGCACCAAGAGACTCTCAATCTTCAATCAACACACAAGAGAGGAAATCACTCATGAAAATATTTTTCTAATCCATGTCCAATAGACCGCTGTCACCTTGGTCTCGGGGATTATACTAGATAAAGACAAGTGAGTACATCAATCCAATACATAGAGGAAGGGGAAACATCATGGGATCACCCTAGATTAACATAGCCTATGATCACAACGAAGATCACATCATGGGAGAGAGAGATAACCACATAGCTACTGGTAGAAACCTCAGCCCCGAGGAGGAACTACTCCCGCATCATGGAGGGAGGAAGCAACGTCGATGGAGATGAATCCGGGGGCACTTCCCCATCCCGGCAGGGTGCCGGCTGATGTCTACACACGCTTCTACACTTGTAGACTATGTTGGGCCTCCAAGCGCAGAGGTTTGTAGGACAGCAGCAATTTCCCTCAAGTGGATGACCTAAGGTTTATCGAACTCAGGGAAGTAGAGGTTGAAGATGGTCTCTCTCAAGCAACCCTGCAACTAAGATACAAGAAGTCTCTTGTGTCCCCAACACACCTAATACACTTGTTAGATGTATAGGTGCACTAGTTCGGCGAAGAGATGTTAAATGGCAAGTGATATGGATGGCAAAACAAAGTAATATAAATCTGTAATAAAAAGTGCAGCAAGCAAACAAGTGGTAAACGTGAGCACAAATGGTATTGCAATGGTGGAAACAAGGCCTAGGGATCATACTTTCACTAGTGGCAACTCCCAATAACATTAACATAATCGAATCACATGATATTTCCCATAAAACATGCAATGGAGACGCACCCGGAGGTCATTCCTTCGTGGTCAAGAGAGGACGAGAATTATGTAGGGCTACAAAAGCACACCTCAAAGTTCGTAGTTCTCAATCTAAGGATTTCCCAATGTCACCGCGGCCATCCAAAGAGAGTCCCACAATCACCACAACATATCTAAAGGATAGTCAAAGACAAGCACCAAGAGACTCTCAATCTTCAATCAACACACAAGAGAGGAAATCACTCATGAAAATATTTTTCTAATCCATGTCCAATAGACCGCTGTCACCTTGGTCTCGGGGATTATACTAGATAAAGACAAGTGAGTACATCAATCCAATACATAGAGGAAGGGGAAATATCATGGGATCACCCTAGATTAACATAGCCTATGATCACAACGAAGATCACATCATGGGAGAGAGAATTGACCACATAGCTGCTGGTAGAAACCTCAGCCCCGAGGAGGAACTACTCCCGCATCATGGAGGGAGGAAGTAACGTCGATGGAGATGAATCCGGGGGCACTTCCCCGTCCCGGCAGGATGCCGGCACAGGAATTCTAGTCCCCCGAAGCTTGATGGCGATGGCGGCGGAGATCGGAATTGCGTCTGGAGAAAAGGGGTCCCGTCTCGAGGGTTTCAGGACACGATATAAATATATGCCAAAGGGGGGCATCAGCGGAGGCCTGGGGGGGCCAGGCGCCCCCCCAGCGCGGCCAGGGGGGGCCGCGCCACCAGGGCACCTGGAGCCCTGGTGGCCCCCCTCCGGCTGTACTTTGGCTGCCAGGAAGCTTCTCGAACGCTGATTTTTTATATAATTTTTCCGGGATTTTTCTGGCAGTTCTCGTGACGGGAAAACATGAAATACAAAAACAGCAGAAAACAGAAACTGGCACTGGGGTGCACTGAGTTAATAGGTTAGTCCAAATATGATCAAAAGTGTATGGAAGTGTATAAATATCATAGCAATATCACCCAAAAGAGGCATGGAGCAAGCAGAAATTATAGATACGTTTTGGACGTATCAACATCCCCACGCTTAATTCCTGCTCGTCCTCGAGTAGGTAAATGATAACAAGAATAATTTATGTGGTGACATGCTATTAACCATATAGGACTTTTTCATAGTCATATGACAAAAGCTTACTGAGACAATGAATCTGTAGTAATTAAGTTGCCTCATGAGAAAATCGCAAAGAACTAAAAGTTTTACAATATGATACTGAAACATCAAATAGATTTGTAATGAGCATGGTGTGCAAATATGATAAAGTGATATCTCGCTTGCCCCCTTTAGTGAAGCAAAACATAAATGCAGGGGCACCTCCAAGGTTTAAGTGATGACTAGATACAATGATTTCAAAATAAACGATATCACAATCATGCAAAAGACAATTCTACTTTGGGACAATGCACATTACACTCAGAATGACAATCATGCTCTCAGTAGTTGGTGCTTTAAAAGAAGGTGGAGACTCTCGAACCGTGGCTTTTGTTGGCAAGGTTGAAAACCCGTAGTCGGAAACAAAGACAAAACATGTACCAGAGCTCTTGGTTTTAAAAACATAGGTAATAATTATTTTTTGATTATGCATGTTCCGTCAACGAATGCAAGCAGATAACTCAATTACTTCTTGAGATGGACAAGTTTCGAGGAACGGATCCCGAATGAGGACGATCACATCCTCCTAATCTCCTTTGTTTATCACTGCCAAAGTTTTCTGATTTCTCATGAACAAAGCGTGAAGGAGGGTTTGTTTGTTATATTAATTTTGAGCCGGCGCACTCAATGCCAGTTCCTTCTCGTGTTATGGGTTTGCACATTAGACATGCAATCTCGGGGTGAAGCTTGTCCAACTTAAAAAGATCATGAATTAACTACTACTTCCTCATGAACTTAAAACAGAGGCACAAAACAGAAATGCATTTTTTTTTCTTGAATAATTTCGAGATGGTACATGAAAGTCTTCGTTAGGAATGGCAGGTAAATACCATGTAGGAAGGTATGGTGGACTCATATGGCATAACTGGTTTAAAAGAATTTGGATGCACAAGCAGTCAGTCCGCTTAGTACAGGTGGAGGTTAGCAAAAGACTGCGAGCGACCAACTAAAAGAGCAATGACGGTCATGATCATGCAGAGCGACAAAGCAACATTGAATCAGGCATGGTAGTTATATCGCTACTCAGAAACAAAAGATCATCAAGGCTTGACAGACTTTCTTTACAGTCTTAAATATGCGTGAGCATACGCCAAGTCAATCAAAATAAATTCTTGAAGGAAGATATCACTAAACCATACCACATCATAGGCAAACAAATCATGTTGGTACTCCAATAACACATTGGGAACCCCCCAGCTATTTGAGACTAACCATAAGAAAACATGAACTACTAAGCACCATTATGCACGTAGCATTTTTATCATAGACATATCAACCAATGCAACAGAAGCAAACTCTCTTAATAAGATAAGCATGATAACTAAAGAGAGTTCCAGCAACCAACTAAACAAAAGCTCTTTAAAAAGATAAGCATGAAAACTAAGAGCTGAACATGATAGTAGCTATTGAAAGACAAAGAACATACACAGCAAAGATAGACATGAAAATTCTATGTTATGTTCTAGGTAGAAGTGGAGCGTGTTTCTCTCCCACACAAAGAAAGGTGAGTTCCAACTCGTTATGAAAAGCTAAAGAAAACTAAAAAGGAAACTAAAAGCAAGACGCTCCAAGCATAGCACATAACACATGAAGTGATAAAAATATAGTGGAACGAAAGACAAACTGATAATTGTTGATGGAGAAGGGGGTGCACGGGGGCATCCCCAAGCTTATACGCTTGAGTCTTCTTGAATATTTCTTGGGGGTGCATGGGGGCATCCCCAAGCTTGAGCGTTTGACACTCCTGAATCTTTTTATCATCTTCCCTCGCACACTTGAAAACTCCCTTCATAAATAACTCATCATAATCTGATTAGTGAGGTTAGTACCCTTAATAAAATAATTGTTCCTTGCTGGAAATAAGGATATTCTTGAAAGTCTACTGTTTCTCAAGATTGCCAAAAGGTTTTTGCAAAGAAAAAGCAAGCTCAAGGTTTGAAAAATGAAGAAAAGGCAAAACAGGACAGAATTTGTGAAAAACAGACCAGCAGGTAGTAAATGATTTTTTCGGGGCACTTCTGCAACTCAAATCAAAAAACTCAGAACAGACGCCCGAAAGACAATTGTATAGAGCACGCTGTCGAAAAAATTCAGACCAAAAATATGATCTGGTGATTTTATACGAATTTTTCTGTCCAAGGACAGAATCTGTTTCCTGGACAGCACGTCACAACTTTTGAACTTTCTTGCAATCAGAGGCTACACTTGGCACAAAGCTGAAAAGTAAAGATACAATGATGATGCTACTGTAGTAACAACATCAAGACACAACAAAAGCAAAATAAAATTTTATTCATGTGGGCTGCCTCCCAAAAGCGCTTTCTTTTATGCCTTTAAGCTAGGCATAAGACTTTAATGATGCTCTCGTAGGAATAAGAGTTGAAGAACAAAAGAGAGCATCAAGAAGCAAATACCAAACACATTTAAGCCTAACATGCTTCCTATGCATAGGAATATTTTAATAGAATAATTCATTGTAGCACAAAGCAATAAGCATAGGAAGACAAAACAAGTGCAGCTTCAAAACCTTCAACATAAAGAGAGGAAACTTCTTATTATTAAGATATTTAGAACCAAGTCTCCCTCTCTCATTATAAATTTCAGTGGCATCATGGATGAACTCAACAATATAAGCATCACATAAAGCATTGTTACCAGGATCCACATGCAAAAAGGTACTCTTACTCTCCACATAAGCATAATCTTTCTCATTGGTAATAGTGGGAGTAGGACTATCATAAACAACTTGAACACTATAGATTTATTGTGTATTAGGAAGATGGTGTTCAACAAGGGAGTAATTCCCTCCATGATTATGACAAGTTTCATAAGGATAGTTTCTCCTTATGTCATAGGTACCTTTATAATCACTATAGATTGGAGTTATAACATCATCATGGTAGAGAAGAGCATTATCATTGCTAGCAACTATATTTGTAAACATGTTGTCTTTATTCTTACTAGCAAAAGAATTATCAATTATCACATCACTAGTGGGTAAAGAATTTGCAATCCTATCATCCCCAAGCTTAGAGCTTCCCATATCATCACTTTCAGAGTTGGTACCAAAAAGATTTTCAAGATCATAAGTAGCATTATCATCATTTTCCCAATCACAATAAGTAACATGCATATCATAATCAAAATCATCTTCAATAGTACCTACGGACGTATCATCAAGATGATAATTAAGGCAATAAACTTCACCTTCTTATTTAAACTTACAACCGTTAGGATAAAAGTTGATGGGAGGAATATGCTCAGGCCAGGTTGATACCCATTCTTCTTCTTTCTTGCTCCTCTTCCTCCTCCTCTTCTTTTTCTTCTTCTTAACCTTAGGAGGGAGTGGTTGGAGATGAAGCTTCTCCACATATCCTGGTTTATCATTAGAAACAATAGGGGAAACTTGGGAGAAACTCTCCTTTTTATTAGCGGAAATATAAGAGACATTTTTATACTTTGGTAAAGTTCCCTCCTTTCTAATCTTACTTATGTAATCATTTTCATGGCAATTAACAACACAATAGAGATGGCAATTTTGCAAAGTGTTTTTTATTCCTATGGCATTAACATCTAGCCAAGAAGTCTTTTCTGATAACTCTTCACACATCAAAAATAACATAAGCTCATCATAAAGATCAGAGGTGATCATGTTATCACACAACCGGTTAACAGTTATGTTTTGAAAGTTCATGCATTGAAAATTAAAGTGACCCTCTATACGGCAAAGTTCACAAGTAAAAGGATAAAGGTCACACAATTCTCTAGCAATTTCATTTAAATCTCTGACCCAAGTGATTGTTCTTTCATGCTTATGTTGCTTACAATACTTCTCTTCTTCAATCATACGCCTTTCACAAGGTCTATCCACTCCACAAAAATTAACATGCTTATATAAAACTTCATTTTTAGGAATTGGATCATGCATGTTGCAATCATCATGAACAATTTCATTTTCTTTGCAAGTCTCTTTAAAAGGTTTATGATACTTGATCCAATCCTCCTTAGGCATATTAAGATGTGAAGCAAAAGATTTGAGGAAATCAACAAGGAGTTGAGAATCAAGTCCAAACTTAGCACTAAACTTATTAAAACTTGTAGTTTCAACAAAGGACTTAATGCAATCATACTCATAAATTATACCTGACTCTTTACCTTTGTCGATCTCCCAATCTTCAGTGTTGCGTTGAATTCTTTCAAGGAGTTCCCATTTAGCATCAGTCTTTTCGTTTGTGAAAGAACCCATAGAGGAAGCATCGAGCAAATCTTTATCCTGTCGAGAGAGCCTCGCATAGAAATTAGTAATAATCATATCTTTGGGGAGCCCATGGTTAGGACTTTTTAGCATTAACGTTTTCAGTCTCCCCCAAGCTTGAGCTATGCTCTCTCCGTCATGAGGATAGAAATTATAAACATAATTCCTATTCTTATGAACTTCATGAAGAGGATAAAACTTAGTATAAAAGAGAGACATAAGCTCTTGCCAATCAAGCAAGTGCGAGTTATCGAGAAGCTTATACCAATCTGAAGCCTTATCTATAAGTGATACGGCGAACAATTTCCTCATGACAAACTCCCTTGATACACCTGCAAGCTTAAATAATGAACATAATTGTGACAGATATAGCAAGTGTTCACCGGGATGTCTGTCTCCTGCATAACGATTAGCCAAGACATAATCGATAATACCAGCTAGTATTTTATAGGGCACAATTTCAGTAGGGGGAGGAGCAACCACCACAGGTGTGGGGCGTCTTCCCGCAAGCAACGATCCAATAGCAAGGTTGTCCATAAGCATAACTAGTGAAATAAAAACAAGAAACAAAAAGATTTAATTGCAAGATCTAAAGATATACCTTCAAGCACTCACTTCCCCGGCAACGGTGCCAGAAATAGCTTGATGCCTACACACGCTTCTACTCTTGTAGACTATGTTGGGCCTCCAAGCGCAGAGGTTTGTAGGACAGCAACAATTTCCCTCAAGTGGATGACCTAAGGTTTATCGAACTCAGGGAAGTAGAGGTTGAAGATGGTCTCTCTCAAGCAACCCTGCAACTAAGATACAAGAAGTCTCTTGTGTCCCCAACACACCTAATACACTTGTTAGATGTATAGGTGCACTAGTTCGGCGAAGAGATGTTAAATGGCAAGTGATATGGATGGCAAAACAAAGTAATATAAATCTGCAATAAAAAGTGCAGCAAGCAAACAAGTGGTAAACGTGAGCACAAATGGTATTGCAATGGTGGAAACAAGGCCTAGGCTTCATACTTTCACTAGTGGCAACTCCCAACAACATTAACATAATCGAATCACATGATATTTCCCATAAAACATGCAATGGAGACGCACCCGGAGGTCATTCCTTCGTGGTCAAGAGAGGACGAGAATTATGTAGGGCTACAAAAGCACACCTCAAAGTTCGTAGTTCTCAATCTAAGGATTTCCCAATGTCACCGCGGCCATCCAAAGAGAGTCCCACAATCACCACAACATATCTAAAGGATAGTCAAGGACAAGCAACAAGAGACTCTCAATCTTCAACCAACACACAAGAGAGGAAATCACTCATGAAAATATTTTTCTAATCCATGTCCAATAGACCGTTGTCACCTTGGTCTCGGGGATTATACTAGATAAAGACAAGTGAGTACATCAATCCAATACATAGAGGAACGGGAAATATCATGGGATCACCCTAGATTAACATAGCCTATGATCACAACGAAGATCACATCATGGGAGAGAGAATTGACCACATAGCTACTGGTAGAAACCTCAGCCCCGAGGAGGAACTACTCCCGCATCATGGAGGGAGGAAGCAACGTCGATGGAGATGAATCCGGGGGCACTTCCCCGTCCCGGCAGGGTGCCGGAACAGGAATTCTGGTCCCCCGAAGCTTGATGGCGATGGCGGCGGAGATCGGAATTGCGTCTGGAGAAAAGGGGTCCCGTCTCGAGGGTTTCGGGACACGATATAAATATATGCCAAAGGGGGGCATCAGCGAAGGCCTGGGGGGCCCAGGCGCCCCCCCGGCGCGGCCAGGAGGGGGGCCGCGCCACCAGGGCGTCTGGAGCCCTGGTGGGCCCCCTCCGGCTGTACTTTGGCTGCCAGGAAGCTTCTGGAACGCTGATTTTTAATATAATTTTTCCGGGATTTTTCTGGCAGTTTTCGTGACGGGAAAACCTGAAATACAAAAACAGCAGAAAACAGAAACTGGCACTAGGGTGCACTGAGTTAATAGGTTAGTCCAAATATGATCAAAAGTGTATGGAAGTGTATAAATATCATAGCAATATCACCCAAAAGAGGCATGGAGCAAGCAGAAATTATAGATACGTTTTGGACGTATCAGCAAGCATCGTGACTTGGCTTTCGACATTGGAGATCATGTCTATCTCTGTGTTTCTCCGATGAAAGGCACTCAAAGGTTCAGTATCAAGGGCAAGCATGCTCCAAGATACATGGGCCCTTTCAAGATTCTTGGCAAGAGAGGTCATCTAGCCTACCAACTCGAGCTTCCCTCCAACTTTTCAAATGTGCATGATGTGTTTCACGTGTCTCAACTCCGCAAGTGCTTCAAGACGCCTGAACGCACCATTCCTTTCGAAGAGATTGATCTTCAGCAAGACTTGTCTTATCGTGAGCACCCCGTTGCTATCCTTGAAGAAGCTGAGCGCAAGACCTGCAACAAGTCCATCAAATTCTTGAAAGTGAAGTGGTCACACCATACCGACCGAGAAGCTACATGGGAACGACAAGATCATCTCCATTCCGAGTATCCCGCCTTCTTTCAGTCCTAGATCTCGGGACGAGATCTTTTTTGTAGTGGAGGAGAGTTTGTAACACCCCATATGTGATACCTTCCTTATATGGCAATAAAGCATTTACCATTTGATCCTTGTCCTTTCCTTGGGGGTTCTTTTTCATTTATGCCTTCTCTTTGTCATTGCATTATCATATTGTATTTTCTTTATGCATTCATGCTTACTTCATCTTCATCATTGCATCATGATCATCATGGTATTTTCTTATCTTTGTGTTTTATTCTTTTCCTAGATGTTAGGGTGAGGTCATGTTGATCTTGTTGTGATGGTGGTAGCAAGTTCATGCCTCCTTAAACCCCTTTTTTCTTCTAGCACCACTTCTCTTCCCTTCTTTTCTCTCCATTCTTTAATTTTTTTGCAAGTGACTAACCTCTTGTTTTAAAATGTACATCTCCTCCCCACATCTTTGTTACCTTGACCTAAGTCACCCTGCAAAGCCTTGCCTCATTTTGAAATGATTTGGTTAGGTTCAAAAATGATAGAAGTTTGAATCATAGACAAACTTGTTTTATTTTTCTACCTCTAAAAATGTCCAAGTCATTTTTATAAAATAGGGATATATCCAGGAGCTATGGGGTATTTTATTTCTCTCCTAATTCCTTTTCTTTTGGGCAGTGCTTTTCTTTTTGTTTTCTGTCTAAAGAAAATAGAAAAAGAAAAAGCAGCAACAGTAGCAGCCAGCAGTAGCGCAGCCCAGCAGCGCATGGGCTTGGCCTCTCCCCCTCGGCCCAGCTACCGCATGCCAGCAACCCAGCTAGCAGCCCCGCGCGTCCCTCTCACCTTTTCTCACCCAGGCCCCCGCGTACCCCCTCTGCGTCGCGTCCACGTGGCCAAGACGGGCCCGCGCGTCAGCGACCGCGTCCTTCGCCTCACCCACCTTTTCGTCCTCCTCACGCCATCGCCATGGGGACCGCGAGCACGAGAGCATCGCCGCTCTGTTCCGTCACCTTGGCCCCTCTTTCAAGCCCCCGCCATGTCCACCAACCCTCTAGGGTTTCCCTCCTCCTTCCTCGACCGCCGCCAGGCCACCTATACCACCAGATCCACCGCTCCACCGCCGTCCCGCGCGCATCAAAGTGCTCGTCCTCGTCGCCGACGTGCTCTCCGGCCACCTACGCCCTGGAGATCGTGTCCGGCAAGTTCGCCGTCATCGACTACGGCCCCTGCTACCTCTACGGCCCCGAGGGACACCAAGTTCGACTACCTCCTCGTCGTGTTCCCCCGTGTCGGTCTTCGTTCGACTCAGGCGAGATTCCACCGTCTCCGGCCTCCTCTCACCTAACCAAGCGCACCTCCGTGCTTGTGGTGAGCTTGCGCACCTCCCCGATCCCTTTTCTTCCTTGTTTGCATGCTCTAGCCATGTTAGTCGCGCGCACCCGAACGCGTTGCCGTCGGATCTCGTCTCCGGCGAGTGCTCCGACCACCGTTGCTCCTCCGCGCATGTCCATCATCTTCGTCATGTCACGTAGGGTCTGCTACGTGCTCTCGCCGCTCCGTTAGGGTCCGTAGCTATCGCACCGTAGCTCGTCGCCGCCGCCTCTGTTCGTTGCCGCCGGCGTCGCTGTAGTCACCTTTAGGTGTAGCCGGTCCCCGTCGCGTGTGCGGAGTTCCTCCAGGAACACATCGCACGTCTCTGCCGCCCGTTTTGGTCGCCGGAGCAGCTCCGACGAGCTCCTACGATCGGCTCTGTTTCCCCTCTGTTTCTGCATCTTCAATTTAGTCTTATGGCAATGTTTCCCTCTTCTGTTAGTCGCACACGCATAGCCCAGTGGCTTGAGCCTTTCCCTCGCTACGCGCAGACCAGGGTTCGATTCCCCACCGGGGCAGTGGTTTAGCCCCCTTTTTTTGCAAATTCTGTGCACTGACAGCCCGGCCCCACTGGCAGCCACCCAGCTCCTCACCCACACTCCCGCACCCGCAGCACCACCTCAGCTCCCTCCTGGACCCATTAGTCAATGACTAGGGTGAGTCCAGGTTCTGTCAGTTTAGCCTTTTTCCTTTTCTGTTTTGTTTTTATTTTCAGTTTTCTGCATTTTCTTTTGCATAATTATATCTTTTAATATATGCATCTTTTGAAAATACTTTATATATGAAAAGTGCCTAGTTTTTAGTCTAGAATATTTATAGGCAGTTTTTTGCCATTTTAAAAACATTTAAATTGTGGTTTGAATTATTTTCAGTTTAAATAATGCTCAAACTTGTTAAATTCATAACTAAATAACCATAGCTCCAAATTTGACAAACTTTATATGTATTTGGGGGTGGAAAATGTGTATATTAGGTTGGTGTTGTTACTTTACATGTTTAAAAACACTGAAAGATGACTTCTCAGATCTGTCCTATATGTGTTATTATGAACAGGGGAGTTTCCGGAAATTGTTGTTTGTTCTTTCCGGCCCATTTAAAATGCTAGCATGTTGTTGTTGGTCCTAGTTGCACCCCTTGCCATGTTAAGCAACTTGTAAAACTTGTTGGCTGCTTGTTTAAATCAACTACATAACCTTTTGTCTATGTTTGTTTTGTTATCTTTTGCATGATGTGTCCCTACATGTGTGTGATCTTGTTTGTTGCCATGTCACATGTGCACCCATCATGTTCATTTGAGATGCATCGGATCCTACCCACATTCATATGCATCATGTCTTGCATCATGTGTTTGAGCATTGCATGATGATTGATTGTTGTTCCGGTGTTTGTATTGTTGTGTTGGTTACAACCCGGTGACGATTCGGAGTTCGAGGTTCCTACCGAGACTGAGTTTGAGGAGCAAGGTTACGAACCCTCCGTGGACTTAACAGGCAAGATGACCATTCCCCGATATCACCTCTATCCTTGCCTATGCTAGTTGTCTCGTTCTTTAGATATGCCTCGATGCATATTCCTGTTTGTCAGACTCCTATTGTTGCCATGAAACACTCTAAGCGCCTTCCTAGCAAACCGTTGATTGGCTAAGTACGCTTTTGCTCAGCCCCTCTTATAGCGTTGTTAGTTGCAGGTGAAGTTTGAAGATTGCTCCACGTTCGGATTTGTTATTGGGATAACACAATATATATCTGTTTAAAACTAATGCACCTATATATTGGTAATGGGTGGAAGGCTCGGCCTTCTTCTTGGTGTTTTGTTCCACTCATGCCACCTTAGGAACCGATAAACCAGTGTTATGTTCCTTGATTTTTCGTTCCTAACACGGTTGGGCTTTATGGGGCCCCCTTGATAATTCGCACTGATTAAAGCTTTTCCAGCAAGGCCCAACATTGGTTTTACATTTGCCTAATAACTATAAACTTGCATAGGGCGTTGCAAACCTGAGTTTCTTAATCAACAACCCGGGCCAATGCGCCTCATGAGTGTTGGTCCAAACTGAGGGTTATGCGGGGCCACCTAGGGGAAACCCGAGGTTTGGTTTTACTCGTAGGATCGCCCATCTGGTCGTGGCCTGAGACGAGATACGCGCGGCTACTATCAGGGTGTCGGCACGCCTGGAGGTCTTGCTGGATTAGTTTTACCTTTGTCGAA
The DNA here is from genome assembly GCA_902687465.1 of Secale cereale. Classification (NCBI taxonomy): domain Eukaryota; kingdom Viridiplantae; phylum Streptophyta; class Magnoliopsida; order Poales; family Poaceae; genus Secale; species Secale cereale. The sequence continues at coordinate 583,741,679 of LR738710.1, forward strand.
ATATCTTGAGCACGGGATTCCGAGAATACTCGGGTCTTCCCACTTTGGAGTTGCGACTCCGCAGATCGTGAGCTTGTGATGGGCTAAGTTGGGACACCCATGCAGGGTTTGATCTTTCGAAAGTCGTGCCCGCGGTTATGTGGCAGATGGGAATTTGTTAATATCCGGTTGTAGATAACTTGACACCTTATTCTTAAGAATACACTACATGTGTGAGTAACCATGATGGTCTCTTTCCGGAGGGCTTCGGGAAGTGAACATGGTGGGGTTATGTTTGATCGTGAGTAGCTAGGATCACTTCTTGATCAACTTGGCGATCGTGGCACTTGATCTCTTCTCGCTCTAAACACGTAAGCTAGATGCTTAGTGCTTGCTGCAACCTCTTTAATTACCTTTCCACACCTAAGGCTTTGGTAGTTTTGATACCCGGGAACAGGATTGCTGAGTCCTTTGTGGCTCACAGATTCAACACACACCAGATACAGGTACCGTTGAGAACAATGCAGGAGATGGTTCAGAACTTCACTGGGAGTTCAATGAAGAGCGTGGACGTTACTATGTTTCGTATCCCGACGATCAGTAGTGGTTCTTACTAGGAGGATCCGGGCTTGTGTTTTTTGGTATCTTTCTCGTTTGGATTTCGTCTGTAGTCGGACCTTGTGTTCTTTGGATGATGTATGCTATTGTATTCATTGTGTGGCGTGGCGAGTGTAAGCCAACTATCTTTTCTATTTCATCCTTGAACTTTTACATTAGATGTGCAAAGATACCATACTTGAGATCATTCTAGTATGCACTTATGTCTCTAAGTCGTGCCTCGACACGTAGGAGACATAGTCGCATACTGGGCATTACAATGACCTTCATAGACATCAGAGATTCGGTCCCATATAAGCTTTGCATTGCAAAGATGCATAATGTGTCTGAACTCATCTCTAGATAGGCAGGAGCAGATGATATCCCTTGCCATAATGTCTAGCTGAGTAAATTTGCGAATATTATCAACATTTGCCATCTTGCATAGATCAGTTAGACCAATCTCAGTGACGGTCCACAGCTCACTGTTCATCGCCAAGAGATGTTTCTTTATCATGACTTTCCAATTGGGATAGTCATGACCGTCAAAGATGGGACATGCCGCGAAGACTTTGATTATCCCTGCAGTATACATAGCTAAAACTCTAGGTGGTTAAACCGAATCACACAGAATAAGGGAGCACCTTGCTCTGATACCAAATGAAAGTGCTAGTTGTAGACTAGACGGGGGTGAATAGGCGATTTTTATGAAATTCTTCAAAACATGAGGTCTTTGAAGACAAACAATCAAATGAACCTATATGATATGCAGCGGAAGATAAATTACACTAGACAAGCCATAGTCAAGTAAGCAATATAGTGAAAGCACGTAGACTAATGAAGGAAATATGCCCTAGAGGCAATAATAAAGTTGTTATTTATTTCCTTATATCATGATAAATGTTTATTATTCATGCTAGAATTGTATTAACTGGAAACTTAGTACATGTGTGAATACATAGACAAAACAGAGTGTCCCTAGTATGCCTCTACTTGACTAGCTCATTGATCAAAGATGGTTATGTTTCCTAGCCATAGACTTGAGTTGTCATTTGATCAATGGGATCATATCATCATATCATTAGGAGAATGATGTGATGGACAAGACCCATCCATTAGCTTAGCAACTTGATCGTTTAGTTTTACTGCTAGTGCTTTCTTCATGACTTATACATGTTCCTATGACTATGAGATTATGCAACTCCCGAATACCGGAGGAACACCTTGTGTGCTATCAAACGTCACAACGTAACTGGGTGATTATAAAGATGTTCTACAGGTGTCTCCGAAGGTGTTTGTGGTGTTGGCATAGATCGAGAATGGGATTTGTCACTCCGAATGTCGGCGAGGTATCTGTGGGCCCTCTCGGTAATACACATCACAATAAGCCTTGCAAGCAAACGACAAATGAGTTAGTCACGAGATGATGTATTACAAAACGAGTAAAGAGACTTGCCGATAACGAGATTAACTAGGTATGATGATACCGATGATCGGATCTCGGGCAAGTAACATACCGATGACAAAGGGAACAACGTATGTTGTTATGCGGTTTGATCGATAAAGATATTCGTAGAATATGTAGGAGTCAATATGAGCATCCAGGTTCCGCTATTGGTTATTGACCAGAGATGTGTCTCGATCATGTCTACATAGTTCTCGAACCCATAGGGTCCGCACGCTTAACGTTCGATGACGATTTGTATTATGAGTTATGTGATTTGATAATCGACATTTGTTCGGAGTCTCGGATGAGATCACGGGCATGACGTACAGTCTCGAAATGGTCAAGATGTAAAGATCGATATATTGGAAGGCTATATTCAGACATCGGAAAGGTTCCGAGTGATTCAGGTATTTTTCGGAGTGCTGGAGAGTTACAGGAATTCATCGGGAGACGTATTTGGGCCTTATTGGGCCATACGGGAATAGAGAAGGCAGGCCAAAGGGAAGGAGGCGCGCGCCCCCCCCCCATGGGTCCGAATTGGACTAGGGGAAAGGGGGCGGCGCC
>LR738710.1:583744313-583758960 GCA_902687465.1 Secale cereale
CCCCCCTTGCCCTTTCCTACTGCCTCTCTCTTTCCCTTTTCTTCTCTCCTACTCCGAAAAGGAAAAGGGGAATCCTACTAGGACTTGGGAGTCCTAGTAGAACTCCCCACACTTGGCGCGCCCCCTCTAGGGCTGGCCTCCTCCTCCTCCCTCATTTATATACGTGGGCAGGGGGCACCCCAAAGGCACTCCAAGATTTGTCTTAGCCGTGTGCGGTGCCCCTCTCTACAGTTACACACCTCGGTCATATCGTTGCAGTGCTTAGGCGAAGCCCTGCACCGGTAGCTTCATCATCACCATCACCACGTCGTCGTGCTGAAAAAACTCTCCCGTGAAGCTCAACTGGATCAAGAGCTCGTGGGACGTCATTGGGCTGAACGTGTGCTGAATGCGGAGGTGCCGTATGTTCGGTGCTTGGATCGGTTGGATCGCGAAGACGTTCGACTACATCAACCGCGTCACTAGACGCTTCCGCTTTCGGTCTACGAGGGTATGTAGACACACTCTCCCCTCTCGTTGCTATGCTTCTAGTAGATAGATCTTGCGTGATCGTAGAATTTTTTTGAAATACTACGTTCCCCAACAACTAATAGCAGCTAGGTAGAACAAATCAGATGGAAGATAGAATGAAGCCAAACAGGTAATAGTCTTCACACAGTGAAGTCAAACATGTCAGGCGAGCGAGCAATGACTTCACGAATATAAACTGAAATGTAAATGAGTTGGAAGATAGAACCAGTAGCTTGGTGAAGACAAGGATTTGGTAGACCAGTTTCCAGTTGTTGTGACAACTGTACGTCTGGTTAGGGAGACTAGGATTGAACGCGTCTTCACATTATTCCCCTTGAGCTAAGGACACCCAATCCTCGACCAATCATTCTGGTAAGTCTTCAAGGTAGACTTCTAAACCTTCACACACTTCGTTCACCGGCAATCCACAATGACTTTTGGATGCTCAGAACGCGACGCCTAACCGGCTGGAGGATGCACAGTCCTCAAGTGTAACAAGTCTTCAGGTCATGCGGACAGAAAGACTTCAGTGATGTCTAACACTCTTTGACTCTCCATGTTTTCGGCTTTGTCCTCGCAAGGATCTCTCTCTCAAAGGCTTCGGAGGTGGGTTGCTCTCAAACGACAAAAGTCGTACACTAACTATGAGCAGCCACCAATTTATGGTGTAGGGTGGGCTATTTATAGCGAGGAGGCAACCCGACAAGATATGTCCAAAATGACCCTGGTCACTAAGGAACCGACACGTGTCCAACGGTCGGATTTTAAACACACGCAGCAGCTTGGCTTCGGCTACAAGCAAAGCTGACTCATCCAACTCTGGATAAGATTTGCTCTCATTGTCTTCGCTCAAAGACATAGGATTTAGTTGAGCATCACATTAGTCATCTGACTTTGTTCACTTGGATCCCACTTAACAGTAGGTGGTTCCTGTGACTCAAGAAAGAAGAATAGATAACAACGAAAGAAACGGTGTCTTCGCACTCCATAGTTTTCAGGTGAATGTCTTCATCGTCATTATCTTCAATGTGAATGTCTTCATGAACCACCATTGGTCAAGACCATCCGGCGGATATGGCTCCCGCGACTAGCGGCGCCGCATTGATCTCCTTCCTCCGACCGCCATTTCGGTCGCCACGACCAGATCCTGGCTGCTCTCCGCGTCCTCTCTTAGCTGCACCCCTTCGCCCCTCCAGGCTCTCGCGCACTGCCCATGGCCCTCACCTCCGCGTCATCTTCTCCGACTCCGTCGTCCGCCTCGTCTGCTGCCGCCGCGCTGGCCGCGGCTGCGCTTGCCTCCCGTATGGCTGCCCCGGCAGCTGGTGGCCGCTTCTCCCCCTCTGGGCTCCCGCCGAGGTCGGGTGCGACATCATCAAAGACGGAGCAGTCGAGCATGCTCTCTGTGTCGAGCTCCCGGCCTCCCCCACCCGGCGTGGCGACGTTGTCCGCACTGGTCGCAGCGCGTGCTGCTCCAGGTCATGCCCCTGGCCTGGTGGACGCAAGGGTTGGGTCCCCGTGGATTGGGTGTCTCCCATCCCCGGCCTTTGCTGACGCTGCGAAGTTGTACATGTTTGGTGATGTGGGCGTGTCGTCCTCGACTGCGCTGCTACGTCGTCCTCGACCTCGACTCCTGCGGAAGTCTGGGCGCCACCTCCGGCTGCTGCTGCTGAAGCACCAACCACGACTACTGTTGGCCCCGCTACATCGTCCATGAACCCTGCTGGCTCCGCTACATCGTCCTTGACTCCTGCAGAAGTGGCAAGACACAATCTATTTTGTGGAGCTCTCTTACCGATGATGAAGAAGATGAGGAGGATGAAGTGCTGGCCGGTGGCGGCGGCGGCTACCGAATCCTCAATTCCGGCTGCTGGGTCGGGCGTGGCATGTGATGCGGACTCGTGTGGAGGTTGGCAGAAGTTGTTGTCGCGGGGCAACATGCAACGTCCAGCGTCACTAGCCCCTACATTGGCTCCCCATCCTGTCCCGTCACTCACTGTTGGCCCCCTGTGTTGTACGTGTGGAGCCTAGCAGCAACATGTATCTCGTGAACGTCGTCATCAGGAACGTGCAATCCTGCAGCTTTAAAATGGGTCGGAGGCAGGCGACGGCTGCGAGTGATGAGGAGGCCGAACCGATCGAAACGTGCGGCTCCGCATGACTACGGCTGGAGCTTTTCCTGCCTCCAACTCTCGTCCCACCAACTCACCAAGTTGGACCATACCTTCCAGTAGCGCTTTCTGTACCGAACGCGCATAGTCACAGCTAGGAGAATCGCAACAAGCTCATGATCATGACTTGTGGAAGCAACTGGTGGGAGGCCTCACGCCACCACTCACCAGCTTGACTGACATGGACTGGACTGAATCTGAAATGCAGCCAAAACATCAGGACTTGTACTGTCTGGTCTTCCAAGAGTGAAAACACACACAAGGATTTTTACCCACCATCTCTGAAAACAGCTTCAACAGGGTTACATATGCTAGTCACCTCGTAGGGAGAAAGTAAATCGCTATAGTCACAACAGATGGAAATGCTACAAGTAACTAGCAACAAAAAACCGGAGCAACAATTTTGAGGCCTTTTCATGAAGAAAAAAAGAGAGAGCTTGCAGACAAAAGCAAGCATCTCCACTGATTAATCTCCTTTTCAGAAGCTAGGGACCCCCGTGGTACAATATTCCCTCTTTTCTTGGTGCTATACCAAACCTCTCTTCCACCACACCCCCAACACTTCAGGAGGAAGAGAAAAACAACAACTCAAGGTCGTCAGTAGAAGAAGCTAATAACCAAAGCTCACAGCCTCACAATGTCACAGGCAAGCCGTAGTTGTGGAAGGACCGGATCACTCCGCCGTGGCTCGCCGTCACTATCACCATGTTCCAGGCAGCCGATATCGCCGAGAGACAGTCAGCCAGCCGGGGCCCATTCACAGGCTTCGCCGAAGTGAGCTTCTCCTCTGGCCACGTCATGGAACCCCTCATGCCGTCGGCAAAAAACCATGTCCCAGGGGAACGGCTTTCTCCATGACGGCGCAAAGCCGGCCCGCTGGCAGATTTCTCGGTCAAGCGGGATGGCTTGACATGCCTGTCACGATGCACTCCCGGCCATGGTACCGCGGTTGTCACGTCCTTGGAGAAGAACATTTCGCATGATCGAACTGATTTGGCCTCCCCTTTCTGTGAGGCGCTGCTTGCGTTGTCAAAATTCCAGATGTAGACATTGGAGTCCATGCCGGTGGATATAAGATATCTGCCATCTGATGTTAGTGATGGCGATGAAAGAGCCTTCGACTTCCAAGGCCCTGCATCGCAATAAGGTACACAGGGTGGTGTTAGGACCTCAACTTCTAACCGAATGAAGGATGGAAACTTCTGCAAAAATATACCTTTAAACTTTTGGACGATATCAACACCATCAGCAACTCGAATCTTGGAATCTGTTGATGTAACTAGGAATCTAGGGGAATCACTTGTACATAACTGCCAAGTCGCAATCACAAATTAGTGGATCGGCATAACAATTGCTTCCAAAAACACTAGTAGAGAATATCATGGCAGATATCACACCTGTAGATTCTTGATCCGACTAGCAGCAGATTTCTTTTTCCCTTGCATGAACAATTCTTTGTCTAGTTGGATGTCTTCACCTGTAGAAACGAACTGCTCAGCTGAGAGTACTAATAATATAATTATTATTTAGAGACATGCAAAGTAACAAGAACCACATTGATGGTAAGTGGTGGGTGCCTTCTATGTACCTGATTGATCGTAGAAGCGACAAACTCCTCCAGTCGTGCCAACAACAAAATTCTGATTTACAAAAGCATGAATTAGTATTAAGTAATGCAAAATAATCTGCAATAACATTTTGATCAGATCCAAACCTTTCCATCTGGTTGGTAACTAACAGCAGATATGACATTCCTGGTATCAGCCCAGTTGACGACCCGCTTGTCTAGAACATCCCAAATGCGAACTTTACCATCTATTGAACCACTGATGAAGTATCTTTCGTCAGTAGGATTGAACTGAACGCACGTCACTGTTGGCAATTTCAAAGGAAAGTCAAGTTCTTATCCACGGAAATATTGAAACTGCAATGGCTCAAAATTTGGAGTATACGATAAGACTCTTTGCCACTAAAACAACAAAACCAGTAGAACAATGTAAGAAATCAACAATGGGCAAGGCACTAGGCCATCAAAAGCACACAACAGTTGGTTTATGATATTTCTGCTTACCGTAGTCTTTGTGTCTGAATACTCCAAGGCAAACATCTGAGCCAACTTTCCACAACCTGACTGTCTTATCTTTTGATGAGGTCAACAGACACTGCAGTCAAAACCAAGCCAATGAAGGTAAGCAATTAAGCAAATGAAACAAAAGATAATAATCTAAGAGTATGTTCATGGTACATGAAAACATGTTAACAGACAATCATGGTATTTCAGGCCAAAATGTAGGTTGAGTATGCGCATGAGTAATGTGATAGCTCTAGAGAACCAAACGAGAAACTTACATCTGAACTCGACCAGGTCATATCCAGGACATCACCTGTATGGCCATGTAATTCATGTAATGGGCTCTCTGTAATGTGAAAGCCCTTGCTTGGCATAACTGCAAGTGCACGGCCTTGCCCCTCTTCTAGCTTCGGCTTTAGGATTTTAATTTTCTCTACATGTTCATGAGGGTGGTTCTCTTCCCCATACATTTTAGAATGTGCATCCACTTCTGTAATCTGCCAAATTCTCACAACACAGTCCTCACCACCACTTGCTAAATACCAGCCAGATGGACTAAACTTCATCACTCTAATTAAACCGTCATGAGCTCGGATTTCTTGACCCATATAGACAGCAGAGAATTCCGCATTCTTCTTCTTTCGGTGCTGAACTTTTGTTCTGGATGGTATACTTGTCGTGCAGCTTTTTACATGGACATCAGTCTTGCACATTCCACCGAAACTCCTCTTCTTCATCAAGTTTTTGCACAAACTTTTGATATCCTTTTTCTTGCCACCAATAGCCTCTTTTGTCTCTGCTGCCAGTGCAGGACTCTGACAATATGCTCTTCGTAACAATTTTTGAACAGATCGAGAAACACCAACTAAGCTTTCAAACTCCAGAAGAGACAACACCTTATCTGTTGCAACATCCTTAAGAAAGCTAGCTAGTCCATCCTGCCCGCCATTATGAACCATGTATCTCTTTCCACTATCCAGATCCCTTATGCAACAGGCAGCATCAAATGCTGATTCATTCTCAGGTATAGGTGAACCCAAAGAAGAGATGTCGCTCATAATAGTCTTTTCTTGCAAGTCAGCACAAGTGTCAGCAGTTGTTATCTCTGCCTGGCATTGAGAAAGATCCACTTTAGTGGAACCTAAGTCATACAATCCCATTCCCTCCAGAAATCTTTGCCGCCTTTCTTTAACACTCATTGGCTCACTTGCCCAAATGTCGTACTCGAATTCCCTTGGTGCCAATCCTTCGCCACTCGTACTACAATCATCTGATGATGAAGGCTCCCTTGCTGAACTAATATCATCAAATGCATCAAAGAAGATATCATCCCTGTCTGAGTTTGATCTTGGCATAACGCACTAAATTTCTTCTAGACTGAGAAAACAATCGGCACAGAGGTCTTGTCGATCACTGTGAAAGGCGAGTAGTGATCAAAATGTCATCTGCAATTGACAACGCAAATGTCAGGCTGGTGACATGGAATAGAGCAGCCGAGAACACGAGAAAAACATGTAGTACAGTCAGTGGAAATGAACCGGACGCAAATGAAACGATTGAGTACCCGATATGTCAAGTAATTGTCCAGCAATTACTGACCAACTTCATCAGTTCTATTCCAGCCCAAAATCGCACAGTTTTATTTATTACATTAAACTTATGTGTGTACAATTAGATAAGCAGTTCAATTATTACATGAAACTAGCGATGGTATAACAGCAACAATCATAACATCTACACTTGTTCAGGTACAAAGAAATCCTCATGACAGGCACTAATATGCAAGTGGGCAAAGTGAGATTAAGGCCAACAGAGGAGGAGCACAGAAATGCCCCACTCCCAGATGATAATGATCCAAGGAAACAACAAGCACGGAGGCCTTGGACAACACAACTGAAAATAAACGAATCGCGCAATCAGCAAGCAGCGTTGCAGATCAACTGGTTATCCATCAAGAAACTACTACATACTACGTAATACGTACCATATCCGCGAAGGCCTGATGCAAGGAAAAACACAAGCACAGCCGCACAGGCTCTCCCTCTGGCTTAACTCCAACTAAAATAAAATCGCAAAGTCCTGCTCACCAACAAGGCAACAGCTCACCAACACAACGCTGCCAAACCGTACCCACGTTGGGCGCCCCGCCGCGCCGGCAGAGGAAGCAGGCGACCAACCCACACGGGCAGGCGGCGGAGGCCGCAAAGCAGCAGCGGCATGGCGCGCAGATCCCGAGGGGAAGCCAGCAACAGCTAGAAACAGCGCAGAAAGGCTAAAGAGACAAAAGAAAAAGAAGGGCCATAGGAGAGGAGAGGAGAGGAGGACGGCACGTAAAAACAGCTGCCGCTGCTGCCACACAGTGTACTACTGCGTGCCGCGACCGGAGGGGAGAAGCACGGGCCGGGGCCCAGCGACGTGCGCTGCCGCCGCGCGCTGCCTATTCTATTTTAACGCCTGCCACTACGCCGACGGCCGGACGGGCTCGGGCCTAGGCGCGTGGCTGGCTCCCGGCCATTAAAGACGCGTCTTTACGCTGCTCCCATCAATCAAAGGGAGAAAGATGCGGCACCGATCTCTCGTTTTTGACTTGGAGGTCCTTTCTTTGGTTCCTGTGCCTCCCCCTTCGTCTTTTTCCTTCTGAAAATGATGAAGAATTTAACTATGCCGCCACAGATTCCGAACGTTACCAGCGCTGGCTCGGTTGAGTACAAAAAACTGCAAGGCATGGTAGTAAATGCGATGTGAACGAAAACGGATCGTCCGGAGTGATCTCGACAGAAGGGCGCCGTTCAACGGGGATAATCTCATCGCACTAGAATGTGAGAAAAGCAACGCTCGTCCATTTCAAAACGACAAAAACAAAAACAAAAAACTCGCCTTTCCTGAAATAAACGTTCAAAGTTTCTGGCGATTACTGGCGCTTGATCGCAACTCGGTGAACAAAAATTTCCAGTTAAATCTCAGGCGGCGCAAGCGAAACGAGGGAGGGCTAAAATCCAAGGCTCGGAAGAGAAGAAAGCGAAGTACTCCTACTACCGAGCCCCCAAAAATAACGAAGCATATTCCACTGCTCATGAACTGTTCCATTCAAACAGGAACGGACACAGAGGAGACACTCCGTATAGCAAATCACTGTGCCATTCCGGCAACCAGACCATACGGATCGAACCCCCCAGAGGAAAGACGAACAGAAAGGAATCCGAATCTCGTCACCTTCTCCGCGCGCGTGAGGTCTCCGGCCGCGGCCGGCGAGGAGAATCGATCGGCTCTTCACGGCTTCGCCTCCGGCCTCCGGCGCCCAGCCGCGTCGAGGCTGCTGCTGCTGCTCCCGGGGCGGCCGGCGGAGGGTTCGAGGGGGGACAGACAGAGGGGAATGAGGACGGGCTCGTTCCGGTTGGAGCTTGGGATTGGGGTTCTTGGACTCTTCCCCTCCTTCCGTGCGCTCCCTCCGTCTTTGTACCTTGTGGTCTTGGTTTCCTAGGCGCTCGACTTGTTCCCTTGTAAATAAATCGAGCTGTAACGCTAAATCCCGACGCGGTCCGCCTTTAATCGGTCGCATCGCATTCTCCAGCACGGGCCTCGGCCGGTCTTTTTCCCTCTTCTGATTCTTGATTGGCTGCTGCTGCGTGTCCAACGGTGTCATGGAAACCTACGGAATTTTCGGTGGGATTGCCGCTAGCTTCCAGACAAAAGTTTGGAAATGTGATGAAGTTAATTTTGGGGGTTTAATTTGGTCCCGTCGACTTTGAACAAACTTGTACTACCTCCGTCTAGGTGAATAAGTCATTCGCGTAGTTCTAGGTCATCGATTTGAGGAATTAAATATCTATTATATGTCATGAAAAATATATCACTAGATTTCTACACGGATGTAGTTTCTAAATATATATTTTTTGTCACATATAATACATATTTAGATAGTTAAATCGTCGACCTAGAACTACGCGAATGACTTATTCACCTAGACGGAGGTAGTAATAATTTTGGGTCCTTCTGATGATGACGGGCGTGTTGTAATGGAAGTGAGCCGATTTTTATGACCCCATCTTTGCTGCACTTCTTTTGATTTTCTTGATATTGCTTCCTACTTCCTCGGTTTTTCAAAATATAAGGCTATTGGTTTTGTTTAAAAGTCAAAAAAAATCAATGTTTAATTGAGTTTATAGGAAATATATATATATCAAAGTCTACAATAGTATTGTGGTTGTTGTTATTCTTCTCGATGAAATTGGCTAATGTTAGAGAACTTGAATTTTTCAAAACATTAATGCACCTTATATTTTGGAACAGATGAAGTATTACAATTTACACATTTGTTTGGTTTGGGGCAACCCGCAAGTTGACACTACAGGAATGGTAAGAAAAAAAATGACTTAAGAAGAAACATAAAAATTCCACTTCATTGGTGTCATCAAATGCTTTAGGTTTTCATGAAGAAAAACGGTTGTTTTGAACCGGATGACTACGGCGAGACGCAAGCCTCGTCCGGCAATTGACACGCGTCCTGCCTGGGCTCAATGCGCCGCTCCCCATCCTGGCCTTATCCCACGCCGGGGAAGCCACATCCACACATTTTTCTCGCTCGCGTCGTCTTCTTTGCGCCAGTGCAGCCCCTCTTAAAGATCCCTGTCTCTCTCATGTTGCCACTCCATGGCCGTGCTTTGTTCTACTCTCTGTCCAGAGCTCCCCTCTCTTCCTGCTCCCTCTCACCATCGGGCGATGGAGTGCCGCTGCTGCAGGGGCGACGTCGTGCTGCGACGACTGTTGCTGCCATGTGTTGAGGGAAGTTTTGGCGCGCGACCACTGCCTGCCATGGTCGTCCGAGTTGTTGTTGTTGTAATGGTGCACATCTACACATGGCCACCGGAGCTGCAATGGAGAGTGGCCGGCGGGGGGCGCTGGAAACTCCGTGATGTTACGAGGGGCCTTGAAGCTTGTTGGGAGCACCGTTGGTATGGCAACGGAACAACGCCGGGCCACCGAAAGCATCGCCGGCGTTGCATTGGAGCTTCGTCAGACGCCGTCGGTGTTGCACTGGAGCTCCGACGGAGCAATGGAGCTTTGCCGGAAGCCATCGGTGCTGCATTGGAGCTATGGTTGTGGCCTCGTTGTGCTACAGTGAAGTTTTGCCGGTGTTCCAGTAGCGCTACGTTGAAATTGGTCGCGCGCTTGCTGCTGTCGTAGCGTTGCTGCATCGGACAGCCACCAACGCGTTGATCCTACGATTGACTAAGTGGGTGATTTCTCCATCCGGCTGATTTGTAGTGGTTGCCTTCCAGGAAACACATTGATATGGCAATTAATATCATTCTGTCGATGTGCTATTTTGCCTTCGAATTTAAATCTTGAATGAACTTATGAAAAATCTGAATAATCGTAATGGGCATGCGGTAGGGACAGATGACAAAATTGCTTATTTCTTATTTTCTTGCACAATATGAGTAGCTAAAAAAGCTCAATAAAGCGGCCATTCATTCTATCGGAATGAAAAATAAACAAGCAAAAAAAACTTAACCACAAATACATTTTTACATAAATTCAAAATGCAGACTGAAAAGACAATTCTTGACATTTTTCAGGAAATTACAAAATAGTCCAAGTCTCTTTTAACTTGAATTATTTTTAGAAATGATTACGGACCCCTTAGAGCTTTTTTTTTCATAAATCCGTGAACACACTGCCTAAATTTAAGAATATGGTTTTCAATTATTTCCGAAAATACCAAGCTCTAATACACCCGGGTGCACTTGATTATTTAGGCCATCCACATGTGATCTCTCTACACACTATGCATACATTAGAGAAATAGATGGAGACCTACCTAATTGGCGCCACTCGTGGAACACATCCCGGTTCTTCGCACGCGTCTAGACAAACAACCCTTCGTTCGCTCTCATGGCAACAGTTGTTTTTTTTCGAGCAACACATGGCAACAGTTGTTATAACCTGCAACAAGTGCAATTGAAGTATCGATAAAGGGGCAGCGGGACAGTGATGCATGTGAGTTGGGTTGGGGGGTTGATGGAGCTATGAGCTAGTGGCCTCGATTATTTTAGCATCTGTCGATCTCCTCCCTCCAATTGGAGGCTTTTCTTCAGATAACCCACTCACCACCATGCGTCTTTTTAACCCACTTTTAGACCTTCTTCTGATGGCACCTTGTGGACCGAAATTGTTGTACTTACGGACAGTAGTTACGGAAACAGCCCTACGGACAGTGATGGCTGCATCTAATTCATCCGTCCCCGCTGAATTTCAGGGGTGGGGCCCTCCTCTCCTCAATCCTACTATGCCAACACAGTCCGTATGCTCTAATCCGTAGTAAATTGCCTGTAAGTGTAGCACATCTTCCTAAGCTGCCGGCTTCCTCCCGCGTTCACATTTTTGTGGTAGGCCGTAGGGGCAAGCGCATCGCACGTACCGCTTGCTGGTTCACGGGGAAATGGACGGTGTGCCCGTGGCTTGAAAAGAAGAAGGAAAATGGACGGTGGTAGGCACAGCGTTTTCCCTTGCAGATATGATGTGGACGTAGTGCTTGCGCCGGGTATAATCTTCTTGGTTGTAGATAGATAGAAAAATGATTTGGCGACGAAAATGTCTAATCTGTCAAACTTAGCTTGCATAATTTATGGCCAACAGCTTGTGCATCTGATCTGTGCTGGACCATTTGCTCATGTTTCCGCGGGGCTACAGGTTGTGCCATTTCGTTGACGAGCGTGTATTATTAGCACCTGTGATTATTTTTACTTTTCCCGCTAGAAAGGTCGATGATGTTGATAACTAAAAAAGAGAAAGCACTAGGTGCACGACTTTTCCCGGCGAATATATGAATGTTTTCAGGCTGTCGAGTCGAGTCTTGACAGAGAAATGCGGTCAATCTGCCTCTGCTCCGCGCATGACTGAACGCACCTTCAGATCGGAGCGTCAGAAAGCAGATAGAGTAGTAGTAGCAGCCAATTAAGCGCTCGGAGAAAAGAAGGAAAACTAATGCGGATAACCATGTCATGGTATGCACGGCAGGTAGCTCTGAAACGAAGATATCACCGAGCCAGAGTTTGGGTTTCAGAATATGCCAAAGATGCAGACCGACAGAGGCAGGCAACAGGTAGAGTATTGAAACAAGCAAGGAATAAAGCAAATTTAAGGGAGGGCTGGGCACGCACCTAATTAATCTTTTGCAGAGGAGCAGAGCAGTTATTCCATCCAGGGTCGCCACAGAGCAGAAGCGACGCGGCTGCCGGGATTAGGAGGATGTTTCCGGTTCGGCAAGAAAGGCCAATGGTTATTAGTGGGAGCAGTTTGTCTTGGATGAAAGGGGTGAAGAAGAAGGAGCAGGCCTTAATGCGGCCATTTGTAGGCAAGGCAGGGATTAGGCTAAGGGCGACAAACAAAACACTATACTAGTGCCAAGTTGTACTAGCAGTTAGTACTGTTACCCGTGAGACATGAGCAGCCGCAATGTCAAACACTTTGGCGCATGCGCATTCGATCGCTGTGAAGTCAGACGCCGGATCAACTCCAAACAGCAGGGAGATTACAACAAAGCAAAGCATGTGGCTCTCAGCTCGCCCCGTCTAATCCCGGCTCGGGGTTAGTTAAGATTACGCAAGCTTTGACATGGATCCCCTCCCTCGCCCTCGCAATAATTTCCAAAAGTGCAGGTCGCCAGATGGACGCCGGCTTTGTTTAACCAGCCGCGTGCTGCCATGGCTATGCTCCATGTCCGGCTCGGGCTCCACTGCCAAACATATACTCCTAGTACTATCTATCACCTTGAGCGGCATGGATTATTTACGTGCTCGTGTCCATGTGGCGGGCGAGCTTTCCGGCGCCAACCAACCATGAGCACGTCCGCGTTGTCTAGCGACATGTTTAGGCCACGTACGGTCGCAACTTGCAGGGTCGCAGCGCGGATGCCAATGGTGGTGGGGCAAGTGGGGCGTGTTCCGGCCTCCACGTCCACGGCCACCGGTGCACATGGGTGGTGGTGGATGCTGGATGGATCGTTTGAGCTGGACAAGTGATCGCTTTTCGGGTAGACGTGTGATCGCCGTGTCGTGTGCGACTGTGAGGTGAGGTCGTGGGGATACGGCCCAGTGAGATGGCCACGATCCGAGTGTAGTACTATGCTATGCGCGTCCCGGCCTTTTCAGGCGAGGCGAGCAATGATAAATCTCCTGGATTAATCTGGCACGATTCGGTATCGCTTCGGATTACCTTGTTAATTAGGATCCTGTGATTCGGAGACCGACGATCATGTTTGGCTGTCACTGTCAGGATCATTTGCAGCCAGATATCGATTGCATTATTAACAACTACTACTAGTAGTAGTTGTGCTCCTATATGCTCTACCAGTTCGTCGACGCATGGTACGCGGCCACTAAAATGTCGACCTCATTCATTGATAATTAATATATAGGCGAATATTCGATTCTATTCGAGCCATAAAAAACCGCCGAGGACCGGAGAACCGACAAAATGTGGACCGAGTTAAAGAGCGAGAGAGCTATTTCTCGCTCAGTGCCAGAGTAGCTTCAGCCTCGCCGCAAGTTTTTCTTCTCGCTATTGCATATGGGTCGGCGGTAAGGGTTTATGGAAGCTGGTTTTAGGAAGCTTAAAAGACCGGTTCCGGCCGGTTTTACAAGCTTAGGCGTGTCACTTTTTTTTCTTTGTTCTCCATGCCTCTTTTATCCGTTTTCATCAATTTTCCCTTTTGTTTTGGGTTTCTTTGTTTCTTCATCGTTTTCTTTGGTTTTTCCCTTTTTTCTACATGAATATAATTTTTTCGTATACATCAGGAACATTTTTTTAATACATATTTACATTTTAAAATACAATATTCACATTTTTTTCTTTAAATTTTTGCATGATTCAGATATATTTTTCGATTCCTACCTTTTCTCATACACATTGTATATTTTCCTTATACATCTAAAATATTTTTCATTGTTGTATGACATTTTCAAATACATGATTAATATTTTTTAGAACATATGTGTTTGATGACTACTTTTTTCATACACATTGTATTTTTCGAATACATCCGCAATAATGTTTCTATACATGTTTTTTTTAATACATGATTAATTTTTTTCTTCGAAATTTACCTTCTCATGTTCTCTTTTTTTATTACATGTTCTACATTTTTCGTATACATCAGGAACATTATCTTATACATGTTTAATTTTTGTGAAATACAAGATTAACATTTTTGCAATCATTTTTGTTTGATGATTACTTTTTTCATACATAATATACATTTTACGTATATATCAGGAACATTTTATATATGTTTAACATTTTTCAAATATATGATTAACATTTTTATACATGATCAACAATTTGTTATAGAACTAGCAACACAAGAAATGATTTAACTACATGTATACTTAACATAAAAACTAAAAAAAGAGCGTTCGCGCCGGCAGGATTCGATCACGCGTCGCCGGGGTCGACGGCGAACACTCCAAGCCACCGTGATGCATGTGTGTGCTTGAAGAAAATGAGCGGTGCGACTTTACAAACTCGGTGTGATCCGTGTGGTCCATGCACAAGGTGTTGCACGGGCGAGCGTTCTTTCCATCTCGCTTTAAGCGATAAATAGACGTGTCTGCTAAAGGAACCGAATGATCAATGTCCCATCCACTAAACTACAAAAGGCGGCAAACCATTGTGATTTGTGGAGGGTAGGCCCACATCTTTCGAACAGTGGGCCGGCCCAATAAGGTCATTTTCTCTCTCTCCATTTGTCTTGTTTCTTTTACTTTTTGAATTAAATAACAACTTTTACATTAGCAAAATTATTTTATTAGAAAAAATAGGGCATTGCTACATGATATGCACCCTCACCCCCGCCCACACACACGCACACGAAAAAAATGAAAGTTTGGCCCCCGTC